>CAJNDT010000236.1:422073-657073 GCA_905221615.1 Symbiodinium sp. CCMP2592
GCTGTCACTATCAATCTGATTTTACAAGCATTAGTGTTGAAAAGTGCTGTGCAGTCCTTTTCATTTGGGCTTGGGAAAGCCAAATTTTAGGGACAGCACAGCACTTTTGAAGCTCAGGTGCCCTAAAGTGCTGTACTGTCCCTACAAGTTGGGTTTGGCAGAGGCCAAATTTAGGGACAGTACAGCACTTTTGAAGCTCCAGTGCCCCAAAGTGCTGTACTGTCCCTGAAATTTGGCTTTCCCAAGCGAAAAGTGCTGTACTGTCCTTAAAAAACCTAAAAAACCTATCCCCCAGCAACCTGCAGGCGTTCCCAGCCGATAGTCTCTGGAGGATAGGTTTTTTAGGTTTTTTAAGGACAGTGCAGCACTTTTGGCTTGGGAAAGCCAAATTTTAGGGACAGTACAGCACTTTTGAAACCCAGGTGCCCTAAAGTGCTGTACTGTCCCTAAAAGTTGGGTTTGGCAGAGGCCAAATTTAGGGACAGTACAACACTTTTGAAGCTCCAGTGCCCTAAAGTGCTGTACTGTCCCTAATATTTGGCTTTCCCAAGCCAAAAGTGCTGTACTGTCCCTAAAAAACCCAAAAAACCTATCTCCCAGCAACCTTCAAGCGTTCCCAGCCGATAGTCTCTGGAGGATAGGTTTTTTAGGTTTTTTAGGGACAGTACAGCACTTTTGGCTTGGGAAAGCCAAATTTTAGGGACAGTACAGCACTTTTGAAACCCAGGTGCCCTAAAGTGCTGTACTGTCCCTAAAAGTTGGGTTTGGCAGAGGCCAAATTTAGGGACAGTACAGCACTATTGAAGCTCCAGTGCCCTAAAGTGCTGTAGTGTCCCTAAAATTTGGGTTTGGAGAAGCAGAATTCAGGTACCATTCTACTCTAAGTTTCTTGCTGGAACCGTGAATGCTGCGGCAAAGATTGTTGGAGGTGGACGATCTAATTACTTTCAGTACGAACATGAGTCCGACGTCTCGGCAAACCATGTGGAGCAGGACTGATGCACGATTGCTTCGGGCCGATGTTTTGTGCGCGAGGAGTCGCTGGGTGCCGATTCACAGCTTACCGCTGGAGCATCGAAATCAAAATGGTGCCTGCGATGGCATTTGCAGAGGCAAGGCAGCTCCCCTAGCTATTGTTCCAAAGGAAGTCAAGCATGGTACCTGTGGCTTTCCACATGTTGCCATAGCGAAACCAGTAGGTGAACTGGGCTGAGCGAATCTTCCTTGTGAGGGCCTGGTTGCCTGGAGTGCGATCTGTGTGCTTCAAAAAGCTACGCAAATGTCCCAAAAAGCGGTCGATTATCTGCGTGCCGCTTTTCACACTCAGAAAGTTGACGTTCGGCAGCTTCACCTTGTACACTTTCGTGTAGTGAGGCTTGATCATATGATAAGGTATTCCAGAGGCTCTAGGGTATTCAATAAGGCATGAGGGTATTCTATATCAGTGCATTCCATATGAAAGGTTTCAAGATACATAGAGAAAGTATTCTACAGGACATCCTATAAGATATTCTATAGTGTCGTGTAGAGTGTCCTATAGGGTATGTGTAATATAATGCGTGCGGTGTCATATGTGTTCAAGGTACATATACTGTATACATGGACTGTCATATATAGGGCCATAGGGGCATTCTGTGAGGTCTTCTTTGGAGTATTCCAGACGGTCTTCCATGAGGAGTGCGATATATAGAGGGTACTATGTGTTCCATAAGGTATTCTGTAGGGTATTCTATGTCGTATTCTGTAAGGTACTTTGGATATTCAAAAGATATACGGGCCATGACTGAAAGTATCAGAAGCTCTAGGGTATTCAATAATGCATGAGGGTATTCTATATCAGTGCATTCCATATGAAAGGTTTCAAGATACATAGAGAATATATTCTACAGGACATCCTATAAGATATTCTATATAGTGTCTTGTATAGAGTGTCCTATAGGGTATGTGTAATAGAATGCGTGCGGGGTGTATCATATATAGGTGGTCTTGTATACGGTGTGCGACAGGATATTCAGATGGATTTGTACAAGATACAAAAGTTATGAGAGTGGAATTTTGCAAAGTGTTCTAAAATGTAATCTAAAGGGTACTATGTTGGTGAAATACAAGGTGTTGAGCCCTGAAAGTATCGATAGATTTCGTGTTCACGGACATTATCTATAATCTCGATGCGTCTCATATATATGGGAGGTGTAGAAATAGGGCCGTCTTTTCATATCGATACTTGTCGTGATACTATGTTATATGGGATGATATATTTTTGCTTTCCTGTTGCGTGTTACCTTCAGAGCCCATACTGCTGCATGCAAAAACCTATACACACACAGAACATGCATGCAAGCTTGCGTTCTTTTGCAACACGAGAAGAAGCCGTACGCGAATGTATGTCGCTTGGAAAACTCAAGGTGTATATGAAGGAAACGCAGAATGTAGGATCTGCGAAATCTTTGGTGCAGTCGCAGCGTATTTAGGCCAGTACCTGGGCAGGGCAGGCGTGGATCTTGGGGGGGGGGTGAGCTATATGGTCACCCCCCCCCCCCAAGATGAGCATATATATATATATATGTGCATATACGCAAATACATACATCCCGACAAACAGGTACATACAGACACGCAAACTCACACATACATTCAATGCAAATTACCCTTCCCTCAGGAGGGACCCTCATATAGTACCCTAAATAGTAGTCGGGTCCTTTTTTAAAGGACCAAAGATAAGATACCCCTCATGTTCGGAAACTCCAATTTAAGTCCCAGGCTGTAGAAAAGAATGGCCGACCCCAGTACCTGCTCACACAACAGCAGGCTCGGACTGGCATTCAGATTCGTTCACTAGCGGGCTCCCGAAAAGGCAGGTTTCTTATGGGCTGAGTGGCCTAAACAGCTTGACCTTTCATTTAACGTATAGCAGGATTACAAAAAGCCTTTAAAGGGTGAACGGTTGCCTACTCGGCCCCTAAAATTTAGTGCTTCGGCATAAGGAGGAGAGCCTCATTGACATTTCGGGATGTGCTTGCGGCAAAACGATTCCAGAGCTTTTAGAGGGGGGCAAGATTTCTATCATAACGCTCATCACGATTGCAGAGGCTGGCATGAGTGCTGTCCCTCTAGATACGATAGCAATCCGATAGCACTAGCTGCTTTAAGCTTTCAGGGTTAACCGTTAACCGGCAAAGATGCGCTTGCGGTTGTTGGGGGCGCGGGGATCCCCCAACATCACGCCCGACACCAGCCTTCGGGCAATCCTGACGTGAGAGGGCCTACGTACAAGCAGATCTGCAAGACCCGAAACCCTAAATGCTAAACCCTCAAGGGACGTACATACAGTCTGAAAGCCCGGCTCAATGACAACCAGCACTGGATTCAGAAACAGCTACCTTCGGGTCTGATGGCAGCCATACGAAGCCCCCACAGCTCCCCATCCCCCGAATGAATCCTCTCATAGAACCCAAAGCACGCAACCGTCAGCAACCTTCCTGGAGAGGAAGCCGCTTGAGACCCAACAATTAAATAGAAGCATGAACACAAAATCTGGCCCATGATGGTCCCGGGGCCTACATACACCTGAGCTTCACCTTAACAGGCTGGTGAACCCTCACCCGAAACCATAGAACCCCCCTGCCCCGATCCGTGGAAAGCCCTTAACCCTAAATCCTGCAGAACGTAGTACCCCGAAGCGAACCCGGAACTCTCGCTGAAGCTATGCTTAATCATCCTCAAACCCCTTTACAGCCTTGAACCGAACCTTTAAAGGAAGCCTGTATAGGAACCCTGACAAAACCCTCTTACAACCTTCAACTGCACGCTTCAAGGAAGCTTTTGAGGAACCCTTATAGGAACTCTGATAGGCCATTGGAACCCCCACCCCTAAGGGAGTTTCCGCAAACCAGGGGTACCTTATTTGGGATCCTTATAGCAAGGATCCTATTATTTCGGGTAACTCGAAACCCACGGGCCCCGGCCGTCGGCCCCACCACGTTTCGCTCGGAGCGCGTCAGCGCGGGTGCGAAGTAGAGCGCGGCCTCGCGAGCTCAGGGTGCAGTTTACATATCCTTTGTTTAGGGTTTAGGGGTTTAGGGTTTAGGGTTTAGGGTTTAGGGTTTATGCAGCACTATCATAGTGGTCTTAATAGGGATTTCAGAGCTAGGAATTCGAAACCTTTTTCGGTAGAGGGGACCGTAGCTCCCTGGAGATGGCGGATGGGAAATGCCCTACACCCTAAGCTCTTACGGATCTCCTAGAGGAACCCTTCATAAAGAAAGCCTAGGAAAACAAAAAAAGCTACCCCCCGAAGGGCTCTGGCCTCAAAGAGGGCATAGGGGAACGCGATGAGAAGCCCGACGGAGAAGGCAACCTGCATTGACAGTATAGATGCGCCTGCAGGAAGACCTTAACCCAAAGGCGCCGAGTAACAGTATAGTATTGTATAATATAGTACAGTATGGTACATATTTTGGGACCCAGATACCTCCCTAAGAGCCGCCTTTGCTGATACATGGACCCTTTGGGTAAGACACGTGTCGGGGAAGCGAGGTGATGGCTGTCTGGCGTTCAGTACCCTCCAAGTCGCAGCTAAACCGAGACAAAAGCCTCGTTCGACTCAGCAAAAAGGCTCCGCACTGTGACACAGCCGCCACAAACTCCAGAGCAAATGAGGGTCTGTTTACTATACGGGCCTTAATAATTAGAATAGGGGTTTTGGAGGCCCCTTGTTATAGTTCTAGTATAACACTTTACCCCCAAACCCTACCTTTTCATTAAGGTCCCTACATTACATCTGTGTATGTTTGGCTGGCAGCCTTGACGGAGACGAAGAAGAACTCGCCGGGAGCCAGCTGAACAAACTTGACCTCGGCATCGGCTGTGCCCTAACTAAACACTAAATTTTAACAGCCTCCAACAGATCTCGAGACCGGACCCTGGCTAGGGTGAGATCCTTCTACACTACACTTTATTGGACACTCGCCTGCTGGCTTGCCGTACACTTCGAACCCCAATTCCCTAAGATTCCCTAAGACGAACGTGCCGGCAGGAGCGCCACATTTCCGCGCTTTTTCTCTATCTGACTGCAGGTTGAAAGCAAGATCCATGGCTGTAGCAGAAGGAGGCACAGCACACATTTTGAATGATTAAACCAACCAGCCTTATGAAAACGAGGCAGCTGCACTGAGAATCAACGGCCTTTTGCTCCCGGCGCGTTGCTTTTCCAACTGCATCGAACTGCACACTGCCGCACGCTCTATGTACACCCGCCGCATGACAGGACGAAGGATCCAGTGTTGTTCGAGCACTGTCTCGCCGCCGAAAGCTTTGTCCGCAAGTTGGTGGCGGCGCACTCGCCAGCTCGGACGGCTCCGTCCGAGATACCGTGAAACCCTGAAAGCCACATCCCTGAACCTCCCCATCACCAAAGCAAGCCCAAAGCGATCAAGCCTCAAAGGTGCTGCCATCTGTCCACGTCACGGAAGCCGGCCTCCCGACACTCCACTTGGCTGAACCCGCCCAGCAAGCACTCCCGGGTGTTGAAGCCGGCCTCCCTGCAGGGATCGGCCCGGTCGAGGAAACAAACATAGCAAATGAAAACAACGAGAATGGTGCTGGAAATAAAAAAACCTGGAAGCGATAGCAGCAGCAGCAGCAGCAGGCGCAGCAGTCGTCGGCGTCATCGTCTCGGTCGTGATAGTATGGTGGTAGCAGTAGTGGTACGAGTAGTACAGTAGTAGTAGTAGAAGTAGTAGTAGTAGTAGAAGTAGTAGTAGTAGTAGTAGTAGTAGTGGTAGAAGTAGTTCTAGTAGTTCTAGTAGTTCTAGTAGTTCCAGTAGTTCTAGTAGTTCTAGTAGTTCTAGTAGTTCCAGTAGTTCCAGTAGTTCAAGTAGTTCTAGTAGTTCTAGTAGTTCTAGTAGTTCTAGTAGTTCTAGTAGTTCTAGTAGTTCTAGTAGTTCTAGTAGTTCTAGTAGTTCTAGTAGTTCTAGTAGTTCTAGTAGTTCTAGTAGTTCTAGTAGTTCTAGTAATTCTAGTAGTTCTAGTAGTTCTAGTAGTTCTAGTAGTTCTAGTAGTTCTAGTAGTTCTAGTACTAGTAGTTCTAGTACTAGTAGTAGTAGTAGTAGTAGTAGTAGTAGTAGTAGTAGTAGTAGTAGTAGTAGTAGTAGCAGTAGTAGTAGAAGTAGTAGTAGTAGTAGTAGTAGTAGTAGTAGTAGTAGTAGTAGTAGTAGTAGTAGTAGAAGGAGTAGTAGTAGTAGTAGTAGTAGTAGTAGTAGTAGTAGTAGTAGTAGTAGTAGTAGTAGTAGTAGTAGTTGCAGCAGCAGCAGCTGCAGTAGTAGTAGTAGTTGCAGCAGCAGCAGCTGCAGTAGTAGCAGTAGTAGTAGTAGTAGTGGTAGTAGTAGTAGTAGTAGTAGTAGTAGCTGCAGCAGCAGCAGCAGGAGGAGGAGGAGTAGTAGTAGTAGTAGCAGTAGTAGTAGCAGACGTAGTGGTCGTCCTAATCGTCGTAGTTGCTGCTCTTGTAGCAGCAGCAGAGCTCGCCAAGAGCTCAAAGAGAAACTCCTCACCCCAGTCACAAACAAAGAAGCACCCAAGGGCCTCAGCCTGAAACCTCCCAAACTTTAGAGTCTCTTCAGGGGCCCCGCATCCAGCTCAGTCGATTCATAAAGCGACATACACCTCTTTTGCTTCAACATCAAAGACGCGCAAGAAATCCGCCCAACCCCAAACTCTAAGCCCTCAACCCCCGAATCCCCCTAGACTCTCAACCCTACACCCTCAACCCTAAACCCTAACCCCCCAAACCTTCAACCAAAAACCCAAAAAAACCCTAAAACCTTCACCTCAACGGTAAATCGTTAAACCTTCAACCCTAAACCCTAAAACCCCCTAAACCCTAAACCTTCAACCCTAAACCTTCAACCCTAAACCTCAAACCCTAAATCTTCAACCCTAAACCTAGACACCCTAAACCTTCAACCCTAAAGCTCCGCGCCTGCAGCGAGCCGCAGAGGCGCCAGCGTCGCGGCAGTCCTCGGCGGTGTAGCCCGCAGTGCGACAGTCTTCCAGGCTGAAGCCAACCGCCTCAGACATTTAGGGTTTTGGGGTTTAAAGTGCAATGAGTCTCAACAAAAATGCTTCGACTTCGCAATTGCGTTTCACTTTGTGGCCTTGACATTACTTCTGGGCTTGGCCATGGCCCCGTGCATCGGACACACCAGGCCCTCTCGCCGTAAATCGACCATCTGACACCCTCCTCCCCAGGCATCTCTTGCTTTTTTAATCACGCATCAAGATGTACACTGAGGTACGGCACCATATAGTTGAGCACACACATCAATGTTCCTTGCCACCATGGCACCTCGCAAAAGGCAACCGTAGTCAGCAGCCCTGCATCTCTACCTTGCCAAAGATTTGAAATTACAGGGATAAAGCGATTTTGGGCCGTGGGATCGGGTGCAGAATTTAGCGGTGGAGGTTCAGAACTTGGGGTCAAATTTGGGGTCGAAACTTTAGGGAAAATTTAGGCTCCAGTGTGGGGTTTCGGGTGCTTTGGCTTCGTGTTGTTGCCTAAACCCTAAACCCTAATCCTTAAACCCTAAACGGCTTCTGCTTCTCCCCCCCCAATGATTTGCAGCTTGCCGGGTTCACGTTTTTCGGGGCACTGGGCCTCCAAACCCGAATCACCAGGCCTGAAATGAAAGGGCCATGGAGCCCAAGCAGGTATTGGGGGTTTTGGGTGACATCCCCTTAAAATGCTTGTGCTTAGGTCCTTTTTGGGGGTCCCCAACCTTAGTTGAAAGGCTGCCAAGGATAAGCCAGCGGCATTCTTTGCAGGAATAGCCGCCTACCCGGCACTGGCGGACTGTGAAGCCTGCCTGCAACGAACGGCCGAGGGGTTGATGCAGGGTGAAGGCCTTCGTCCTCGGGCTTAGGGTATATACCATACCTTGACCTACCAAAACCTACCTTTTTGTAGGGTCCCTATAAAATCCATACAAGGGTTTAATAAGAACCCACAAAAAGCAGGGTTTGGTAGGTCAAGGTATGTTATATACCCGGGGTCTATGAGTTTCACCAAAAGTAAAAGATGGGTTTGGTCTTGGCTGTGCACCTGGATACACTCCTTGCAGGTGTAGCCCACTTCCCGGCACCTGCAGGGGTTCTTTGCTCCCCGTTTATTTAGGACATTAAAAAATCATAAAACCATCCTACACTCAACCCCCCAGAATATCCCTTCATAAACGCTAAACCCTAAACACCCCTACTCCTAAACTCTGAGCCTTTCATAAACTCCCACATGGGAGTTTCCAAACATAGGGGATTCTAGAACAGTACCCTAAATTGTAGGATCCTTACTATAAGGACCCCAAAATAAGGTAGCCCTAATTCGTAGTTGCTGAGTTCCTAAGCCCCCAAAAGTGTACACCTTCAGTTTTACAGTGGGTAATAATATCCGTAAAATGTATCCACTCAGCTACTAAACCCTAAACCCTACTTAAAGGGTCATGGGACTTAGTAACCAGGGTTATAATTAAGATAAATACACTTGTATTCAGTTATAACCCCAATCAAGGTACTTATAGCAATACTTACTAAGTCCCATGATCCTCCAAGTAGGAGTTTTCATAAGCTCCCACATGGCCGTGGTAGTGATCAGGCCCTCGTCTCGGCAGTCGCTGCAGGAGCGACCCAGGAGCCTCCATGCCGAGAGCACCTCTCAGGGAGATCCTCTGCAGCTTCCCAGAAATTCCCCGGGAGGATCTAAAAAGTAGATCCCCTAATTTGGGGCTTAGTAGGGTTCCTTAAAGGGATCCTTTAAGGGATCCTTTAGGGTTTAGGGTTTAGGGATCTATAAGGGAAAGTAGATCCCCTGATTTGGGGCCCTATACTACGGAGGGTACGAAAAAGGAACCCCCATTAAGGGATCTACTTTTTGGATCTTCCCGGGGGTCTGGTTGCTACAATGGCGGGTGCCTTACCCGGAGACTCCAATATCCCTTAATTAAGGAATACCTTAAACTATAGTAGGATCCCGAATATGATTTGAGGAATATTACTGAATTAAGGGATATTGGAATCTCAGGGTATGGCCTTCAAGGGGTCCCATGATGCCGTTCCTCAGGCTCCTTATAAGGATCGGGTATTATATACGGCTCTACAGTACGGTTACCTGCAAGGGTACTCTAGAATCCTATTCAGCGTCCCCTTTGAAGAAAAGCGCCCTACTATGTCCATATTATGGGAATTCAGGCCCCCCCCCCCCCCCGGCACCCTCCTGAGGGCCCTTATGATACGAGAGGCCTTGAATATTTCATAATACAAGACAGCCCGATGCTGTCGCGGGCAGATTTGTAAGAAATCATGAGAATCGCTTGTCTTGGATTTCTTGCGTTTCTGCCTTGCACACGAGTCCCCAAGAGACTTTTCGTCAAACAATGGACGCTGATGTCAGCCAGCATGAGTAGAATCTGTACTAACCATAAGAACTACCTTATAATGAACAGGAGTCGGATCCGCATTATAGAGACTCCAAAATAACGCACGCCTACTTCGAAGAAAGTCCCCGAATCGCCCAAGCATTCTTGAACTCTAAACCTCCAACCCCCAACCCCAAACCCTGACAGGATCCCTGAACCTCCAAGGCAGGATATCCCGCGGCTGACCTGGGGGCAGCGCTTTAAGGCTCACGGTCTCAGAGACTTTTCTTGATTTTGGTCTTACTGTAGGGGTGATCCAGGCCCCCCACAAGATTGACCTGAGGATGCTTGAGGACTCAAGCTTTCGGATCCCTTGGCATATGCCAGGTGAGAAGTGATGTGAACAGTCTTTAGAAGGAAACCGGGGATGTCACAGCGCTGACACGAGCCCTTGTACACGACCCTCTTGCAACGTTGGTGCGGGATGAAGTCAAATTTGAAGGGTAATGCGCGCGAGCTGCTCGACCCCGTTGCTGTCTCTGTCTGCTGCGGTTTCCGCTCGCATCAATCTGAAGCTCTTGCACCAGTATGTGCTCAAGGCAATGGGTGCTGCAAATAGGTGGGGGCATTTAACCATGTAATTATGTAACAAACACCTCCTCCCTCTCCGACGAATGCTCACGGCGTTGAGCCATACAATGGTTATGCACCACAACAGTCTCACCTCGAACGGCTCCTACAGTACAACAGTAAGGAATAATGACAAGTCCAGCACCTGAAGTGCAGATACGGTGGTCAAACCACAGATACGGCTCAGTTGCTGACAACGACAAAAATACCAGTAGCGGCAAAAGAAATCAGATTGCCGGATACAGTAACGAAGAAACACTGGCGTAACTGGCAGGAAAACCAAAACTCAAGCCATCAGCCTCCCAAAACGGAAGTTTCACCCAATACTTGCTGCCCATTAGCAGTTCCTCCGCTGCGGCACCCTTGTCCACATAGATGGCCAGCAGGTGAACGGTCACCTGCTTGCAGCATGTACACAGGAGAGTTTTCGTGGTTTGCAATGTCACAGACAGTCTTCATCCGGCCTTATCTGTCTGTCTCTATGTCTGTCTCTGTCTGCCTGCCGATCTTGTGGAGAACTTGCCACTTATCTTTCTCATTGTCTGTGGACATAGCGCGCCGCCCTTCTCCGAAGGGCGGCAGACAGATTGGGAAATCCAGTTCACAAGCAGGTATAGGTCGCTAGGTGGGAATGCGGTAAGTGAGCTCAACGAGCATCGGTTCGGATCTGGAGGAGTTAAGAGTCCTTGAGACAAAGATGGCCATGGCTGACAGGACTGCAAGTTTTGTGGGTTTCGTAAGTTCCTGGCCCTTCAAAACATGGTGTTCGCAACTGGGCATGATGATGATGATGATGACGGCGGTGATGGCCGCCCTCATCATCATCATCACCAGACAGCAGCCTCAGAAGCATCATCGTCGTCGTCATAAGGGTCAGCATCATCAGCATCATCATCATTGTCACCACAACCATCATCACAACGATCATCATCCTCCTCGATCATCATCATCAATAGTACCCTGCATGACATTGGAGGCTGCAATGCTACATCACCAGCACTTGCTGCACTAAGCGATGCTTCTCTGCCTTGTGATGCCAACTCTCCTCGCATGCCAAGCACCCGTTACTGAGCTCGATGCTGTGGATCTTTGGGCAGCTAGGGGATACCGTGGGTCGACATCGACGGAGATGGAAAACCTTGAAGCCCAGAATCTCTGAAGCGCCGAATCCGAAACTTCAAACCCGGAGCCTCTTAAAATTTGAATTTCCCGGAACCCTGAACCCCCATGAGACCAGGGCCTCCTGGACTTGGTCAGACTCCAGCGGGAGGCAGTCGCTCATCCACTGCTCAACCGCGGAGACCACAGGGCGGAAGAGGCTGCGTTCCTGGGTTTAGGCTTCGGGTAGGGGTTTAGGGTTTCGGGTTGAGGATTTAGGGTTTAGGGCTTAGGGGTTCGGCATAGGGTTGAGTGTTGACTAGCTGTCCGGGTTTAGGATTAGGATTCAGTGCATCACACCGAGCATCAGGTTTATCTGAACCGGCAGCTCCCTTGCAAACGAGTGGTTCCCAACGAACCCAAAGCCTTCAACGTCTCATAAAGCAGGGCACTTGGAGGATCATGGGACTTAGTATGTAAAGCTATAAGTACCCTAATTGGGGTTATAAGTGATTATAAATATAGTTACCTTATTTATAACCCTAGTTAGTAAGTCCCATGACCCTTTAAGTAAGGCTCTGTAACATTGAACCTCTGCAGAACCTCAAGGGACTGCTTTTCCACCAAGGACTGCAGCTTCTGTTCCACCTCCGGCCGTCGGATCCTGCAAGGGTTCGAATCTAAGTCCCTAAGCCTGGATTCGAACTGATCTTTACATATCTTTCTTTTCCGAACAACCCAAACCCAGAATCCGAAATCCCTAGTACCCCGAAGCCCCTAAAACCCTGAAACCCTGGAAGGTAAAGCCCGAGAAGGCCAGCCGGGCAGAAGGTCCTGGAGAAGGTCTGGCTCAATCTGCGCGCCAAGGCCGGAAGCCGCTCCCAGCTTATCAGAACCTCCGATTCGGGTTTTCTTTTAGAGTGCAAAAACCCTTTTCCTGCAAAAAAGTCCCGCCGATTTCGGCATACACTTACGCTTGGCAGTCAGGGCTCAAGGTCCAATTTTGGGGGGGAGGATTCAGGGTTTAGGGATGCTTTTGGGGGTCCGGAGGTCTACATACTAGGAATGCTCTTTGTTTAGCTACCAGACATTCTGGAATTCTCGTTTTTAGGTAGGCTCTCTAGACATATGAGGCTGCGTGACAGAATGGCAACAGTTCAATAACTCGTTTGATTCCCGTACCTAAGTTTGATTAGACGAAACACACTGACGCATTCCGTGTCCAATCCCAAAGCCCCGGAGCCCAAATTCCTAAAACTGCTCCGGTTTGTTTCTTGACATATAAGAACTATTTCAGGTGCCAAGACATTGAAGTCGTAGTGTTTCGGGATGGGGTTTCGGGCTTCAATGTAGGTTGCAAGGTATGGCTTAAATTATATAGGGCTTCATATTATGATTTAAGCTATAGGAATATTAGGCTCTCTGGGGCTTAGTTCTGTGCTCTTCCATACAAACATCAATGCAGACTTCCGGCCTGTATCCTCCGGGAATGAGCTTCAATCCGTCGAGAGAATGTAGTTTATTATTATCATCATTATTATTAGTAGTAGTAGTATTGTCATTAGTATTATTGTTATTATTTTTTATTATCTATCTATATGATAGATATATATATACATACATATATGTTGTTGCCACCAGAACATTCAAAAACGGACGGCCTCCCGGTTGCTGGTCCGATGTACTCTCGCGGTACTATTCTTCCGGCCTGTTTTCTGCAAAATCTTTCCTAATACGGAAACCTCGAAGGGGTCTGCCAAGAAACCTCCAGAGCATCCAGCGCCCTGTTCTCCTGCCATTGGCATAGGCAGGCCTCACATATCTGTGAAGAGTTTGGGTTGACATGCATCTATGTACGTGTATGCATAAGACAAACAAACGACTCCGCATATTCTTCGCTACCGAGCACTGTCTATCTAAACCTCCTCTCGTCTAACCGAACCCCATACAAGCTAAACTTTCCATACGAATACACCTTTTTTCTCAGCCCTACCCGTTGGCGACTGTTGCGAGTCGCTCAACAGCAAGGCTTGGCGCGGCACCGGCACGGACATATGTACTAGTACAAGGGTGAGCACTGACTAAACACCTCCCCAAGTCCTTGGGCACTAGAGGTTGATGCAGCTTCTGCATCGAATTAAGCGACTATGTGTGGAGCTACGGGTCAGTTGTGATTCCAGCATGTGGTTTTGCAAGTAGGAATTCTCGCGGTTGGGCGAAGAGCGGTTAGGGCAAAGAAGTCGTTCGGAGCCAGGCTCGACTCAACCCCGCAAAGCAGAAAAGCTCCAAACTCAAGTCACACCCGAACCCCGGAGCCGTTTCTCAGACCCGAAACGTTCAACCCCAATAAAAACATCTTAAAGAAAACAACAAAACACGTTTAAACACAAAGAACCAAAAAAAAAGCACCTCTAAGCAAAAACAAGCACCTTTATTAAAAAAAAAAAAAAACGTGCAAAGGAACCGAAGGAGGCCTGGAAGGAGGGGATCAGGAGCCCCTTGCCTCGGCTTCTGCCCACCACTTTGGACCCTAACTTTTCTGCCTACAAAAATGGGAGTTTCCGAAAATTAGGGGTACCTTATTTTGGGGTCCTTGGAATATGGGTCCTAGTATTTGGGTACTATATTACAGGGTCCCCCTATTTTCGGAAACTCCCATATGTGGCTTTACCTCCAGTTGTTTCGACATGTGTGTGCACTTCCTCTCAACTCTGCACTCGTGTGTCCGTGTGCGCCACACCCGATATCTGCCCAAACCTCATAGTCGCAAACCCTCGTCGAGATGCAGAGGCTGATGATGGTGGAGATGCCAGCCAGGCCGAAGCCATCGTGGTGGTGTTGGAGGTTGTACCGCCACACCAGAACCAAACCGATGACCACCTCTGGAAAGTCTGCGGTTTCTTATAAGTACCCTAAATGGAGTTACCCCAATTATAACCCTACCTTATAACCTACTTACTAAGTCCCCTGCCCCTCCAAGTATTCAACCCCAGTTCGAAATCCCTGGTGCGAGGTGTTTCACGTCGAGTGGAGTTCGCCGGGTCTCGAGAGTTGGCTGCCAGACGCTTAAAGGATCAAGGGACTCAGCAAGTAGGTGATAATGTCGGTACTATAGGGGCCTTAACAATTAGAACAGCGTTTAGGGGCCCATTCTACTATAATCATGAACCCCCCCAAAATAGTACAGGTAACTTTTAAGGCCACTACATTAAGCATTCGCGTGCTTATCTTGACCTACCTGCGGCCAATCGCGGGTCCAAGCCATCATCAAACGAGAGCTGCTGAGGAAGTCGACAGACAAGTTCCCGGCCGTCCTCGCGCTCCACTCCGTGCATCTTTCCGCCACTGGACGCCGGGGCCTTTATGGGTCCGGGTTCAGCACTACGTAGCACGATCCCATACCATGCAACGCAGACTAGTACATGGGCGGTTGTCTGAAATTGGTGTCTCCTTTGCGGTCCCTCTTTAAACAGCTGCCCTAATGTTTTGGGGGACAAGGAACAGGGGGCCCTAGTCTGGAGAAGTTCCCCGAGAATGGGCCTGCGCAGCTCTAGAATCGGGCCGAAGCTTCGTTGCCTTAGGGGCCGAGTACAAGAGCCCAAAAAAGGCTAACCTTTTCAATTATGGTCGGGTTCTGGAAGTAACCTTTTTAATTATGGTAGGGTTATAGAAATATGTAACCCCAAAAGATTAAAGATTACCCAATCAGATACTGAGTTGCAGATCTCGCTTGCCGTCCTCGTGGGCTAAAACCTGTAGGTACGAATAGATGACGACGTAGAGAGAAAATATACACAAGAGTCCGCCATCTGCGAGGTAGAGATAGACGCCGTGCATCCAGCCCTCCATGCCCTGACTCTGCTCTTGCGACATGCTGTCGACGTCTGTCACCGTCAAAGACTTCGAGTGGACGGAAGTGTTGGTCTGGTTGAACCACTCACCGGGCTGGTACCAGGCCATGCTGCAATATGTCTTCAAGCACCTGCGCTCTGTGCTTACAGCGGACCGGATGAGCGAGGAGTCGAAGATCGAAACCACAAGGACGGGAATGTCAAGGATGGCCATTATCAGGAAGGCCACTACGCAGGCCAGCCATTGGAGCGCCAGCAAGAACAAAGCTGCCAGGCTCCGAAGGGCATAGACAAGTACCGTCGCGGGAAGCACTACGAAGGAATAGAGCCCATAACGCAGATTCGCATACAGCGTGGCCCAGAGTCGCACACAGCCAGGCCCTGCTGCCAAGGAAAGACTTGCCAGAGCCAAGAGCACTTGCAGAGGCAGGAGAGGTAAGCTCAAGGAAATCTCCTCCTTCAAAGGGATGCAGCGGGGAAGGCGACCTGCAAGGAGAAGAGAAACCTCCAGTGAAACCAAGAGGGCTCCTATCGGAAAGCCCCAGGAGGTCCTGGGCTCCAGGAAGCAAATGCCTGTGATGAGCCAGTCCTTCATGGTATCGAAGAGGTCGCTGATGCATGGGACTGTGTAGAGAAGAACAGCCTTCCATGTGGATGCGCCCAAAGCCTCCGCATCCATCATGCAACATCGCAGCAAGTTCTGAACGAACAATGTCCATAAGCAAAGCTGTTGCCAGATGGCCCACAACTCCCAGGCAACACCTCCTCCTGCATGCGCGGAAATCCAGGAGTTCGAGACAGCCAGAATCACCAACCCCCCGCAAAGGACGTGATACGCTGCCACACCACCAAGAAAGCCCCCTATCTCCAGCTTCTCCTCTACAGAGCTACCCGGCGCCATTGAAAGGGTCCGGAGTGCGACGTCCTCTTGGGGGACGGGCTTGAAGCTGGGGTAGATTCGAAGCTTAGCGACGCGGAAAGTGAGGCGCAGGCTTTCGCAGATCACTGCCATCAGTAGGGGCGATAGCCTGAAACGGGAAACGAGGGCAAAGCCCTTACAATGAAGAAAGCATGGAGATGAGGATCTACGGGGTTTCAGAGAATCACGACTCGGGGTAAGAAGGATCCCAAATTCATCTTTCTTTATGAAGAGTCACTCATTTCTGAAACTCTCATCTGGTGTTTTCAGATTGTGCGGCTGCTCATTGTCAGTACAGCGGCTTATGTATCACCGTCATGGATACGAACTACTGTAGTCGTCTCCAGCAGTACACTTTAAGGTCAGTGCTCGAGCTCGTACCCTTATGGGACCCTTATAAACGTTTCTGGGGACCCTTATAGTACCCTTAATTGGGAACCCTAAACCCTAAACCCCAAACCCTGAAAAACCGTAGGGATCGAGGACGGGGTGCAGATTGACGGAGCCCCAGTACTGGAGACGCTCCAATCGCTCGGCATCGTCCAGGTCTGAGAGCGCTGGCAGCAGTCTGTCTGGCGGAGCCACCTTATAATGTAATAAAACAAGTTAATAACTAGTAAAATAGATATGGTATAATGCGATACAATATAACCTTATATAATATTGGTTGCTTGCTTTGCTTGCTTGGGCGCCGCGGTGGGGCCAAAATCCCGAGTGTGCGACTACTAGTATGTTGCTGCAGCTTGGTTGCTGAAGGTTCAGGACTTGGGTTCTAGAAGGATTCATGCAAGCAAGTGCACATGCGATGGAAACCTCACGCCCTCTGTGCACCTCAAGCCCTAGACTCATGCTGCCGAACAAACGACCGACCCTAAACCCTAAATCCTAAACCCTAATAAACCCTAAATCTTAAACCCTAGATCCTAAACCCTACACCCTCAACCCTGAACCCTAAACCCTCAACCCTGAACCCCCTAAACCCTACACCCTACACTCTAACGCTTTGGCACCAGCAGAGCAGGAGCTTCTGCCTGCCCACGGCCGCATGCCCAGTGGAGAAGGCCCGCCACGTTCGGGACGCTGGGGAGCACCGCGGCCATGCTCTGTCTAAAGCTTCGGGATGTTAAGAACTCTGCAGGTTCATATGCGTGCGTGGGAACATGCGGCTGTGCATATGCAGAGAAATGAAACACAGTCAAAAGAGAGTGTGTGCATATGTATGCATGCATGCAAGTGCCTAACTATGTGTGTATATATATATATATATAAAGCTCGGTATACCAATGTATCTAGAATATCAGATTCTGTTGCTGCTTGCTCTGTATCTTTATGCCAACTTTATGCCAGAAACGCTTGTACTGTGTTCTTATTATTCGGTCGTTGTAACTACCATTGTGTTGCGTTGCTCCGTGAGCCTACGCCAGCTTCTGTGGTGTTTGCTGCTGACCTCGCTACACTTCCTTGTGCTCTAGGATGTGCTGGGCATATTGGAGCCTGAAAAGTTACAAGGGAGTCTTGGGGTATATTGCAGTGCAGTTGGAATTACGGAACCCTATAGACTTCCTGGATCACGGCTTCAGGCTTCGCGAGGCTTAGGATTGAGGGGTCGTGCCCGTTCAGCTTCGCTCATCGGCGATGTGACCATGGGGCCTGCTTCCATGGGAAGACACAGCTCAAAGCACGCACGGCTGTCAAAAGGTTTACAGTTTAGGGTTTAAGAGTTGAGGGTCATCGCGACGTGAACCCTAAAACCCTAAATCAAAGTCTGGGATGCTGCTTATGTCCGAAACCTAAGCCCTGCAGAGGTTGTAGGAGGCAGCGCCGATGCCCCGGATCCGGAAACTGTTCAGCTCAGGGTTCTCGGTTTAGGGTCTAGTCAGTCCTTGCTTTAGTGTGCTATTGTTGCTAGCAGTACGTACCTATTGCTACACTCACTATGTGTACTGCTGTTGATGTTGAGATGATGATTCTGATGATTGCGATGTCCTGGTATGATACCAGCCTGAAGCAGCATGATGACGGTGATGGTGATGATAACGAAGATGTTGACTACTGGTTGCTGTCAATACAACTACCACTACCATCTTCATTGTTGTGTTTCAGGGCGAGGGTTTAAGGTCTGGGGACAGGGATGAGCCAGGCAACCCGTGATTGGGCACGAGCTGAATACTGACCTTCCTTGTACTGCTTCCTTCTCCTACAAGAATGCATCGCAATACCCGGATCTCTTAGTGCAGCACGTTTCCTTCTCTTCTTACGATAGACATTATCGCCCTTGCTGATACTGAAATCACTGGCACTATGTCTTCTTCTTGGCATTGCTAGTATACCGGTTGCTTGGCGTGCACGTGTCCAAAAGCCTTTTTTCCGTTTTGAACGTCGCTATCGCTAAGGCGGCCATTTGACCGGTTCTGCTACTGTTCCTTGTACAGTACGTACAGGCCAGAAAAGGGCTTGGGGGTATACTGTACTGTAGTCATACTGGGGAGCCCACCGGAATAGTTCTTACAATCTGCAAGGCTGGTGCTTTGTGCAACTACTCTCGCCATCGGTGCCAGCTACCGTCATAGAAACTGCTCCTATGTTTGCAGTTTACATCCTCAACACAAACAAAGCTACGCCCTTAGCCAGCTATCCAAATTCGAAACTCTAAACTATCGAAAGCCTTAACTCCTGAGGCGAAGCCCGAAAGAAACGGAAACAACCTTACCTCTGGTACCCCATTCCTCCATTCCGCACTAACCAAAGGTAAGCAACTGGGTCGCGAGCGCCCATGTCGCCAGCCTGAGCCGGAGCCTCCAAGGCTGTCGTCAGCTCCTGCAGGCTTGGGGCAACGCTTATATGGGAGTTTCCGAAAATAGGGGACCCCAAGATAGTACCCTAAATAGTAGGATCCTTATTATAAGGACCCCAAACTAGGGTCCCCCTATCTTTTCGGAAACTCCCTTATGAGTTTGGGGGTCTTCAGGGGTTCGCTGGGCTTTCGCCTTGTGGGCTTTATAGGGACTCAAATGCGTTTAGGGTTTAGGGTGTAGGGGTCTGCAAGCTTCAAGACTGAGGAGCTTCGCAGGGAGCCTCGGCAGAATGCAGTGAGGCAAAGCTGGTTCAGGAGTTTAATATAGGGGCCCTAATAATTAGAATAGGAAATTGGGGTCCATTATACTATAATCATAATAAGGAACCCCCAAAATGGTATAGGTAGTTATTTAGGCCCCTATAGTAGGGGACGGTACGGTTGGGATTGACAAGGCTCCTCAGTTGTCTGGCTCCTGCTTGGGAACATCTTCAGGTGGGACTGTCCTGGCTACCACGCCCTAAACCCTAAACCCTCGTTACGACGGCGCAGACCACCTTCGGCAAGGTCCCTGCTGCGATCACGACGGCGTCGACGGTGCTCCCAGCTGCAACTCTTACGACAGCCTCGTCTACCCCTTATAGTACCCTTTAACGGAATCCTGATAGAACCCTTATAGTACCCTTTCAAGGAACCCTTACAGAACCCTTATCAGCCTCATCTACTGGCCTTTTTTCTGCCATGCGGACTCCGGCTACTCAGCTGCCACTCCGGATAACCGACAAGTCGCTCCTTGTAGTAGTAAAGGCAGATGCCCACAGCCACGACGGTGAAGGCAACTTGGCTCTTCTGGCTGAGGTTCCCGCCGGAACAACAAGATCCAGTTTGCCCGAAACCCTTACACTCGCAATTCCCACCATGTTCTCTGCTTCATGGCAGTCCCACATGCAAGAAGCTAACCCCTGGCACTAGACTCGAACCCTAAACCTTCAAGCGATACATCCTGAACCGACAAACCCAAAACACTTCCCCAGCAAATACCTAAGCATGCTACTAACAAAACCCTAAGCCCCCAATCTAACCCTTACAACTCCTCAGGGGGCCCTTCCAGGACCCCAAACCCTAAACCGTTTAAAGGAACCCATAAAAAGAACCGTGCAGAAACCCTTGCAGGAATCCTAAAACACACAAGCAAAATTCAACAGCTGACGCAGAGAGGAAGTGAGGCCCCGAACGCGCACGAAGGACACCATCACGTAGCTCCGAGATGTGATCCTGCAGTGGTTTAGGGTTTGGGGGTTTTGAATGTAGGGAGCGTGAGAGTGTTAAGCTTTCTGTGGGATTGATGTGTTCCTCTGTACGGTTTAGGAAGGGTCCAGGCTTAATGGAGACAAGACAAAAGAGTTGTCCTTAAATCGAAATTCCAACAGCACTGACAATCAATCCCCGAATCTAGGCCCCCAAAACCCTGAGCATCAAGCTGCAATCCCATTTCCTCCAAGCATTGCCTGAAAAGTACGGTGAAGGTCCAAAAACACAGGCTTTCTGGTCGAATCTAAGGGATTGAGCCACATCCAACGCGCTTCCGATGCAACTGATGACGCGAGGCCCTGACTCAGAGCTGTTTAAAACTGAAGCCTATTGCATGATCCCTGAACCTCTCTGACAGTACGTTCTAGTCGCTCCAGTGGACATCGTCCTCCACGGGAACACACAGGCACGGAATATGGTTAAAACCACGGGAAGGCTTAGTAAAGGGTTTTGTGGGCATCTGATACCCGCAATATCTGACATCTGAAACTCTGAAGCTGGGACAGGCTCACGGCTCTTCTGTTTTGCCAGGCGCACAAGTGCGCGCCAGTGCGAGATTGTCGCGTAGGCGAACCTCTGCACAGGGCGCATGGAGATAAACAACTTATCTTTCCAGGACCCCCGACAACTCCAGGAGCTTGGGGGCTACATGGTTACATGATCACATAAAGAGAAGCTTTGAGACTCTGCACGCTGCAGGGTGTCATTGCCAGCAATGCAGCTGGGTTGCGGGGTAAGGCCTTTAGGCAGATGTATGGACCTAACGGACATCCGGTACTGATTATTGACACTCTGTGCTATACATACACCCTAAGCCCTGAACCTCTAGTTAAACTAAACCCTCCAAACCCTAAATACCATGAAACACGGGCTCAGGATCCCGGCCATCATAGGCAGGAAGTTCATGGGGGGGGTGCACTTATAGAAGGAATCCCACTCGTTGCATTCTTTTATGGGGGTCAGGTTTTTTCCAAAAGTACTCACCAAAGTTTCTCTATAACCCCACCCCAGATAGAATATGAAGCCCTCTGCCGCGCCACCCTTTTCAACCTGTCTAGCGCTCTGGACATGCCCGGCAGAGATCCGGCCGGAAGTTCGCAGCCGAAACCCGAAGCTTCCACAACCCGGCACCCTAAATTGCCGCAACCTCAGTCAAATCCGAGGCCGTGGATTCCCCACACCCTATGCCCGAAACCCCACATCCCCGCACCCAAACCCCTGAACTCCCAACCTGAAACGCTAAACCCGACACCTCAATCTCCTCCCCAAGGCCTAAGCCTGGAACCGTAAACCCCAAGACTTCACTACTACGATCACCATCAGTTATGGGAGTTTCCGAAAAGTTAGGGGTACCTTAGTTTGGGGGTCCTTATAATAAGAATCTTACTATTTAGGGTACCATATGCGGGTCCCCTATTTTCGGAAACTCCCATATTACTGTAACTATGCAAACCCGAAACTGGAAACCCCGGCCTACTCCGCCTTACGCTTGCCGGGCTTTGCTGCCGCCGGGCGCTTCAGCTTGGCCTTTCGCTCTCAGCTTTGGATCATGAGGGAAGTTCGAAAATCCCTTGGTTGTGGGCTCTTGCTCAGAATCAGCTGTGCACCACTGCCCGGGGTTGCTATTTGGGAGTTTCCGAAAACAGGGGACCCTAATAGAGTACCCTAAATAGTAGGATCCCGATTATAAGGACCCCCAACAAGGTACCCCTAATTTTCGGAAACTCCCATTTACGACTTCCGGGTCCCTTGTTAAGGACACCTAGGACTCTTTCGAGGACGATTCCTTCATTCGGGAACTTAACACATCTGAGATATGTTGAACATGCTTCGCCTGAAAACCCGAAACTCTAAACCCTAAACCCGAAACCCTAAACCCGAAACCCTAAACCCTAAACCCCGTACAGTAAGCTGCCCACCCAAAGATCTGCTGATCAGGGAACCGACTGGAGCTGAGAAACCCGAAAGACTTGGTGACGACAGCTCAGAATACGAAGCCGGAGCCCTGAAACGCTTCAACCCTAAAGGGAGTCTCTGGGTGCCCTCAGAGAGGTCCTGGCTAAAATATCGAAAGATTTCGGGTCCTGCCTCCGTTTCGCAATAGAAGAGCAGTCAAGTTTGCAGGCTCGGATCTCCGAATGGTTTCGCACGCCATCAGCCGGGGGGGGGGGGGCTGGTTCTGGGTGTAGGAAGGCCGTGAAGTGTTAATTGGGTACGGATGCATGTGCAGAGGTCTTTAGAAAGCGGCTTGTAAATTTCCACCTAACCTGGCAACAGATGATATGGCGAGGGCTTCGTGGCTTAGACTTGACAGTGCAAAAATGCAACTCGAGTGGAAGCACATTGGAAGGACTGGCAAGTCATGGAGTCATGGACTGTCATGGTGCTCGCTGCTGAAGATCCTGGAAAGAACGCGTTGTGGAACGACTCCTGAATCAAGTGACTTCACGCATCTGGCATATCTTGAAATTATGATTCGGCGTTGCAGATGGTACTGCATTCTGCACTGCAGATCAGGGCCCATGGATAGCCCTAAACGGTAAACCCTAAACCCTAAAGCCCTGAACTCAAAGGCTTTAAACTCGGATCTGACGTTACGACTATACCCCCCTTTGAACCATAATGACTATAGACGAGATCACCAACTCCGAGCCTTCGCTTGCAACGAGCGGAGCTGTTCCCGCGGCATAGCATATGCGCCGGAACCTAGGAATAGGATGTGCAGCAACCTAGGAATGAAAAGGGCTCCCTGTTTGGTATTGGGTAACTGTAAAAGGAACCTGGAAAAAGGGCCCACTGGGAGGCCTGGTATTTTGCTGTCAACACGAACACAAAGAAATGCATATGCAGACTATGTCTGAATACATATGGGTTGTTGTGTATATGTTTATACACAAATATGTGTATGTGTACGTATAATGTGTAGGTCTAGGTATAGATATATGTACAGGTATGAACAACCATTTATCGATCTGCATATGTGCAGCTATACCTGCGCACACACCGCAGGTAGGTAGGTAGGTAGGTAAGTAGGTAGGTCAGTAGGTAGGTAGCTGGGTAGGCAGGTTAGTAGGTGAGGCAGGTAAGTATGTATGCAACTACCTATGTATACAGACACGCACACAGACACACACACACGGACATATGTATACATACACACAGCAGACACACAACGTACACATATTCACGCACACACAGTTACACAATGGTTTTAGGAGTATACATTGTACATGTGCATGCATATACACACACACACTTAAACTTACTTATACACGTATACATATGCGTCTACATATACGCTTGCATATGCATAAATACTCATATACATATACACTTACACATACATCTGCCTGTAAACGTAGATGTACATGCACATACACATATACGTACACACACACACAGGACAGGCACAAAGACCTGTGTTTATACATATACACCTGCACTCATACTTGTACCTGTACCCGTACATATCCCATACGCATACGCATACACATAGACATACGCATATGCACATACACACACACATATTAACATATACGTACTTATACTTATGCATGTACTGATGCATATAAACATACATACACTGGTACATAAATACACATAAACATACACTTAAAAGCATGTACATATACCTATCTACATCTACGCGTTCACATACACATACATATGCATGTGCATGTACAGCACATATACATAATGTACGTACCTCAACGTGCGTATACGCATTTTAGATACCTTTGCTGAGCGCACGCATGCCTATCCAGATGTGCAACTTCCCATTCCACCCCGCCCCACCTTACCCAACCCCACCCGACGACCCGACCCACATCTTAGGAGTCAAGGAGCCTTTGAGAATTGCCTTGCTCCGCTCCCGTAGATCCTGGCATGCAATGTCGGGCCAGAGGGCAAGGTCCATTATGACATAGTGAATAGTGGGTTAAAGCTTGACAGCTTTTAAGGTTGGGAGTTCTCATCAGCGTTAAGCCCTAAACAACGAACTCACGGACATGCTATACCGGCACCAATACTGAAAATATAAGGTTATCGGGTGCATTCTAAAGTATAACAAGTATACTTATATGGGGAATACAAGGAAATGCGATGAGCAACTATTCAGACCCCCACAGTACGAAACGCTGGCCAATTTTGGCCTCGGCTGTCAGCTCGTACCCCCAGTGAAGCAGGGACTGGCGGACCGCGGGGGCCACCTGGCAGTGTAGCTTTACTTGAAGCTTAGGGGGTTTAAGGTTCAGGGTTTAGGGCTTCAGGGGCTTAAGGTTGAGGGTTTTCGGGTGCTTTCACGCTTTCGGCCTTTAGAGTGTGGGGTTTGTGGTTTAGGGTGTATATTGTGCGCGCATAGGAAAAGGGGCGCCCCACCCGCTCCGACCAGTCTTGCCGCCTCATAGTAGCTGCAGTACCATGTCCCGAACTGCGGTAGTATGAGAAGCTAGCAAGCACCAGAAGAGTTAAGTAGGTGGGTGGATGCACAGATAGATAGCTAGGTAGAGAAGTAGATAGGCAGATAGGCAGATACACATACAAGATATAAACGGATAGACAGACAGACAAACAGACAGACAGACAGACAGACAAACGGATACGTAGATAGATACAGTCGATAGCTAGACGGATGGATAGACCGATAGATGGACAGATAGTCAGATAGATGATAGATGGATACATAGGCAGATAGATAGGCCGGGAATAAGTAGATACACACTTAGCTCGACAGACAGATAGATAGAAAGGTAGACAGACAAACAAATAGGCAGACAGATAGATTGATAGTTATAGTTAGACAGCCAAACAGATTTGAGAGATAGATCATAAATACTGTATCCGCAACATAACGATCCCCAAGAAGGTACCCCTAATTCTTGCAAAGAATCATCCTCATAGAGCTCTCAAAACGCTTGAACGCCACGCAAGCTGAACCCCGTCCCCTAACCGTCAGCTTAGGAGAGATCCTACTGTATCCTGAACGGCCGCCTTGGCGTCATTGTAAGGCCTACCGGCTTTCAGACCTCACAGCTTGGATTGGACGGATCAACAGCTTAGGGATCCCGGTTCCTGGAGGGAGTTATCAGTGCTTGGCTCGAGCGACTACTACGTCTTCTAGTTAGGGAGTGGAACAAACTGCGCACGAGATTTTCTCTCTTCCAAGGCTTGGGGTGTTTTGGTTAGTGTGACAATGTCTTGACAAGCCCGTTTAGCTCCAAACCCTCTCCTGGCCCAGAGACCGTATGGGTTCCAGGTTTCACCTGCGAAAACTCGCCACTAAGCCACAGCACGGTTGCATTTGCCATTATGAGTAGCACCAGTCTTTGCATTCTAATCAGCAAAGCCATCGTACACGTAGACCACTGCTTGCTGCAAGACAAGATGGGGTGTTCCTCTTCTTCGAGGTCGGAATTCTGCTGAGGGAGGGTGAAGGTTTAGGTCTGTGGAGCTCTCACCTGGCATTGACTAATGTGCTGCCACAAATCGGTCCGGATTGGGGGATATCTCTCTGCTCCCTAGAGATCTCCTTTTTCGAGATCATCAGGGTTAGCTAAGTTTCAGGTTCTGGGTCACACAGATCAGGCCCGTTGGGCGATGTCATCGAGTACTGACAAGCAATACTCGATGCAAGATAATTCTTCCATAGCTTGCACACTGGATCCCGATTGCATCCTCTTGCAGGCTGTGGAATGCCGTGTCGCGCCCCACCTAAAAGCTCGAAACAAACCTTCAAAACCGACCACCGGGACTTCTCGCAACCCACTTCAACAGTGTCCGGGCGCCGTACACTTGGCAACCAAATTCCCTTTCCATCGCCCTGCGCTCGGCTATCGAGTGGGTTGAGAAACGTGTACAAGGAGGTTCATAGGGTGTTCATTTCGATATAAGTACAAATATATATATATATATATATATATATATATATATGTATATATATATATATATATTTCTATATATTTCTATATATATACATATATATATATATATATATATATATTTCTATATATATATATATATATATATATATGTATATTTGCCTAATTATATATAAGGAAAATACTAAGTTGACTCCGTTAACCTGTGGTTTTAAAGGGTATTCAGAAGGGCCCTGCTCCAGCCCGGAGTTCAATGCCTGGGAGCCATCGTTTCTGTCTCGTTTGCGATGGACCTCAATCAGTCTCAATACCCAGACCCCCAGGAGGATCTAGAAAGTAGATCCCAAAAATTTGGGGCCCCTATACTACTCAGGGTACTTTATAGGCACCCCCATTAAGGGATCTACTTTTTGGATCCTCCCAGGACCTCTGCTGCAGCTCTGGCTCCTCCTCCCCATGCCAAGACCAATACCAATACCGATGTTAGGGTTCCTTTTGCCATCTGCAGTACAGCTGGAGAGCTCCAATGGAGCGATGTTAGGGTTTAGGGTTTAGGGTTTAGGGCTACTGCTACTATACTGCTGCTGCTACCATTTCGACGACGACGTCCTCGTTACTGCACCCAGACCCTTATCAGCAAACCTCAACCCCAAGCTTGCTAACAGCTTCCACACTCTTCCTTTAGAGCGTAGCCTCAACTGAAGCATCCACACCACAAGCCACCTGTAGCACAAAACCTTCTCATGCGAAGCAAGCTGCATCCTTTACTTTTGTATGACGAGTGTGCACCCAGGCCCTGGCTGAGCCCACAACTCCAATATAGGGGCCTTAATAATTGGAATAGGGTTTTGGGGCCCACTATACTACAAGTATAATTAGGAACCCCCAAAACGGTATGGGTACTTATTTCGGCCCCTATATTAAACTCTCTAAACCCTAAAGCAAACCTCCGCTGCGCCTGTTGGGCCACAGACCTTGCTCCAACGCTTGATTTGCCGTTCGTCGTCATCCGTGCGTCGACCAAGGAAAAAGCGACAATACCACTGAAACCATCCATACCTGAAGAGCCGAAGGTTTCAGTTACAGGCATTAGGTTTGGCATGTGGGATTGAGGCTCAAATCTGAATGCCTTGCAAAGCCATAAACACGTCTGATCAACGCCTGTGAATCTGATATGACGCAACTATGACGATAAGAAATGCCTTGGTCCTGCGTGACGGGACTTCAGCCCCGTTTTTGCAGGGCTCTCGGGTCCATGGCGTGATTGGTTTGACATTGCTTTGCAAGCCATGCCAACATGAAGCTTCTTGCCGGGTGTGCCTGAATGGTGTTGTCGGCATATTCTGAATGCTGACATTACATTTCTGCTGCTCTGAATGTGACTTCCATGATCACTGCGGCAGCAACATGACCGACCCTTTTCCAGTCACTGCAATGCGTATTGTGACAATTGTGCTAATTTGCTGCGGTGTTGCAGTATCAAAGATATTACTACTGTTGCTACTGTTCATGTTGTTTACCACCACCTCAATCGACAGCACTACTATGGCTCATAGCGAAGGATGCTGCAAAGGGGCGGATCTTGTGCAACGATCCACCCAGCATTCTCCCAGTCCTCACGAGGGTCGCGAATTGCTACTGCGATCGGTTTCGGGTTGCGACTTTAAGTTAAACCCTAAACCCTGAATGAGGACTCAGGGTTTGGGTGCTTTCAATGCCTGGCGCAATCTTAACATAGCAGTGCAGCAAACAAAAACTGCATCGAGGAATCCAATAAATGGAGTCGTGAGTCCCCGAGTAGTTGGACGACGGCTTGAGGTATAGAGATCACGAGGACGCACTCTACTGATGATCGCGGCTCCTGTATTGAAAACGACGATGATTCGGGTTATGAGGCCCTGTGACGTGAGCTCAACTATTCCGTCCTCGAGCGTGTTGCCGCACTTGGCGCCATACTTGTTTACCGAGGCCTGGGCAAAGGAAACGCTGTCAGCTTCGTAGTCGACATTCGATCCGGAGCATGAAACCAACACCCAACACCCCGTATCCTAACCAGCAGCCTTCAGGGGTCTACCGCCCTCGTATATCCAAACCCGTACCGAGAACAAGCTTTCATCATGGCTGTTGAACTCGGCCGTCTGCGAGGCTAAACATCCCAAAAACGATCTTGGGACCAAGAGAGGTAAGTTTTGCTTCGGAAAACTCCTCAGCACCCTTCTTGCAGCTGTCCCAAGCTGCAGCATAATAAAGCAAAGCCAAGTGACATCGTAGTCCTTCCAGGGGCGCGCCACCTGGCAGCTCGCACCCAGTACGCGGAACACCATATTGTCAACATTCATCACATGACCATAACCTATATATTCAGTTTCATCTTTTACGCCAAGAATCGCCTCGCCTGATTTCGAAGAGTTCGGTGAGAGGCATCTGGAAGGAATGAAACGACAGCGAATGACGAGCGAGAAAAAGGCGTGTGCTTTCGAACTGTATAATCACGATTTGCAAAGCACTACGGCCACACTCTGCTTAAGGAACTGCTTTGTGATGCTCCAGAAAATCTCAATCATGCAAAAGCTTGGATGTGCTGCTTATCCCGCAACGCCCACGTGCGGGGCTCCAAGACATCTACGTGGCTGCATGGCCCTTGCTCACATGCATGGGTCGGGTAGCACAATCACTGGACTACAGTACCTTGATGCACAACGGCTTCAAAAAAACGGGTCTCTATGCCTACAGAAGCCAAAACGTGAAACCTCCCACAACATGCGCTATATCATATTAAAATACGAGAACTCTGCTATGGTCGAGTTGTAGAGGGACAACCCCCTGGCCAGACCTGGGTCTTGATGTCGAGGCCTTTGAACCAGCTGGTTGGCAGGTCCTCACCCGTTCAAAGTCAGCGGTGGAGTCATGGCTTAGGGCAGGTTGAAAGCAAGGCTCTCAGTAGACCAACACATCAGGCACTTCTGACCCTTCTTGAAGCCTGCCTAGGAAGCCTTACAAAACCTTCCGGATCCTTCGATTGTTGACCCCCTCCTTCCAGGCGTTGGTGTGCCGCTGCCCGGTCACCGCTGAGTCGATGTCACGGAAGTAGGTGCCACCTAGAATTCTTGACGGCTTTACCCCTAGCTAAAACCCCTCCTGAGCACTAGCATTTGATGTGGAGTGCTGGTTTGCCTCGTTGCTACTCCTGACGCTTTATCTGGGAGATTAGTTTCTGGCCTTCTCAGAGTAAGTCCCACGTTCCGATTCTACGGAGGCCCCTAAGCCCAACATCCGAACCATGCTTGCCACGCCTGAAGCAGATTGGAAACCTTCGCTGGAATGCCCTTGCAGCCCCCCAGCAGCAAAGCCAAAGAACTTCAACACCCTGAAACTGCTACAACACACCCGAACTCCATCAAAGCAAACACTGAACCATCAACGCTAAACCCTCATCACCTTCATGGACATAGACTCATAGACCTAAAGCGCCAAACTGTAAACCGCGTCATCCCCGAGGTTAGCAAAAGCAGCCGAGGGTCCGAAAGCACCTGCCTGCAGCACCTGCGCGGTCAGATATAGAGGACGTCAGGGTTTGCAGCGGCTTTACTCTGCTTAACAGGTGTTGATAAGGATGTTGGAAGGCACAATCCAAGACAAGGGGAAGTTGACAAACTATGCCAGCGTAGATCCCCAAACAATGAAAAACCACACACCAGGTACGTCGGAACACGACCACAATGACCAAGACAATCAACACAACCAGAACGACCAGGACTACCATTACCAGGACCTCCACAACGATCACGACGACCACGACCCCGGTAGATAGTCTAGCTTACAAGAGTCCCCTTGATCCCTCCCTAAGACAGAGGCCTTGCCTTCAGTCTGTAAACCCGTGGAGCGCACTTCACCTCTTATTCCCTCTACGGTATAGGGCATCTTCGTTGAAAGATACAAGAGACCCCACTCACGACAAGCAGTTTGTGCTGATATGGTGCTGGGCTCTCTGAGTATCATCGGAAGCTTGACACCGACCTGAACTCAACCTCTTCCAGCCCAACAGCCTAGCACAGCAGCCAGAATATGCACAAACAGGGCTGCCTCTGCTGGTGTCAGCGTGGGTCGGAAAAGCTGGATGGCCTCAACCACACTCTTCGGCGCGCCTCTCGGCTGCGAATGTTGCGACAGTTTAAGTGCTCATCCGTCTAGGGTTTCTAGGTGGCCAGGCTGGGGCTTTGGGTGATGTTCCATTGCTTTCATATTGCCTTGCGATGATAAAAGTTTAGGAGCTGCCCGTCCCCGCGAAACTGGACTTTGTTCCTTTGCGGTTGGCACCTCTTCGCCTTCACAAGCCCCCGAGACTCAAAACCCTAAGCCATCGTCTGGATCTCGCGGATCTCGCCGGTCGCCAAGAACAGGCATCTAGGGTTCAGGAGATGGGACCTCCCCGGCTTAAGCCACTGATGCAAAGAGCTCCTGATGGTCACAATATGGTTGAAACCCTGCCTTTCCCTAGACCCTGAATCTTAAGCCGAAGCTCGAAAACCCCAAACCGGAAAACGCACAAAACCCTGAACAAAAAAAACCTTAACCAGACCGAAAAACCCTTCAAACCTTAAACTTCACACTGGCTAACTCAACCCCACGAGCCCGATTTTCACTGAAGGAGCCCCCCAAAAAAACTCAGAAACAAACCTTAAAGGATTCTCTAAAAAAGCCTTGTTCCTGCCTGCAGCGGCTTTGAACCTCAGGATTCTCGGCGGTGCTAAAGCCTAAACCCGAAGCCACGATCCCGCTCCGAAAGTCGAAGCACGCCAGGAGGCGCAGGACTCAAAAGAGCCCACGAGATCGAAGCCTCCAAGCTAGCAAAGCATGGTGCGCTCTCTCAAAGCCTTGAGTCTGTAAACCGCAAGCAAAGCCCTCATACCCCAACCCCCATCCCCAAGCCCAAACCCCGGAACACTAAACCAAGGAGAACTCTGAATCGATTGAAACCTAGACAGCCTGCCGCGCTCCGGGCCACAGCCTTTAGGAACGTAACCGACAAGCTATCAGAAAAAGGAAAACATCCTTTTCCCATCCTTTTCCATGTGTCCCTATCAGGGTACATAACATGTTCTTCAAGAAACCTACGGATCGTAGCACTTGTAGTCGTAGCAGTAGTAGTAGTAGTAGTAGTAGTAGTAGTAGTAGTAGTAGCAGCAGCAGGAGTAGTAGTAGTAGTAGTGGTAGTAGTAGTAGTAGTAGTAGCAGTAGTAGTAGCGTGCAAGTGAGCTCATGCCCTCCTTGTTGCGAATAAATCCTTATCGCAATATGAAACTACAAGACTTACTTACCCCTAAACTCTTCAAGCCAGGAACCCAGTCAACCGCCCTAAACCCTGTTACAGAACCTGCCACAGCCCTAGGCCCTAGATAACCTTTATGGTTCTTCCGAGATGCCGCAAGCGCCCATCATTACCGCGGCTGCCAGCGGCGACGCTGCGCCGCCAGCGGCCACCGGCCGGGGTTGTCATGTCGTTGGACTTGGACTTTGAAGACAAAGTTGAAACTCTTCCAGACCAAGTGCTCAAGGATGATGACACGCGACGGTTTAGAGTTTAGGGTGCAGGGTTTGGGGTGCAGGTTTAAAGTTTACAGATGTTGGTGCTGGGTTGTGTTCCTGTGATTCTTCAGTTGCTTCGTTTGCTTAGGCTTGGGGCTGCATGATGCCAACTGCTTAGCTGAGCTTTGATCATAGGGCTTGGGTTCAGCTATGGAGTTTGGCGTTGGGGTATCGGCTTGGGTATTCCTGCGCATCCGCTCTGTCTCACTGTCTAACTTGCTTTGTCAGCGTAGAACACGGTGTTTTGACGGCTACCGCTTTGAAGCAGCCGCACAAATCTGCTGCGGTCTCGCAAATTCCGAACAACAACCCTCCCACAAGCAAACCAACCTCTTTGTTAAAACATACGGCCCTGCAACCTGTGAACTGCAAGAGATTCCCCAAGGCACTAAACGTATTGGGGTAAAAATGCTTAGAACCTCTGAACCGTAAGATGACTGACCAAACCTTTGACAGCCAGGACGTCGACTTCTAGGACTCTCGGCTATCTCCTGGGTGTCACAGGCAGCCTAAGGCAGCAAGAGGATCAGAAGAAGGACGACAAAAGAAAACCTCTGAGAAACGACGAGGCTAGGGGTTCTTGTATGACAGAGCTGCGACAGACATTGCCAAGCCTCTCCAGCAACTCAACGGATCTAATCGACAATCTACTACGGTGATTTAGGGTATACTATAGAGCTCAACCAAAGGTTATCCTAGACTGCCATAATTCTAGTTATTGTGACCCCAATGTTACTTGATTTCGCTTCGATCCTCTTGAGAGCTGTCTGGTCAGCCCTTGAAAATCCCCAATCTTGCAGTCAAATGCTTCGGCATCCTCTGCAGTGAATGCCACACCAGACTCAACGCAGAATACAAGAAAACGTGTGCGAGCTTCGGGGTACCCGATTAGATTTGACCCCGGCCGCCCCATTCCCTGCTCCCAGCCCTTCACTCCAAACCCTAGGCTCTAAATCCTAAACTCTGAACACAAACCACACCCCCTACTTACTACTACTTTCGTAATGTTTCCCATCCACAGACTCCCAGCCGGTCCTCCAGAGGCATGGACTTGTCCATGTCAAGCTCCTCGAAAGGAGTCAGACGTGACATTGCAAAAACACTGCGAAACGGCTTGGCATTAGGGGTTGGGGGTTTAGGGTTATAAGTAATTATAAGTATAGTTACCTTAGTTATAACCCTACTTACTAAGTCCCATGATCCTCCAAGTAGGATTTCAGACAAAGCGAGGAAGGCGCCCCTCCCAGGGCCTGCTCGTCGGGGAAGAAGAAGTTGTCCACCATGCCCCGCTGATCAGCTGTAAGGTAGCCACCTCGACTTAAGGCTTGTATCGATGGCTTGGGATGTCGGGCCTAGCTTGTGTGAGTTAATAGGGTGTAGGGTTCAGGGACAAGCCATCAATGTGTTCTGGATCATAATAAGCATCAAGCTTCGGTCTCGAAACCCTTCAATTCACAGCCTGCCAAGCTAGATGCACGTCCAGGTCTAGCATGTGTCCTACCCAGACCTGCTGAAAAGACATGTTTGGGGTGCGAGCAACAAAACCCGAGACAAAAGAGGCAGGCTTGCAAACACTCCGAAATCTGTGCACACCTCTAACACCTGCAGCATGCAGTTTGAACCCGACGTCCTGGACAACAATGCAAACCTACCCTCTTCGGATTCATTCCAAGGGCGATCCCGTACCTATTCAACCGGTTGCTTATGTGGTTTTTTGTGACACTACAAAATCGTACTTTCAAGTCTCCCCGGCGACTTTCTTCCCCCACGCCCCAAAATCCTAAACCCGAAAGTTGCAGACAATCGCACTGCAAGCCTCCAGCTGCTCCAGCCTGATGTAGCAGAGCTTATAAACGGGGCCTTCATCTCAGAGTATCCAGGGGTGTGCGGTGTGGTGTGGTGGAGTTATCCAGGGATAGCAATAGTAGTTATCCAGAACCCCTATGATGACAGCTTAGAGAGGTAACTTAGGAAAGGCCTTCAGGTTGCAGGTCTCGGGAGCAGGATCAGCTTAGGGCGTTGAGGGTGGAGATCTCCTCCTTGCAACCCGAAACCCGAAACCCCTGAAGCCATTAACCCTTGACCCTTAGCTTTTAACTCAAACTATTGTCTGAACAAACAACTACGACAAGCACACATACATAAATCCTGAGTTACAGCTCTAAAACTGCCAAGCCTCAAACCTGTAATGCACCCCAGATTGCCATCTGATAAAGGCTGGAAGGGAAAGGCCACAGGAAATCCTTTCAGCCCGGCATCTGCTATCCTAAGCCCCACAGCAGTATGGTCAATTATGGCGCATGGTTTCAAGCTTAGGGCTCAACCTTTGTATCCGTCGGAACTTTCTTACATACCGTGACAGCCTGCCCACAAGCTTAAGCCTAAATCCTATATCCTAAACCCTCACTCCAGGTGCCACCCCAAGCCTCTAAACCCTGCGCTCCCCCTAACCAAATCCTGAAGCCACAACCCGTCCACCCCAACAGCCTGATGAAACCTGAGGAAAGCCTCGCTTCAACCACCTTTGCGGACTTCGCAAGTAGCTCATGACCGGCTTTTCTTGGTGCTCAACTTTTTTGTAAGAAAACACAAGTCAGGTATCGGTGAGCCGAATACTGTATACCACAGTAACAACCCTCAACAGCCCTGAACCACTCGGCTCTATTCTCAGAGAAAGCGATGCCGCCTTCATCGGGAGCTCTTGCGCAACGACCTCGGCACTCTCTGCCGCCTCAGTAGACTCCGGGGCTTCTGGGATCAGGGTGCAGCGTTTGGGGCTCAGACGGTTTTGGAGTTTGGGGCAACTGGGGTATCTTGCCCTCGATACCTTGGGAGCCCTCCGTTTCGGGTCTTCTCCATACCAGAACGCTAAACCGTTCAACTCCTCTGGTCATGAAATCTTCAGCTTCAAACAACCACAATGTCTCAACGATGGAACCCTGAACCTCCTCAAGGCCAAAAGCCCCCAAACTACAATCCCGCCACTGCCCCACCAGCCTGCATCGTGGTATCTGTCTTCGCCTGCTCTGGCGTGACTGTAGGCTCCTGCAGAAGTCGGGCTCAGAACGCTGAGTTCTTTTGCGTGTATTAAGTTCAGTGGCTCAGTCCACCTCATATGAGAAGGATTCCCGGATGGGAGAGTTCGGGAGTTTCACTCACGGCTTCAGAAGCTATGCTGGGGGATTCTAAGCGGCTTGAGCTGCTCGAAAAGCTCATCCGCGTCTCGACCCTAAACCCGAACCCCTGCGGCAGCCATTGTTTCAAGGGTAGAGAAAAAAGTCGCGGTCTAGTAAAACGAGAGGCGGCGCGGTGGGGTGCAAGGCTGTAGGCTTCTTTGGGTTTCTTCGGGGGGTTCAGGGTTTCGGGGATTTAGGAGCTTGATTTGAGATTTTGGGGGCTTCAGGGGGTCTTTCTGGGCCTTTTCAGGGTTCCAGGCTCTTGCTCTCGGGTTCTTGGGTCTGCTTTCATTGCTCCACGGTAAGAAACCAACCTGTAGGATCCTCGGGAAGGATTGGATAATCTATGGGCGGTACGAGTAGTAATTAGACTAGGGTCCCTTCAAAGGGTTCTATAAAGGATCTATAATAAGGTTCTATGATATAGGGGCCTTGATGATTAGAACGTGGATTTGGGGTTCCTTATATGATATACTCCAAAACCATACTTTTTATGTAAGACCCCATACTAGGTCAATTCCAGCAGAGGGTTCGGAATGCCGAGCAACAGAATCCCCCCTTATAATCCATGTCGTGTCGCAATATCGCCTTGTACTTGTACTTATATATATATATATATATATATACACAGATAGATATAGATATGGGCAGCACCCTCTCATCAACCCTAGATAATGACAGTATATGCAGAATGCCTTAAACTTAAAGTCCCAAACTTTGACGGGATAAGAGAAAGTGCCGGGCCTCCACGGCACCTCCTCCAGGCTTCTGTGGCTGCTCGGCCTGACCAAAGACGGACTTTGGATCCATTTTGAGGGGAAGTCCTAGGAAAGTTTTACGGACCACCCATAAAGACGTCCTTTGGTAAGCATGGGGCAGATTCTTATGGATGATTCTTGAGGGTTTCGGCTTGGGTTTTTGATTGGTTCGGGGCGCTGCGCTTCTTGGGCCCTGAAACTTCAGTCTCTTTGGCTTTGGGGGGCTTTCGTGGTTTGGCCTTTGGGCATTTGATCTTCGACTTGGCTGCCTTGGGGCTTTGAGTGCTTGAGGCTTTGGAGATTGAGGATTTAAAGCTTAGGCAGTGCGGCAATCGAACCACAGCAGGCGATTTCACTACATCACTACAGGTGCTAATTGACTTGTCTTTGTGGTTCGTGGTTACTGTTGTTGGGTGGTGACTGTCGCCCGGAAACCCCTCCTAAACCAGACACACCGAATCCTAAATCCCTCAAACCCCTGACCCCACCCTCATAGACACCGCAGTCGCACGCGTGTCCGCCATGCGCCTGGCCACTCTGGCGGAAGGGTTCAGGGCTCGAAGTCGAGGGTTCGGGTCCTTGGGTCCGGGACGTAGTGCCGAACTCTAAGCTTGGGGTTTACAGTTTAGGGTTTTGCGATCTAAAATTTAGGGCTTAGCGTTTTGAGATTGTGGGTCTAGGGTGTAGGGTTTGTGGCGGTAGAAGGTGACCCTACATCTGAGACGACTGGGCCTGCAGCTTCAGGAACTTAGCGCTTACGGTGTATGGCTCAGGGCCATAGCCTTGCAAGATTTCCCGACGAGCTTGTGCGGCTGCATGGCACTCCAGAACCCAGGTAAGCGTTACGCTGTACCCTCGCTTTCCCGCGGCCTCTTTGCCACAACGCCGGCAACCAAGACAGTGGCGGCAGCCGCGCGCGCCGACGGCGCACCTGGCTTGGATGGGAGGGGGGTGGCTCCGGGCTCAGGGTCTTTTTCATTGGACGGTTCGGGGCGTCGAACCGTCTACTAAAACTGATGGTCCGTTCCAAAGTACCACCTCGATGGGGAGCTTCACGTGCTGCCCTGCGCCTTGCGGCAAGCCTGGCCGTTTGGGATGTAGGTACGGTGGTTTAGGGGTTCAGGGTTGTAGAGCATTGCGCATTGAGGTTTCAATGGCATTTAAATTGCAGTGGCTCAGAGTGTGAGGATTTACGGCTTGGGGTGCAGGATTTGAAGGCTCTGGGCTCAGTGTGATCGCTGCGAAAGGTCCAGGATTCAAGATGCGCGCAGCCTCGTGGCGGGCAGCGTTGGCGCTGGCGCTGCGGCACCCAGGGCAAACGCCTCGCAACCGAAGAGAAGCTGTTAAGCTGTATAGGGCTTCGGGCAGACCAGGCATTGATCGGACAGCGTGGTCTGCATGCAACACATGCGTCTTCGGTTCTGTCACTTGCGGGATCCAGCTTGAGCAGTGCCACTGTTTTGCGATGTGCGCTCCCGGAAGAAAGGACACTTGTCGAACGCTGTCAGAGGCAGCAATCCCAAAAAGCAAAGCACGCCGACCTCCGCGAGCAGTGACATGGCCGGAGGAGGGCTTGTTTTGATTCTTCAGAGAAGTGTAGAAACTGCAACACTGAGAGCTGGTCTATGCCTCCGGTCTGCAGTTTCGCACAAGCTCTTGCTTGCTATTTCGACTGGTGAATGCATGGCACAAATGATCGTACTTGCACGATTAACAAGATCAAGCTAGCGGAGCATGAAAGCATGTGCAAACTTGCATAAGCCAAAAGGGCACAGTGAATATCGAGCAGTCCAAATGCTAAGTCTTAATCTTCTCAGCAGCTTCAACACCCCTGATCACGTAACCCCCAGGTCGTCAGGACACTGGATAAGGGTATTGTGCTCTCCGGGTCTATAGGTCCAAACACCCTACACCACTACACCGAACCCTGAACCCTAAACCCCTAAACCCCTAAAACCTAAACCCTAAACGCACCCTAAAGCCTTAAACCCTCTGCGCCTCCGAGGGATCTCGTTTTTGCCGCTGCTCCACGAACTCATGCCGTCAGTCCATGCGCAGCTTGCAAAGAGCAGGCGAGGTAGGGGCTGAAAAGCGCTGTCTGTAGCGGCTGCTTTGAGGATCAAGGTTTAGGGGTGGGGGTTTTGGATTTGGGAGTTTCCGAAACTAGTGGACCCTAATATCGTACCCTAAATTGTAGGATCCTTATTATAAGGACTCCCAAAATAAGCTGCCCCTAACTTCGGAAACTCCCATTTAGGGCTTAAGGTCCAGCGCAGGACTCGACCTGGTGTTTAGGGTTGTTTAGGGTGCTGCTCGGCCCATACCTGTCCTCTGTTGCTGGCAGAGGTGCAAGGCGAAGCTCAGGAACCCGAAGTGCCCTAAGTTCCGGTGTGGAAGCCTCATGGGTGATGTTCTTCGAGTCATACGGTTGATGATATAAATCCTGCATTACCTCAAGGACCCAAAACTATGGGAATTATGGTATATTCCTTATTATGGGCTAATGCAGGATTTATATCATCAACCGTACTTACGCATTGCCCCTGTTGAGGCAAGTAGATTCCTACCGTATCCGTGCCCTGGAAGCTTCTGCTTCTCGCATGGTTCACAGCTTACAGCTCTCCCGTGCAGTCTAAGACAATGATAGCTATGACACCAGGCCCTCCAATGTGGTACTTATTTAAGATCTGATGGCTGGTGTCAAGCGGAGCCGAAGAGTGAAGAACTGCCCGGACACACGAACCTGACGAACCCTAAACTGCAACAGTTAATTACTGAAATCTTCCCGACAGAGCCTAAACCAAAACTATTAAACCAACACCGTATGCCATAAACCCTAAACCCAAAACGAATTCCTAACGCCTATCATACTGGATCCATCCTTGGCTTCCCACTTCGGAATTCAGGGTTAAGGGTCTCGGGCCTGGGGTGGGTCTTTGGCTTGCTGCGGCAGTACAATGTACAAGTTATGCCGAGTGCTCGGTGCGCTGCGAATGGCTGCAATTAAGGATTCAGGCATTCAAAGAACCGAAGCTCATGGAATCCCTGTTCTTCTCCTGAGCTCTGCCCTTTCGGGACGGGGACGAAGATGGTGTCTGAGAGCTCCATGCAAGGGATAAAGGTGTTCCCAGGCCTCCGTCCCTGTCCGATGCAACCCTGCATGTGGATCAGCCAAGTGCTGTTTCCCAGGTTCACCCCCAGAATCAGCTGCCACAGCGGTCTAGTCTTCAGGGTTCGCGCTCGGTTTTTGTTGGGGGAGAAGCCCTGAACGCCTCACTGCCGCGGCTTAAGGTTTGGGGGCCATAGAGCTTCTGGATGGAAGCGTGCTCCAAAGCATGCCATGGCAGATAAATTATCTACCTTATTATGATAACTGGGTCAGTTGATTCATGATCGTTCGAAACGGGGGTTTAGGGCTCAATCGATTTGGGTTGTTGTGGCTCAATGATTTAGGCAAGAAGTCATTGTAGACGATCGGGGCGAGGTACACGCAAGGATCTCACGACGGGCTATCAGCAAAATGTTTTCCTTATTAGCATGCTCAAGGCAGTAGGCTTTAGATGCAGTAGCTGTGCAGCTGGGTGTAGAAACCTGGGCACTGTTGGCTCTGGGGTCAGCCTTTCCGACTGATGTCAAACGCCATCTACACCGAAGCCATGCCGATCACCGTTTGGAACTCGTATTGACCTCGCCCTCGTAGACAGCCTGCACCAGCAACTTCGGACCCACCAAACTAGATCTTTCATCCTTTCGTGGCCCTCATAGCTTACGATCATGACGACTCTTCTCATTTGGCTTCTTTATCTCACCGTGAATCTTGCTACCCGAGTGCAAACTCAGGGCCCAGGGTCCCAGGATGGAAATGTTTTTCAAACACGCACAACTGGTCACAAGATTGTACTCGCCGCAATGCCGCAAATTCACAGCTCTAGGTTGTTCATCATATGGGGCTTGGAAGACTCCGGCGCCAAGCATGTCTCGCATCCCGTATTTCGGCGGTGAAGCGACGTTTCCTAGACCCCGAGACTTGTTTCCATTCCCCAATATCAGACACTGCATGCGAATAGCATTCTTCTCAGTGTGGCCATACTTGGAGGATCATGGGACTTAGTAAGTACGGTGATAAGTACCTTAATTGGGGTTACAAGTAAATATAAGTACAATTATCTTACCCTGGTTACTAAGTCCCATGACCCTTTAAGTAGATACTTGCTCCTTCTCCACATCATGGCTCGAGAGTTTGAGCTTCTTCGACCTCACGAGAACTGGGCCTCTAGCCCGACAATGCCCCACAAACTTGGCTTGTTGGGCTTAGGGTGCGTGAGACCCAGGAGAAGCCACCCCTGCACCGAAATTAAGCACCGCGTCGGTCCAGGCCGCATGTTTTTCGAAGGGGTTCCGGTTTCGGGTTTGTTCACGCGTCTTTCCCTGCCGTTCTTCTTTCGTAAAAAAATCGCACGACTTTGTAGTGCAGCAGGTGTAGATCTTACAACTGCACGAGAACAACCCTAGCCCCAAATAACCCACCTTTTATGGGCTTTGAAATAAATCCTTGTTACAAAGGACATGCTTTTCGGGACCAGGGAAACCCTCCCGCCTCCAGGCGTCGGCCGTTGAGGTCTCCGCCGTGGTAACGGCGCACCGCATTCTGGGCGTCAGGCCTGGCCGGGTCCGTGGTCTCAGGGGATGAAGGGGTAGGGACCGTAACCTATTGGTATCCCAGTATAGTTATATATGAAGTGTTGCGGAGATTGTAAGGGGACAGTGTTAGCTAATGTTAACTGGGTACATAGACCTCTACATCAAGCAGCAGGGGCTTGAGGATCTCAGGGTGTACATGATTGATGCACCTTAGGACGTTGGAAATGAGGATGTTGGCACTATGTCACTAGGGATGTCTTGCAGGCCAAGGGCAAGCATGAGGGTTTCAGCTTCGTCATGTTCAGTCTTACGGTTTGGGCTTGCAGGGCTAGGGAAGAGCGATCAGAGCTTTGGGGTTTTGGGCTTAGCTTAACAAAACTTGCCGGCGGTTTCTAAAGAAATTAAGTAAAGTGCCTGCGGGTCACGAGTTTACGGCGGATGAGGTCGTGGCGCTTTGCGCGCAGACCTTTAAAGGGCGGAGCCCTTGATACTCTGGAACCCAAAGCCTACCGGCCTCAACCCAACCCTGCCATCCAAGCAGCCATGAGGTTTCGTATCTAGGCCACCATCAAGTGCGTTAGCCTTCCGCCGATAACACATCGGGCCTACAATCTGTAGCTGGATGGGTACCATGCAGCCTATTTAGCAACAGCACGTAGACCCGACGCGTGCGGTCAACGTAACTGTAGGGAAACTACTCATGTCCCCACTATGATGGTTGCACAATGAGGCCGACGATACATGGCTGCAAAGATGATCACCGCTTCGCCAGTAGCTCTGCCCGAGCCATCCCGGAGAAGGTCCACCTGAAGAGTATGGTACAGTGCGATATAGTATAGCATTTCTAGCATCGCATGGCTTTATGGTATGTAGTTTTGCACAATTCACGCAGGCTTGAGGTTGAGCCGACACCATGTTAGCCTGTATCCTAGGAAAGGGTTCATAAAGGGATTGATGGGCCCACAACGCGTTGAGGAAGAGTCTACGAGGGTCGCTTCCTACGGGCTCATGGCTTGAAAGCATGCAGCGGTAAGGTTGCTTAGAGCCTTAAGCTTACCTTTGGTTAGTAGGGAATGGAAGACTGGTAGTAATAGTAGTTATGATTGTACCCCATTCCTCCATTCCCTACTAACCAAAGGTAAGTAAGTCCGGAGGCGCCGGGGCTGAACTTAGTAGCATGGCTTAGGCCCAGGGCTTCGGCCTAAATCCCCCATCAGCTTCTTTGGGTCCTCTTTGCTTTTGCATCGGCCATGTCCACCATTTTTTTCAAAAACTTACCTTTGGTTAGGAAGGAATGGAGGAGTGGGGTACAAGTCTAACTACTATTACTACCATTACTACCATTCTTCCATTCCCTACTAACCAAAGGTAAGAAAAGCCCCCGTGGGGCAGGAGCAGACGCCGCCATGCGCGAGCTTTTAATATAGGGGCCTTAATAATTAGAATAGGGTTTTGGGACCCATTATACTATAAGTATCATAAGGAACCCTAACAATAATTTTGGTAATTATTTAGGCTTGTATATTAATGCCCAACACCGACAACCTGGAAGAAGCACATACATATGCCCCATCCGAAGGCTTATCGCACTGCCGGCGCGTTTTTTCGGAGGCTACAGTTCCGAAAAAGCAAGCTGTGTCCGGACCCGCATCCCCAACTCAGAAAAACCCGCCGAAAAGCCGGAGCCATATCCCAAACTTCCACACTGCTACCGTCAGATTCTAGGTTCCAAACACGGCAACTTCTACTACTTAAGAGAGCACAATATCCTAGAAGGCAGAATCCAAACCCATCTGCATGAACTCACCAACCCTAAACCTCAACCCCCCAATGGTTTCGGGTTTCGGGCTCTAGCCCCAAATCCGTCAACCTCAAGCCATCCCCAAACCCCATCTTCCTTGCCACGTGGCAGACTCGATGCGGCTTCCGGAAACTTCTGCGAAAGCCTGGTCATGAGGCTTTGGGATGCAAGAGCTTAGGGTTGAGAGTTTAGTTTAGGCTTTGGTGCGTAGGGTTGAAGCTTTGGGACGCAAGATTGTAAACTTTCGGAAACTCTTGGAAGTGGTCCTTTCCCGTCTCGAATTGGTTCCCGGGCTTCAAATGTACAAAAAGTCGAATTTTGGCCTTAAGGTTTGGGTTGAGGAGTCGGCCGTGCAGCCAACTGGTTCCTTGCCTTTAAAGGCTCTTTGCGGTGTGGCATCAGCTGTAGGACCCCATTGCTTCTAGGTGCACCTTCAACCTGGAAACTGCACCCCAATCCCCAAGGACTAACCCAACACCCTGCTCGAAGTCTTGCTTTGACGTCCCTAACACAGGACCCGAAGCCCCGAAAGCCGAAACCCCGGAAGCCTAAAACAAATTTCGGCAAACTGCGAACCTGCGAATCCTCCGTCGTTTCTAAGCAAGCACAATCTTCTATCAATTAAACTGGAAACCAGATGATACATGATGCTACCAGTAGGCCCTATACTATACTGCTGCGGGTGCAGCGCAGTAGTTCGCCTCCGCCAAATCTCGTGCTGTAAGTTCGGGTGGGATGTTGCTGAGTCGCACCTCCAGAGCAACTATGTGGTGGGGTTTCGGGATTTGGGGGTTGTGCAAGGGGTTTGCCGCTTCGAAACTTATGAGTTAGGACCAGTTAGGATTGGAGGTTCAGGGGTTCAGGGGCTGTGGCTTTTCGCGAATAGCCCGCAAGTACGCAAAGGACTGGACGTGCTAGCCCTTCACAGCACACGACTTGCTGTCGAGTACACCCCTCGGCGGGACGGCTTCTGAAATTCTACAATTTTTCATGCATAGCCGCCACAACTAGTCGGCTTTGTCTGTGGAGCCTTTGCGGGTCTTTGGACAGAGAGAGCTTATTTAAATACTGAGGTGCTGTGGGATAGGTGTGCTACTCTTGAGAGTTGTGCTCAACAACAGGGCATGGGGAGCTTCCCGGGCTTCGGCGGGTCAGGTTCTTCCGCTTCTCCAGAGCGCTTGGAGTGTTTTAGGATCGAACATGGGCAGATTATCCTGGGTGTCCAGGGTGCGTGACAGGTGGTGGGAACTTACGGAATTTGAGGATTCTTGGTATAAGCACGTGACTAGGCATTTTTACTATGGACAACGGTGTGACGCATGCATCTCCCTCTGTGGGCGGCTGAAGTCAACCTGAACCGCGAATTGCCTATATCTCAGGAAGCTTCATGGCCTTGGATCCTGTGGTTTGAGCTGGCTTGTGGCTTACATCCCGGGATCATGCTGAAGTGACCGAGATACGTAGAATAGGGTCTTGGGAACTTGTACACCGGAACGAAAGGTCAGTGGTTAGTGGGTCGTGTAAGCTTTGGATGAGGCCGAAATCGCGCGTCACATCCGTAAGACCCAGACCAACATGACCATGTGACCCCGCAGATCCGAAAAGCCCCAAAAACAAGAGGGTACAAGCTGGAGCCCGAAAATCCACTCAATGCCCTGAAGAGATCGTCATAGTCAAGAGTTTCGAAAGGGTTCTGTTCCGTACGTTGACCATGCGCTTAAGCATAGCTGTTCAAGGCTTGGGCTTCAAAGGTTCACATAACGCAGGAAGCTTCACAGGACCTGCCCTATACCCCAAACGCTAGATGCTACTCCCGGTCCGAAACCAAATACTGAAAACCCTATAAACCATAAACCCCGCATTGAATCACAGGAAAGGCCTGATAGCCGTGCGGAGGTGGCTGCCCAGAGGGAGCTGCAGCCTTAAGTTCTAAGTTTTAGGGTTTACTGTGGGGCTTAGGTTTTCCTAAACCCTAAACCCTGAACCGTAAGTTCTAAGGTTTAGGGTTTAGGGTTTCGGGCTTTTCAAGTTCTTCGGGTTAAGGGTTGAAGTTCCGAGTGTCACTAGTAGGTCCAGGAAGCAAGGCGCTTAGAGATAGCCTCGGAACAATATAGGGGCCTTGAGAATTAGAATAAGGTTGTGTGGGTCTAACATACTACGAAAAATGACGAACCCCAACATAGTGTTGGTAGTTGCTTACGCCCTTAATTATACTACTACAGGAGAGGTTTAGGGCTCAAGGCGATCGGGGCTCTTGCGATGGTGTTCGCCTCGTCTGTCGGTTATCTTTCCGCACGCCCCAACCTCCAGAAGTCCGGACCCCAAGCGTCTTACGCCGGAACCCCAAGTCTCGGGGGCGCCATCCCTCTAAGCTCATGCCTGAAAGACAAAGAGCTCCATTGAGGGCCCTGCCAGCACCGCATGGGAGGAGTGCCGCCCCTGAGTCCGGAAGCTGCAATTGCGGGTTTGTTTTTGTTGAGGGGGAGGGGGTTCGGATATTGGGATTAAGGGCATCAAACCTGGTATAGTCTCTTGGGGTTTAGCGATCTTGCGGGGGTCTCGAGTGTTGGATGTGGGATTTGGGACGTGAGGCTTGGCGGGTCTACAGGTTTAGTCAGTACAATCAGAACCTTCTAGCCCGTAAAGCCCTAAACTATCAGTATCATGATGATCATCACTGTCTCTAGAAAATCACAATTATCAGTGTCAGTATTATATAGTATGTTTTTACTGTTTCTAGTGTTTTCGTTCTGACATGGTTGCAACATCATCATCATAACTATTTGTCCTAAGCCCTTGCATCGAATGCTAGTCTTCACTGGGATCCATGCGTGCTCGCGGCCGTGCTGACCTCGGAAACCAACACATTCCGTCAATGCTTAAGGTTCAAGGTATAGGGCTTGGGACGGAAGGTTTGGGGCCTAGACTGTGGTTCTAGGTCCGGGAGATGCCGAACGATTTGAGCTCTAGGTGGAGATCACGAACCTCACCTGACCGAAACTCTGGGCCCCACGCCTCGAACCCCTGAACCCACAACCATCTAAACCTTGAACCTGAAGCGAAGCTTAGGGCAATGTGACATGGTTGCTGGTAGCAGGACCATCCCCACAACATGCACCGCAAGGAGCGGCATCTCATTCTTCTCTTGACGGCCAGAGCTGACGTTGAAGATGATGGTGATGAAATGAAGACGATGATGATGATGCCATGAAGCCCAGATCCAGGCTGATAAGCTGTAGGTCCTAGAGACCCTCGAATCCAAGAGCTCGCATACGGGCTAGATCTTAGGGCTTCTATAGGGGTCACTGATGGTTCTCTCAGGCAATTTTGAAGCTCCCAAGTACCAAGAAGGTGGGCGTTTGGGGATTCAGGGATTAAGAAGCAAAAGCGTGGTTACGTGGGGCTCCAGGGCAGCGCATGAAGTGGCACAATCCTCCTCCCCAAACCTTGTGTAACAGCTTCTCGCAAAAAACGGGTGCCTCAAGTCGCGCACTTAAGTCCCCGAGTTTTTTGGTGTTAAAGGATTGGAGTTCGGGCTCAGGAAAAGATTCCTCAATGTCAGCCCTGCACGCAGCACTTCGCTTTTCGTCCCACGGCCTCCTGAGCGGATCTTTGCAGAAGGAAGCTGAGACTACCAAGGGGGGCCTTGAGACGAAGAAGCTGTGATTCCTGCTTGCAGTTTAGGGTTTTGGGTTTAGGGTTATGATTTTCGGTTTCAAGTTTGAAGGCTTTCGTGCTTTTCGGGAAGGTTTCTTTCAAGGATCTGCTGGCGCGCCGTCTCGGGGATGCGAGCTTCCTCCAAAATCTGCACATGCGTTGAACTCTGAAGAAGCGGGCGTTGATTGCCGGCGCCCATTGGGCTTAATTGAGCTTTCTTGCCATCATGTTGATAAAGACACATCTTGATTAAGATGTTTGCGGAATTCAGGACGCCGTGGAGGAACGGCTTGCCCGCTTGACGGCCCAGGGTCTTCGACTTCGGCATGTAACGAGCTTTCACGCCTGGAATGCTGCGAAACGCTTATATACCATGACGGCGCGTGCTTTGAGAATGTCCGCGAGTCTTCGCGCCAGCTCCCGCAAATTGACATCCTAACTTGGCCGAATGTCACAAGCTCGGATGCATTGTGGGCTGTTTTGCTCACGCGCTCGGGATCCTTGATGAGCATCAAGCCGTTGCGCAGCTGGACTTCCGAGTCGCTGCGGCCTCCAATCTCATCTGGTCAGCTGTCCGGTCAAAACGGAGCATGGCGTAATCTGCCTCCGCAAAAAACGGGGTCTCCGTCGTCAGTTCTCCACGTGCGTAGGAGAAATGCCCGTGCCTGCCTGGACAGACAAAAGACATGATGGCCCATGCGTGTCTGTGCGAGTTGTTTCTGTTGCCTTCTTGTCCTTCTTCTTTCGTGCATCGCCGTTTCCTGCCCCGTCTGCCTCGACATTACACCAGGACTCGGCAAAGGCAAAAAGAACTCTTGTGCGAATGGGCGAACATATATAACCTGTAACGTCAAGCCTGCCTCATAGTGACGGGCTGGAATCGACAGGCGGTTCCAAAGCCTCGTTTCGCAATGAATCATGAAGCGCACGTTCCTTCTAGGAAATCCTCAGGCCTGCGCACAATTATCAATGTCAGGCTTTGGGTATGCCTCCTTCAGATTACAAAGCAGGTTCTCTGAGTTTCCTGCAAAGCACGGCTTCTCAAATTGCTCAAGCTGGTGCACGTGCTCTTCCCGAAAGCTCCTCCCGCCATCTGAACAAGATCGGCGCGGTGGCAATCCAAAAGTCTCCCAAGATGATGCTAGTGAGGGAGAACTCCGGCATTTGAAGCCGGTAGTGCGGATTGGGCAGCGGGTATGGCCCGCTATATGTTTTCAGGTTTCTTAAAGTGTATTTACAACTACAAGGAACCCTAAGAAATAGCATTACCCATAATGAGGAATATACCATAATTCCCATAGTTTAGGGTCATTAAGGTAATGCAGGAGTTATACACCCCAAACCCTAAAACCCTATAGATCCCTTAAAGCCTTAAAGGAACCCTTATAGATCCCTTTAAAGGAACCCAGGATCTATATCATCAACAGTATGTACTTCTTGTCTCGTGGTCCCCCAGAGCAGGTTCCTCAAGCTTCACTTCGACTCCGCGGAACCTGCAGCCTGGGACCGAAGGCTTTGGGCTTAGGCTTTAGGGCTTAGGGTTTAAGGCTCTTGGGGTTTGGGCTTTGGGGTTTAGGGCTTAGGGCCAAGGCTTTGGGGTTTGGGGGTGAGGATTTGGGGCTTAGGGTTCAGCGCTTAGGGTTTGGGGATTGAGGCTTCAGGGTTTAAGGTTTAGGGCTTTAAGCTTTGGGGCTTAGTTTCGGAGTGACCGGCAAACTGTAGGTCGCCTGAATCCGAAACCTCTAGCTACAAATCCCTCTTAGCCCCGCTTCGGTCGATCAGCAAGCAGGACCAGGGAGGCTGAACATCTGCATTTTGGTCTTGTCTCTTGAATCTCATCTTGCATAGCTACCCAAAAGGATGTGCCCAGACGAGGGCAGGGCTGTAGGAAGGGGGGGTCCTTAGCCCTCGGCCCGGAGGCTGCACAAGCTGCCTGAAGCTGCACGCTCCCTTCAGGCATGCCTCAGGGGGGGTGCAGAGAACAAGGCCTTGCTTACAACAACATGGAGGCAAGCAATTTCAAACTGTCAAAGCATGTAGGGTCTCAACGATTTCAGTTCAATGCCAGCCTCACGCGCACAAACCTCGTGTTGAAACCCAAGGAGCCCAGGTTCCACGCCCTCGGCCTGACATCGACTTTCACAAGCCCCACGCCGCAAACTACATTACGTGAACCTCGAAACCCATGAGACAAGAACCCGAAATCTCCAATCCTAAATCCCACGCCCGAAAATTCGACCCAAAGCCGAAACCCGAAGCACCGCCATCTGAACCCCGAACCATCAAGGTTGCCTTGGAATCGGCACCGGGCAGGATGGACATAGTGCCTGGATCGGGACTGGGATTGACGGCTTCAGGCATCGTAAGGGAAATCCCAAACCGAAGGCACCTTCCTTCTTACGGCATGTAGCAGCAGAACACCCAAAATCCCAGACCCCGAACTGCAAGAGTGGTGGCGAGATCGTGCTCCCTTGTGGTGCGACACCCTAGACCCTAAAAAGCTGGCCGCGACTTTAAGGTGTTCTGGATGGACACTGAACCCAAATCCAAGACTCTTTGGCATGTCCGAATCATGAAGCGCGAAGCCATCCGAAACCCAAGCCCTAAAAGCCTGGGACCCCAAACCGTGAATGCGAAACTCCAAACCCTGAAACCTAAAACCGACAAGCCCCCCTTCGCTGGCCTCAAAGGCTGCACCTACCTGTTCAAGGGTCAGGGCTTGGGATTTACGATTCATTGATTATTCGCTGAATGTTTAAGATATGCCACTTCCAACACAATGTTGCCGATCGCATTGCAATCATTATGATTTCTACCCTTTTTCCCAGGAAGTTCTGATTTGCTGCATTTCGTGGAAGTTGGGCTGTTGCTGAAGGACTCAACTCAGTCGCATGGTGTTGCGCAGTGCATTGCTATGCACGACCCACCGAAATTGCAAAGTTCATACGATGCAGGAGACTGCCTGGCTGTCGCCCGATGAGAAGCAAAAACCACATCGAAAAGATACTGGCTGCTGCGAACCGAACCAGTTGTTCATAAGTCGTCAGGGCCCTTGGGACCGAATGCACGATGCAGAATACAACTGACAGATCCTGGAGAAGCCGGCAAGGCAGCTTCTTAAGAATGGAATGCTCGAGCGATTGAACATATGGATTTGGTACGCATGAAGCAATTCGGACGTGCTGCAGAAGAACAGCTTGGCGCATGTTCACTTTTGTGCACCTTAGAGAACTGTAAAATCCGTAAAACCCTAAACCCCCAAACCCCCAAACCCTAAACCCTAAACCCCAAACCCCCAAACCCCCCACACCCCTAAACCCTAAACCCTAAGCACAACTCAGCTGGCCGCGATGTAAAGCAACAGCCGCAGCCTCGTCGAGTACATCAGGCGCCACCATCGCTCGCTTTTGCTTTCGGAATGCCTCCTCGTGGACTCCACTATAATGTAGGGGCCTTAATAATTAGAATAGGGTTCCTTTGAAAGGGGTCAAAAGGGGTTATTATAAGGGATCTATAGGGACTATAATATTAGGGCCTTTAAAATTAGAATAGGGTTTTGGGGGGTACATTATACTATACTTATAATAAGGGACCCCCAAAATAGCATAGGAAATTATGTAGGCCCCTATATTGGCTGAATTAGGGTCCTAAACAACACTAGTACCGATTAGTCCAGCCCTTAAGCTAGTATCAGAAGTACGGGCAAGGTGTAGTCAACTGACGATCTAAGTCAGTCTAGGCCCTGAAAGCTCTTCTCAGCGCTGGTGTGCCCCTTGAACTCGACACCCTAAACCCTAAACCCCGAAATGCCAAACCCTAAGGCCCTAAAGCCGAAGCCAAAACCCCCCAAACCAGAGAGAAACCAGCAGGAGCAGGAGCCGCTGTATGGCTGGGGCACCTTGGGGCACCTTGCATACTTCCCTACGATTTCTTTGGTTCGAAGACTCTAGCGGGACCAGCTGAAGGTGCACCGAAAATGTTGAAGTGGCGGCGAGTGAGGCAAGTAAGACACTTCTTGCGCTATATGAAAGGCTACTTCCAGCCATAAACCCGAACCCCACTCACAACTTCCCAAGCAGAGGGAAACCAAGCACTTCGGGCGTCCTTGCAGGCTCGGCGCACGAGGACACAGGCTGCCTGGGGGAAGGAGCAAGTGCATAGCTGAGGGTTTAGGGCCTAGGGTTTAGGGTTTGGGGCTTATGGGGTTTGAGTGTTTAGGCTTTAGGGATGAGGGTTTAGGGTTCAAGGCTACCAGAAATGAACCCACTTGCCTTCGTAAGGATCATGAACAGGTTTAAGAGCAACGCTGTAGTGCCTTCAACAAGGCTTTTTCATTCAGGACTCTGCAAGGTCTCTTGCTTGGGTCCATTAGCCAGGAACGAAGACTTATGGGAGGAATCCCTTTGCGCAAGAACACAAACTTGTCATTCGAGGGACTCCACTACCAGATCAAGTCCTTCAGCCCAGAACTTAACCGAAGGACGCTTCCTGCTTGTGCTCAAAATGTCTGCAAAGCCCAAGATGTGCAAGTGCAGACTCGAGCCCCCGGTTCGCACTTCTCCAAGTGCGTAAACATGCGCAAACAAGAACTTAACCCTGACTAAGCCCCCAAGGCCCTAATCCCTGAACCTTGAGCCCCTCTTTGGGAGTTGCTACCTTATAAGTGAGCTACGGCGCCAGTTTTCGCCCTGCAGCCAGCCTCGCAGGCCCGCAGCAAATCACGGCGTCGAAGAGCCGCCCAACCGACCAACACTGCCATGCCTTGGGCGGTTGTACATGGCTTTCATGGATCTATCGGCTCTATAAGAGTGGGGCAGGTAGCTCAGGTTGTCGTGTCTATTTTATTACCAGTCCTATGGTCGTACAACCCACTATTGATGATACCAACATTAAGGTTAGCGGGTCGACTTCATGCTGTTGGTGCATTTTATGGTTATGCCCATGTGTAACCATGATGATGCACAAAAAGAGGACGATGACTCTGGGTCAGATTGCAATCGGCAACCAGCACGAACCATGCCAGACCCTGGCAGGCTGCAGGAGTCAGCAAAAACATGCCTGTTTCGGTTTAGCCCTCACCCAGAAACCAAATGCACAACTCGTGCTCCCAGCTAGTACAGCTATGACTCCCCTAACTGGTTCAACCAACAGCTACCTCCGAAACCTTACAGGCCTCAAATAGTCGCAGCTGTCGGGCGAAACACCCAGACACTGCCCAAAACCCTAAACCCTAGTTAGGGGAACTCCGGCAGCACTCAAGGAGCTGCGAGTCCGGGCTTTTGGAGTGCCATTAGAGGGTCCAAGAAGAAACGCAGAGACGATTACCACAAGCTGAACATCCAAATGCGAAACCTCCAGTTCCAAGCCGAAGCTCAAAAACAAAATCATGACTGCCAGGCCCCAGAGACATTGGTAAGCATGTGCCCGAACAGCATGAGAGAGAACAGTCGCAAACCGGAATAGTCTAGCCGGCAGATCGCAGCACCGACGAGCACTCTGCAACTCCTTTCGACTGTCTGCCTTCTAAACCAAGCTACTCACAAAACCTCCAGCCGATTGCAAAAGTAGTATCCGAAAAATCTGAAGTCGAGTGACGCTGGGACCATAAAAATTCGACAAGGATTCCAGTTCTATCATCCTGTAAGGTACGCAAAGCAAGGCATTTAGGATGGATGGAGACTTTTGTGCAAAGTAATTCTTATGATACCCTTTCAATGAATTACCCTTAAACAAACACCATGTAACGTCATGGTAACTGTATAGTACCTTTATAGTACCTATAGTTTAGTCTTGCTACATAATTACATGCTATTCTTATGGCAACCTTGCAAAACCCCGAGACGCCAAAATAGGGGCCTTTATAACGAGAATAGGGTTTTGGGGCCCATGATACTATAATCATAATCAACAACCCCAAAATAGTATAGGTAGTCATCTATAGTCCCCTAATATTACCTCAGGGTCCCGGCTTCCCGAGAGGAAGTCCCCGAGACCGCCTGGCGGCGAGAAAAAGCGAAAAGGGGGGGCTCTCGGGTTTCGAGTTTAGGGTTTAGAAATTAAGGGTTTAGGGGTTTAGGGGTTCAGGGGTTTAGGGGTCCAGGGTTTTGGGCCTAGGGCTGCGCTCTATATCCGTACTTTCTTCCTTATTGAAACTCATTCGCTTTGCTATGTCCTGCACGATATACCATGTCATGCAGATGAGGGCATAGCAGCATGTTGAAACACACTTACACGCTGTACCCAAATGTTTGCACACGCTTTTATAGACCAGACTCTACCGTCTGGCAGTCGAAAGCTTCAAGATTCGTCGCTCAAGGTTTGTGAATGTTACAACTTGGGGACTCCTGTAGAAGCCGCGAAGTCCTGAACCCAAAACCCTAAACCCCAAAACCTTAAACCCTAAACCCCAAAGCCCCTAAACCCGGAACCCTAAACTTTCGATAGCGGAGCTTTGTGCTTCGTAGGCGTTGCGGGTGTCGGGCTGCTCGGGTTAGAGAATGTCAGAGGCTCAGTCCTGTCGCATGACAGCCCTAAACTGGGTTCTTCTTTCGGGATTCGTTCAAGTTACCACAAAAAGGATCTGTGGCAAACAATAGGTTTTCCCTATTGTGGCAACTTCAAACAAAATCCGACCTGGGGTTTTTGGAATCTCTGCCAGCAATAACAGAAGTCGAGGGTTGTCGTGCAGGATGCAGCACTTAAGGGCAGAGAACGCTGTAGACAGACTGGAGAATACGAGGTGTTGTGCTTAGAATGATAATCACGTTTCTGAGGGCTCTGAGGCTGTGGGTTTTAGGTTTCAGGGCGCAACTGAGACAAGCTGAGGGCATTGGATGCGGGAATCTCCCTGGCACGCCTGGCCGGCGTGGAGCACCCTCCTCTGCACACTCCAGGGCCTGCAAGCAGGTGGCTTCAAAGCTCTGCAGTTCCATAATCATCTCCCAACCCTAACCCCTAAACTCCAAACGTTGAAGTTGAACCCCAAAACGTAAAACCTGAACTCAAAGTTGGCGGTTGCCTTGCGATGGACAGTTCCAGATGCAGAGTATCGGCACACTTGAGCGTCGTCTAGGCGAGCATCGAATGCAACAGCCCCGGGATTCGATCAGGATGTGGGAGAAGGGGGGCGTCTATATGCATCCATTTTGGGGAACTTCTTCGAAGCGCAGGACAACGTTTGGGTGTTAGGGTTTAGGACAGAACAAGAGGCGGGCAAAGACGACGGCAACGATGCTCGCCACTGTGTTTATCCAAAAGGCGCCTCTTTGCAACTACATGTCCGAAGCCCAAAGATCCTGCCACCCTTCCAAGTGGCTGTGACCTGACGTCATGTCTATGAGTAGTTGTCAAAATTATGATCGCTAATTGGGTACCCTAAATATTAGGTGCCGTATTTTAATAAGGACCCAAAAAAAGACCCTAGTTTTGACAACCACCCCTATTCAGTTCTTGCTGACGCCGCTTTTGGATCTTCACCTTAGCCTTAGCCCCGTGGCCTTCTCGAGTTTGGGCCGCCCGATGCGGTCTACGGCACCCTGGCAGCTTGCAGCGTATGGGCGTGGGTTCGAGGTTCCCGGGGTTTAGGCTTTAGGGGTTAGGGTTTAAGGATCCCAGGATTTAGGGTTTAGGGTTTAGGGGCTAGGGTTTAGGGATCCCAGCATTTAGGGTTTAGGGTTACGGGGTTAGAATTTAGGTTCCCAGGCCTTTCAGAGATCTGCTGAAGCTTCGGGCTCTGGGACTTTGGGCTCCGGGGCTCAGAGCTCCAGGATACTGCAGCACAGGCTGATGCTTGTTGGAGGCTCTAGTTCCTCGGGTTTTCTTTTTAAGTTAGCAGGCCACATGAAGCTCAAAACGCGCGCACTGATCTCGCCCAAGCCGGATTCCTTCTGGACGATGATGGGCCCGTCCATCTTGGTACAGAGCTCGAGGACATTGACGTCCTGCAACACTGAAGCGATGGCCGATATCGCGCCAAAAGAGAAGGGAAAACCTTGACATCGCTCCCTCGCCGATTCACGGGTAGCCTCATGATTACCACTACTTACTGCTTCACCTACGATGATGACCAAGACGACGATCCCTAAACCCTACAACCCCTAAAACCCCGAAACCCCTAAAACCCCTAAAACCCCCAATACCCCCAAACCCTAGACCCCGTCACCGTGGCACTCGTCGACAAAGTGTCCTCTCGGCCGAGGACAGCCTTGGCCAGGCGCCGGAACTCTGCGGCATTCGGCGTCAGCACGGCGTTGGCATAGCCTGACGGATACTACTGCTGATGGACAAAATCCTGCATGACCCCAAGGACTCTAACCTATGGGAATTATGGTATATTCCTTATAATGGGCTAATGCAGGATTTTGTCCATCAACAGTATGGGAGCCTGAATCATGAGACTGAGGAGGCCTTTAAAGGGCTCCTTTTGGTTAAGGGGTTCTATAAGGATAGTGGCGTGAATACTTAGAATTTTAGTAGGGTTTTGTTTTGGGTAACTACATGAAGGAACCCTGGGCACTGGCATCGGTACTTAATCAGGCTTCTACGTCAGGTTTTGGAAGTTTCAGAAGCTTGAGGCCATTATTATGGTGTTTGAATTCAGGGTTCTGAGGCTTAAGATCTGCAGTTGCAGACCTCTGGCGGTCAACATACTGACCACTGATAACGCTGTCACGCCGTCATGGTCAAAACAGTCCTCCAGACGCGTGGGTTTGCCTAAAATGACTCAAAGATTGAAGAGGCAGACCCCCCAGCCCACACCCCTCTCGAGCACCCCCTCCCCAATCACTGAAACACTAAACCACTGGACCCATGTAATCCTCACAGCCCTCCCTTTTTAGCTCCTGAGCCTGAAACTTAAGCTTGAAACCCTGCTCCCTTAATCCTGGCCTTGCACTAACTCGGGGCGACGCTCTATGAGCCAAAGCCCATCTGCATCGATGACCAGAGGCACAGCGCGGGCCTTGAGGCGAGGGATGTTGAGGGTTTAGGGTTTAGGGCGTTTAGGGCTTCAGATTCACGGCCTCAAGGCAGAGGAGTTGGTGTTGGGGCTCGAGGATTTAGAGCTCAAGGTTTCGAGCTCGGGCTATTGTTGCGGAGCTTCGGATTAGTTGTTGCGTGCACGGCGTAAGCATTCAGGGAGGTGGCCGGGAACTATAGCTTTCGTACTTACAGCGTGCGGCTGTCTGGGCTGTAGAATTGAGCTTCCGATTCAAGCTCTGAGGAAGAAGGTTCAGAGACCCGCAGGTCGCTCGCACCATATATGCAACACATTACAAACGACAAACCGAGCATTCGAGCTATTGCGCAGTCTTCTTCCTGAACTCACTTATCGTTTCAGTGTGAGCATCATGATGACCTGCTAGGATGATAATGTTGAAGATGGGGATGCCAAGGACGGCAATCACGCCACGGTGAGATGATGTCATTGCTGGTACGGCTGGCAACGCAACATATCCGATGATGATGATGATGACGATGATGGGGATTATGTCGATGACGACAACGACAACGACGATGGTGATGATGATGATGATGATGATGATGAGGATGAGGATGAGGATGAGGATGAGGATGAGGATGCTGGTGGTGGTGGTGCTGCTGCTGCTGCTGCGACGGCGATGAAATTGCAACAGCTCGGTGGCCATGGTTCAGGTGATGTACTATCACAACTTACATCACCAATGGGGCTGTGTAGCATCACCAGCATGGTCCTCGTTGATGTTACTACTGCTCTGTCAACCGTAAGCCTCGTGCTGCTTCTGCGGTTGCTACGATCGACGATGACGACGAGGACGAGCGACACTGGCATTTCACGATCACCATCATCAACATCGTCTCAATTGGCTTTATTTGGAGTAACTCTGGTTTCTTTTGAGTATTGTCGCGATGAACAATTACCTCAGGAAAATTGATCTGCTTTCTTGGCATTGTTGGTACTTCTAGCTTTGCACTGACCCTGGCGATGATGACCTGACGGCTTTTGATGTCAAGCATCGCATTGATCATCATTGCAGTCATCTGCCCTTCTCCTTGCGTCTTTGCTCTAATTCTCGTCTCGTCTATCCACAACTTGAACCCCTCTCCCGGAGCCTTAGCAGCAGTGATCACGCGCGCCACCGCATCCAATACGCGGTCGTCCTTGCTCGTTAGCCGGGGTGGGTTTGGCATCGAGGGTGTTGTCCTATCAGGGAGTTGCTATGTCCAGACTCAGACGTTTTGCCATTGCCTTAATGTTCTTTTACGGATCTTTCTGCACGCACCTTCGAATCTGCGCAGACACCTGCAGGTCCATGTGTCCATCTGGATACGCACTGGTACACGCATGCTAGTTCGGATTGTGGAGGCTTGTTGTGAAGGAAGAATGCTCACAACGAGAAGACCTTCTTTCACTGACGAGAACACACCGGATAACGGCACACAGTAGCTGAAACAAGAACATAAACAACGACAGGCACAAGCGTTACCCAACGAACATCATGTAGTACAGACACGGGATTCGGATACGCAGCTTTACAGCACAGTTGGCAGCCAGGACGCTCGACCAAGACCCGGGCCAATACACAGAGCGTGAAAGCGGGGAAGAAGGGCCTGAAAAACAGAAGCTGTTGCGCTTAGGACTTAGATTTTAGGTTATGGGGGTTAGGGCTTCGGGTTCGGGGTTTAGGGTTTCGAGCTCGAACGAGAACATGTGCGTGGGTTGAAAATAAATTCGCAACATCTGCTTATGATCCATGACTGGAACACATCGTCACCAAATTTATCGCAAGCTTCACAAACCTTAAACTTGTTTAGGCTCTAAACCCTCTCGGCCTCCCAGTCCTAAACCGCAATGGTTCATTAAGACGTGCTTGAAAAGTTCATGCAGCAGAGAAGCTTCATCCCTTTGTACCCCTTGAAATGAAAGCCTTTTGAGAAGCCCGCCAAACCCCACTTCGCCTCCATCTTGGCAACCATCCGGTCTTGTTCTGCACTCACGACACCTGGACAGAAAGGCAGGGGCAGAGTTTAGGGCTTGGAAGTTGAGGGGATGGGGGGGTTTAGCGCCAGGCTTTGTCTTCTGTGCTGCAAGTGCTGGGGCCGTGTTGCATTGATATGAGTCTGGATTCCTTGCATCATCGCTTACCCACGGCTGATTACTTGAAGCCCCAAACAGCGCAAGCCTCCTACTTCCGAAAGTATAAACCCAGAAAGCCCCAATCTGGTCATTAAGGATCCAATCAAACAGACGAAGCAGGCAGGCCTGGATCTGCTGAGGACATGCGACTCCAGCTGTAAACCTGGGCGCCGATTGAGGTTGAGGTCTGGGAATCGTCTTTCATCACATCCAAGACTGCGCGTCTAGGGTTCCGATGCTGGGATATGGCCCAAGGCCTAGGCCTTTGCAACATACTGCTTCTGATACGACTCGCTGATGAGGTTGTTCATGGTTGTTCAATGTACAGTTTCCTTTCTGGCCCCTAGCCAGAATAGCGTCTACTGTATCGACCACGGAAACATTCAGACAAGATTGCAGGAACCCTTCTCAGCCGGAAGCCTCCCACACGAAGCCTCCGCTGACTTTCCGAACAAACACCTCACACCCCCTACCCTTCTTTTTCCTGAACCCAGAAATAGTAGCCGAAGCCCTGAAACCCTAAAACCCTGCAACCCTAAAACCCTAAAACTCTGCAACCCCAAAACCCTAAACCCTAAAACCCTGAACCCAAACCCTAAAACCCTAAACCCTAAAACCCTAACTAAACCCTAAACCCTAAAACCGTAAACCCTAAACCCTAAAACCCTAAACCTCAAACCTTGCAAGCTTAAACCCTGGAGCCCTCAAGTTGGGCCACAGAGCTTCGCTGACCATCAGCTCGGGAGAGTAGCCCTTGATGGGACCTGCTTTGACTGCGATAAGGGAGTGTGCGGAAATAGGGGACCCTAATACAGTACCTAGATATAGTGTTGAGGGCTTTGGGTTTGACTGCTAGGACTTGGGAAGTTGCAGGCATTAGGAGGGTTTAGGGTTTTGGGTTTGGGGAAGAAGAAAGGCTTAATATGGGAGCCTTGATGGTTTCAATAAGGCCTTGGGGTATACTATACTATACTCGTGGAACGATCCAACAAGAAACCCCCTAAATGGTGTTTAGTTTGGTATTTATTTAAGTCCACTGTATCACAGCTCGGGGTCCTGAATTTGGGGTTCAGGTCCTTGGACATGGGTTGCTTGGCTTTCGGCCTCGGGATTCCGGTCCATGGCTTGAGGCTTGCGGTTTGCAACCCTAAACCCTAAACCCTAAACTCCCTAAACCCGAAACCCTAAACCCTAAACTCCCCTAAACCCTAAACACCCTAAACCCTAAACTCCCGAAACCCTAAACCCTAAACCCTAAACACCCTAAACCCTAAACTCCCTAAACCCGAAACCCTGGAGCTTCCCCTTTCCAAATTCCAAGGCTAAGTCAGACAACTACTACTGCGACCTCTGCCAGAAGAAGGCTGTACACTGTACATGGCAGCAACCGCAGTAGAAAAAACGGCAGCTCCTTTTGCCCCGGAGCAGTCGCGAGTCTGGAGCTGCTGCTTGGAGTTTGGGATGTAGTAGGGATGTAGAAATGTGTTACTATAGGTATGATATTATATCTTCTCCGCGCTAGGGGTATGTTTACAGAAGGCTCTTTTTAGACAGGGCCCCCGAACTTCGAAAATCTCCAATAAATGACGGAATGCTACTATCAAAGCAAGTTTCTTTGGCTGCAGCTTCGGGTGCTTTCGCCGTGGCATTCTGCATCATGTGTGTACACATTGCATGCAGCAATGTTCGGCAGATCCATCATCCAACAAAGAGCCTAAATCTAAACTATTAAAGCAACTATCCACTGTTTAACTATTTGGTCTGCGCATGAGCACGGCGGGAAACTGACAGTCTTCCCTAAGCGGGATGGTCATGTCCTTGACTTTCTCGAATCCCAAAGATGCGTAGAACGACTGAGCGGTGAGTGTGCTGAACACTTCCATGCTTGGTCGATCGTCAAGACTCGCCGCATACTTGCACCAATCCTCCCAAGTCCGATCCCAAATTGCCTTCCCGACGCCCTTCCTGAGTTGTCTTGGATCCGTTGCGAAATGGCGCAAGTGGGGGATATCTTCGCCAAACGGCGACTTCGGCGTCCAACCTCCACAACCGACGATGGCGCCGGTGTCGGGATCCTGCACGACGTACCATGTCGATGAAGTTAACAACTCTGGTCGTGTTTTGCACATTAGAGGCAGGGCAATCTCCAGCATCTCCGGTGCATAGTCACCAGCGAGGAGATTTGAGTACGACAAATGCAGAAGATTGTCCACGGCATCTTTGTCGCTGGCGCCCACTGGGCGAACAATCCAGTTGACCTTTTTGGAACTGCTCGCCATGAAGCCAGTACCTGTTCCTAGTATCAAGGAGGCAATCAGAAGCACTATGACAGCTGCACGTTTCATGATGGAAATCAGCTGCGGTTTGTGATGTGGTCAAACATGTGCCGGCAAAAAAGATGCGAAGATCTCAAGCGTGGATCTGTTCTTGTTCGAACTAATCACGCGGGCATCGATAGAGCCGGGTAGGTTGTAGTGCGCATACCTCTGTGCAAAGTGGAAGTGGAAGCGGAATGCACCTGCCTGCTCCTGCTAAAGACAGGATGACAAATCTACAATCATCAATGTCACTGCCGTTCTTGATTGGTTGATTGATTGATCAATTCATTCATTCGCTTGACTATCTATTAACGTGCCTGCGACGCTTTTCATTCATCACTCTCGTGACCTGCACTCGATCACCCTCCTTCAAACCCTAAACCCGAAACCTCTCGTTCCATTGGTTACTTCGTTTCGACTTAGAACCTCAGAGCTACATTCCTCTCGCGATTTGAGCCGACTTGGAAGCCGCCCCTCGGTCATTATATTGTACGTACATCTATTTTCAGATTTCTGGTTACCTTTAAGTTTATGATTGAATTTATGTTTATATTCATAGTGTGCTATACTATAATGCTAGTATAATCGGTTATATTATTAGATTGTAGTATGCTTTATTATGTTATATTATGCTATGCTGTAATCAACTATACTGTACTATATTGTACTATACTATACTATACTGTATTATACCTTATATTGTATTATATTGCAATAAATGCTGTGTATAAAGAAACATATATACAAAAATATACAGTGATTCATGTATGTACTTCTTTATGATTCTTAATGTTATTCTTGCTTTCATTACATCATTCGGTTTTGAATCGGCAATCTGTCTCGGAGGAGCTTGATTCGACTTGCAGCTGCTGCAGAGCATTGTTCTCCGTCTTCATTTTGGTCTTGTCGTGGTGCTCGTTTTCGTTGCATGTTGTAAGAAGGTTCCTCGACTCCATTAGAATAACAATAAAACCAGCAAACAAATAAATGAATAAATGAACGAAGAAATAGACTATGCTCCGTGCTCTGGGACTTCACTCGGGTCCACTCAACTTGGCGCTGTTCGATATCCTGTTTTCCGAAATCCACTCAATGACGTTCATGCTCAAGACGACCTGCTCCTGTTCATGGATCAGTTGGGCAATGTTGGCTGCCCCCCCTTTCGTGAAGTGCTCGAAACCCTCAACACCCCAAACCTTAACCCCGCAACCGTGAACCCAACTCCCTTTGCCAGGCCTGTTGCAGACTCCTGCCAAGGGCCGCTCGTCTTGCCAGGGCTTTCAGACCCGATCCCGAAACCCCAAACTTTCGATGTTTAGCGAAAAACTCTCCTTAGATCACCAAAGAATGGAAAAAACACAGCAGCCGCAAGAGTACGACGAGACAGCACAATTGCGCAAATAGTTCGTCGTGCCTGTCGTAACAACAAAAGCAGCAGCAGCAGCAGCAGCAGTAGCCGGAGCAGAAATAGCAGCAGAAGTGTCAGTGGCAGCGGGAGCGCTAGCGTGGCAATGGCAGCGGTGGTGAGAGCTCTCGCATTGCGCGTGGGTGGCGGGTAGCGGCAAAACTTGCAAGAACAAACGGGCGTCCTCCGTGCACATGTACAGCAACTCTGCGCCGACGCGCAGTGCCGCCATGCCAGCATAATAGGGGGCCCCTCGTGCTGCTCGGTCTTGCTCGTTTTCAGTGGGTTTGGCTGGGGGTCCCAGGGCCATGCCATTGCCAATTGGATTCATGGGGTCCAGGAGTTGAAGAGCTAGGAAATCAAGTTCAGGGCTTCAGGTGATGGGCTCAGGGCGTCAAGTGTTGGCCTCCAAAAGCCCCAGCAACCCTAAAGCCTGAACCTTAACCTCTCAGAACTGCTGCACCCTGAACTGAGCACCTTCGCGCTGCAATCCATGCCACCCAACCTGCTCTCTCTAACCTGCTTTGGGCTTCGAAGCTCTGGCCACAGGCCCTAGACTCGTAAGTTGAATGTTTGCACCCCTAGTCCTCCCAAATGGCCCGAACTGCGAACTACTCTAAACTCGATTGCAAATTCACGAGACAACGAATAAGCCCGTTTGGAACACACTGCATGCACCGCAACACAACTATAACATTTCAGCTATCTCGCCATAGTATACCCTATAGCCCAATCAATCCGAAACCCCAAACCTGAAGCCCTGCCTCTTCAGTCAGCCTCCTGTTTCAATATTGTCGCCCGCTATTCTCTCGGAATGCCTGCAAAGTCAGGAGAGCCGCCCAGCACGCCGATCCTGCCTTCATCGCTGTGTTTCGAGGGCACCCTTGAAATACACAGGCCCTCACAGTCCCGCAAACATCCGAAATCACCACAAGCCTCTGCCGTGCAGAGTTGGAGAGGCTTCTGGGAGCACACTTCAGGGGCGTAGTCGGAATAAGTTCGAAAATTACCCATCGGGGCCTTGCGGCTCCGTTTGGTTGGATCTACAGAACCAGCAGACGTGGTCGAGTTATTTAGGCTTGCTTCTTGCTTGAAGGTTTGCTTCGTCTAACCCAACTGCAGTAGCTACCCGCAGCTTCCCATGAGGTGGACCATCCATCAGTCCTGCGTCCTGGATGCCTCAACAGTTTGAAGGAGGAAAGGCTGAGTACACTTTCAGTAGGGTTCTTTATAAAGCCCTAGGCGACACCAGCATCAACAAGAGACAAAGAAGTAGGCTGCAACAACGAAGAGGAGCAGAAGTCAATGGCAAAAGAAACGCATACGACCAAACCCATATGCGGTTTGGGGTCTGGCGAACAGGATTCAGGGCTTGGAACTTAGTGGCTTGTAAGTCTGCTATGGCTTTCTATGGGTCCTACATGATATCACTACTAAGCGTCACTAACCTTGAGTGAGCCCGGTTTCCCAGACTTGCACACTTGCGGCAGGAGCCTAATGAACTACGAAGCCCAACCAAAGAAGATAAAATAGAGCTGGCTGTGGGGTTCCACCTTTCGGACTCCTGCACTCCAAACCGGGAAACGGCGATGTCACTAAGTTCAGAATGTGTGAAAGTGTTACTGAGCATGGACCTACGACAGAGAAGACTAGCATAAAGCTTTGGGCATCGCATCATGTAGAATTGTAGGCCTTGGGCGAACATGAACTCGAGTAAAATCTTCGGTCAGGTCAGGTGTGGCAACGGAACGCAAACCAGAACCCTCAATCACGCCCCGAAGGGCAAGGGACGAATGCCTTTCCGACAGTCCTGACTGGCCCTTGTAGCTGTGCCCGTCCAGGTGAGGTGCTATGTCCAGGAGGTAATCCTCAAATGACAATAAGCTTACAAGGTCAAGCTGAGGCTCCTAAGCTAAGGCGAAGAATCAAGATTTACGGTATCGGTTGTCTCATCTGCTGATGAGCTTTGGACTACTTGTCCTCCTCCTCCTTCTCCTCCTCGCCGTCTTGCTGCTCCACCTATCTGGGCCTTGCTGCTGCTCCTGTGCATCCTCTCCTCCTCCTGTTCGATGCATCATCGTCGTCGTGGTGGCGGCGGCGGTGGTGGTGGTGGTGGTGGTCACGGCAGCGGTGACGGCAGGGTCGACATCGTCCGAGTTTGGCCGGGTCGACATGAGTCGCCGAAGACGACGACGCCGATCACAATGGTACGGCGACTAATGCAACTGTTCTTCCGCAGGGTTTGGGGGCTTCAGCGCGTGCCTAATAGATTTGTCGTATGCACTATACCGTGTTGTGCGATGTTACATTATATCTATTAGGTGTGATTTCAACAATCCCCAAAATTTTGTTTGTCTTTACGGCTCTAAATTAGACAACAAGGTGATGTTTACAAAACAACCCACATCGATACCTGGTCTACGATTCAGCACCCATTGTGCGGCTGCAGCGTCCGAGATCGACAGCGGCGTGCGGCAGTCGTCCAAGTAGTTCGGCAGGCCATCCTATCAGGGCCAGCTTATCTTTCCGATTGCTACCAGTACTACCAGGTCGGCTTAGGGTTTGATTTTAGGGTTTGTTGCACGTACTACCATTTACTACCATAATCATTGCTATTGGTAGCATTGTTCAACCCATAGGGTCCCCGGGCATACGTACAGTTTGAAACTGTCGGTGTTGGGCACTGTTGCGGCAAAACATGCTGAGTAACCTTGTGGGCTTTAGGACAATATGATGCCCTTGGGTGAGCGAGGAGAAATCATGCCGGTACGCTGTCGGAGTGGTGGCGTTTGCGCTTAGGACGTGAACTGGGGTGCCCTGGTTTAGGGCCTGCGGTTTGGAAGTTTTCTGGGGCCAGGGTTTGAGGGTTCAGGCCTCCGCCTCGGCTAAGGTGCTTAGGTCCCTTTAAATCCGGCAAGCTTCGAGCAGGCTGGGTGGCAGGCGACTTCTATGATGGGTTCGACTCGAACCTTTCACCCTCTCTAATTACAACCGGAAAGACCGAGTCGGGCAGGCTTGGCAAGCCTAGAATCGATAACTGAGTCCCATGCACAGGGCTTCTACGGAGGGCCTCGAAAGACAGCGACCGTGAGCCGCAGAAAATGTGGCAGCGGGGTCGGAAGGAGGCCGGATAACGTTCCGGGCCTGTCAAAGCAAAAGGCACAGGCGAGAGATGGATCTTGCAGTCTTCTTGTCTTTGGGAATATACCCTGATGCTCTTACAACATTCGTACACGCATGGTGGTTGACATGCAGCTCTCACAGGTGTTGTTCCGGTTGCTGCACGAGGGCTAGATTGCAAACGACATGTCGAATACGAAGCAATTCTTGCATGTGGAGGGTGTCAACCACAGAACAGCCGGCATGAAACATGTCAGAACTAGTTTCCTAGCCTGGGCCCCAAATTCCAAGCCCTAAACCCCTCAAGACCAAACCGAACCTTTACGCTGACATGCCACCTCAAGCCCCAAACCCCTCGACAAGATCCCCAAACCCTGAACCCTAAACTTCTAAACCCTACACCTCTTCCCCACCTCAAACCCCAAGCCCAGCCTCGCCGTTCGCCGAAATCGAAGAGAGTCGGGAAGGTCATGAACATATTCCTTCAGAGTCTCCCTGGCTTTTAGTATGAAACCGTGGAATGGATCCCCTTATGATAGTCCCTGAAGGCGTCGTATAGTAGCCCCTATAACCCATTCCCCCATTCCCTACTAAGAACCAGGGAGGAGCTTGACGCTTTGGGATGTGGTTTAGAGTATCGGAAATCGCACGTGCTGGGGAATTGGGATCTGGGATGCTGCTTGAGGCTTGGAAACTGAGGTTCAAGCGAATTTGAACTTAGGCTCCGGGGCACATCGAGGCCTACATTGTGGCATTCGCAAGTCGGGGATAATCCACTGATTACAGGGGCCGCAATCTGGAAAAGAGTCACACCAGTTCCGTTGTTTTGGCTTCATGCCAGGCAGCCGCAAATCCCCCAATTTCCCCTCTGTCAGCCCAGAAACCTGCCCTCCAGAGTCCAGTTGTCAAAAAGAAAAAACTAAACCCTGTACGATCCTCGATAGGAATCAATTTCACAGCCCCTCCCAAGCCGTCCTTCCCTCGTCAGCCACCCAGGTCCCACAATGGGAGCACTGGACTTTGCTGGGCAGCACGCGCTCCTTCGGTACGGTAAGAGCTCGTTCTGGGGCATCACAGGATCCCCATCAACCCCCGATCCCTAAACGCCATTCCCCGAACAACGGGATCTAAGCAGCAGGTATCCTGTAGGAAGGTTGAAACTCCATCTCTCAGACAACATGAACCAGAGATCACTCAAGTCTTGTTGGATACAGAGGTGTAGCCGCACGTGAGCGAGAGTGAGGGAGAGCAGAACCTCTGCATCCAGTCATCGCTCCAGAAGTAACTCATGTCGAAACGGCCCCTTTCTGGGATTTTCAGAAAAGTAGGGGTACCTGATTTTGGGGTCCTTATAATAAGGATCCTCCTATGCAAGGTACTATATTGGTGCCCCAGATTTTCGGAAACTCCCAAATATAGAGAGAACCTCTTCCAATACGCAAGCGAGCACCTGGGGCGGCGCGACAGCAGAAGAGGGTGGATTTCTTTTGCCAATCCAACAATAGAATTCGATGATCCGGACGGATGGACTTTCGTTGCTAGCATCACAGTGACATCCTGAACCCCCCCCAAAAGAAAAACAAAAGCAAACCAATAAATAAAGAAAGCTGTGAATTTGGCATGAAAGCCCATCAGGCGTATTGAACATGCCAAGGTACAGCGCCGTTGATGCAAACCGTGTCCGTCTGTACGTGGTACCTCTGCATTTAAACTGGCCGATCATGCTGCAGGGGGCCAGGAACAGTGTTGCACACAGGACTCTGCGGGTATAGGGCTTAAGATTGTGAGGGCTTCAGTGAGGCAAGTCGCAAGCACAGCAGTTGAGAAGCAGATGCTACGCGATGTTCACGACTCGGGCAATTCGCGAACTGAAACCCGAAACGTGAATCAGAGCGCCGCCATAGCAAGATGAAGGGTGAGATACGGAGCCCAGAGAGTCAGAATGCATGGAGCCCCTCTACCTGCCCTCAAGCCCAACTTTGGTCAGTCCTCGTTCCACTAAAGGCTTTCAGCATCAGCCCTCACCCTCCATGGTAAAGCTCCAAAGGGCGAAAATTAAAAAGTCAAGCAGGAAGACCTGCAATAAACAATACCAGCAGAAACAAAACACAGACACGCGCGGCAATAGTGCAAATTCCGATGACAGCCACAGCCATTTATATAATAGTGACAAGTATCAGCAAGAATTAGAATACAAAGCATCACGAAGAACTGACAGAAGGCCTGTACTTCCCAGCAATAAAACCACAACCTACAAATAGACTTGCAATGCAGCTAGTGGAAACCGATGCAACATGATCAAACGTGAAACCCATGTGTGAAAAACAAGCATGTGTTCGTCCGCCCCAAGGGCACCAGCGAAGATGCTGCAGACTGACGGCCGAAAAGCGTACCTGTGCGTTCCAGTTCTAGGAGGTTCAAGTAGACTGCCAAGGAGGGTTCAGAGCTCACCATTCAGCCTTTGTGACTCAGGCGCCTTGGCTTATGGTTTGGGCTCGTTTCGACAGCCAAGCCGAACCTACATGGCAGGCATGTCGGCCCTGCTTGGTGTTCCGACAAGTTCAGAGATAAGTTCGAGAGCGTGAGAATGCTATGCATTAAATCATTAAAACCATACTACTTCTTCAACAGTGACTCGGGCGGTAAGGGTCTGGATGCCGCCTAAGGTACCTGCATTGACTGGATTGAAATTAAGGTTTCTTTGATAGGCTGTAGGCTCGACCTGTCTGCCTGGACTTATGTCGGAGCTTGCAAGATCGCTCTGACAGCGGGCTTCGATTTAGGTGCTTGTAACGATGCTTGAGCACGGTATGTCGATGCTGCCCTCGGAAAAATCGAGAGGCAACCGGAAAAGCCGTTCAAGATCACGTGATTCACAATGGCGACCCGTTCTCGGGCCAGGCGCTCGGAACAGTGTTCGCCCAATGTTCGAACTTGAACCAGTCGGTACATGGGGCTTCCATGACGTCGCTCAAAAGATCGAAGTACAGCATCAGCCGATACTCATGCATGTCTTCCCAAACCTTTCGTTGGCTTTCCGAGATGTTCCACCACTGCACTGCACCCAACTCCAATGCCAGCCCGAGACCTCTCATTGTCAGCAGCAGCAAGACTCTGACCAGGCCCTTTGGCGGCCACTTCCGCATCGCAACACGAGAGGCCATGACCGGGGCTGTCACGGTGTGGGGCCCAAGTATAATAAGGAAACCCTATCATTGACTAGATATCCTGATTGTGGTAACTTAAACTAAGTTCCTGAACAGCAACCCAGAGGATTGCTAATCATCATCGTACTGCGAAGACCACAGCAGCACTGGCCACTGCAGCAGCAGCGAACATGGAAAACCGGCGCGCACAAAGCCTGTCACAGGAAGCGCAAGGCCCTGAACTCAAAAAGCCCAGTACCCAATATACTTTGCATGATAGAGGGACACCATATGATTCAATGTAACCCCTTCATCAGTGAATCGAAGATTGGGCTCGTTGCAAACCCAAAAAAAAACAAAATCTGCACCTCAATGCCGTAATCTGAAAACCCGAAAACACTGGCCTGGACGCTGAACGCAAAAGCCCCGGAAACCCTAATCCCAAAACACCACCAAAACACTCCACAAACTACCAAACCGTCTAAAAACCCGAAAAGCCAAATCCCTATACCCTAAACCCTTAATACCCTATACCCTAGATACCCCAAACCCTAAACCCTAAGTCCCAGCCAAGGCACCGCAGACTTCGCGAAGAGCGCGGCCCACTGCGCCGGCGCGCCGTGGAGGCCTGGGACCCCAAAGCTACTTCAGATTGTGGTTTAGGGTTTAGGGTTTAGTTCAACATAAGGGCCTTCATACTTCGACTCAGCAAAGCTTGGAACGCAAACCCTCAGCCCGACTTGCAAGAGAGGATGACAGGGCCCAGGTTTTCCCTTGCAGGGCTCCGGGATGCTCCGGGTGTAGGAAAGTGCTTGTGGGTGGTGCAGAAGCCAAGAGACGCTGGCAGATGGTGCAATCGCAGATCCTGCGGTCTTCGGCCCAAGCTCACGTGGCTTCGGGTCTGGAGTTGATGCTGTGGAGTTTGCGAAGTACTGTAGTTAGTAGGAGTCAGGCTGAGACCCCAAGCCTAAAACCCCCAACAGAAAGACAACACATCAGCTTCAGTTGTGTAGCGGCTCTTGTTCGATCAAAGTTAGCTGCCAAGCACTTCGCCAACCCTTTTCGGATTGTGCAGTGCGGTGGGATTTGGTGTTCTTGCAAGCACTCTCAAGAGATACCAGAAGAGTTCTAAACGGGATACATAGGGGCCTTAGGGGTTCCTTATTAGAATTATAGTAAAACATACCCGGAAACCCTATTCTAATTAAGGCCACTTCCGTACTGGAGTCCGGCCGTCGGCTCTAGGTTCAGGGAAAGGTTTACAGCCCAAGGGCTCAAGGTCGATGTGTGCATCGACTGCACATCCTTAACAACCGCTCTCGGATTAAAGTCCGGGTTCTGAAACTTACTACACTTCAAGCTCTCAGACCCTAAACCCTGAACCCCCAAATCCGATCCTTAAACCCTAAAGTACCAAAACCTTAAAACCTGGAAGTTGTAAGGCGGGTTACCAAACTAATTCCGGACCTGGGGAGAGTGTCCAAATGAGCACCGTTGAAGGCTTAAGGTTCTGTCCTTCTAGGACAGGGGGTCGAGGGTTCGGGATTCCGGATTAGGCTCTAGGGTTCGGAGTTTTCGGGCAGAGGACGATGATGATGGCGATGGCGACGATGGCGATGGCGACGGTGATGGTGATGGTGGTGATGATGGTGAAACTGATGCTAACATGACCGCTACCATCGCAAAATATCGAAACTATCCGCACTAGTGCTACACGATGAAAATGCAACATTCAAGCTACGGCCTTCGGCACATGCATTGTGCATACAAAACATACGAATAAAAACATACATGAACCAATCGTCAGGCTTGTAGGACTTGCCTCCAGACACAGACTTACTTAAACGCACAGCCTTTTACGTGCGCTTTCCTACATAGATTATGTGACTGAGCCATTGGCCCAAAAAGGGCCTGAAAAGATAATATAGGGGCCTTAATAATTAGAATAAGGTTTTGTGGATTTTGGGGCCCATTATACAATACTTACTTACAGTGAGGAACCCCCGAAGTAGTATTGGTAACCATTGGTAACTATTAAGGCCCCTGTATGATACAGCCCTGCCCATTCTTCTATAACTATCGTAAGGAACCCCCAAAATAGTATAGGTAATTGCTTCGGCCCCTATATTAACCAAGCAGAGCCACTTGGAAGTCACAGGCTCCGCGTTGACCTGCTTGTTCTGTCCGGGGCTGGGCGGTTCCAGATTGAGGGTTTAGGATTTAGGGTTTAGGGTTTAAGGTTTAGGGTTTAGGGTTGGTTATGGTCGGAGTACTGAACGGTAAAGAACGTACAAGTTAAAGCCTCGGGATTTGGAGTTCAGGCTTTGGGAATGAACGCTGCGGGCTTTGCCTGACTGAATGGATGGAATGCTAAGCTGCTACAGATCATCAAACAGAACTGTCGTTTTGACAGCCACTCACCTCGAAGCGGACGCGCTTGCAGAAGCACATGGCAACATACCTCATTTATGGGATCAGGCTTTACAGTTGTGGATCTGAAGCACAAAATCTGGCATAATAATGATTGCTGCGGTGGTGTAGGTGAAGATGATGGTCATGAGAAGAATGCAAGATTACCAGGACTGCCAGGCCCAGATTTGCCATGATGACCGTCTTTAGCACAACAAAGGTCCCTGGAAGGCGGCGACTACCTCATGGCTAATTCGATGAGAGAACGCAGGATCGGGGATTGAAGTGTTGCAATAGCAAGTTGTGGTTGCTCTGCGGGTATCATAAGAGCCAAGATGAGCCAAGTATTCTTATCCACCCACAAAAGGAAGCTAAGACTCCAGCTACTTCGGCGCCACACGAGAGAAGCGTTATTCTTAAAATCATGAGAGTCTCACACTGTGCTGAAACCTGAGCTGGCAGGGGCATCGCACTCAGTGCAAGGTGCAGGAAATGTCAATGCGGAACTATCCACGAATCAGCACAGACGACACATAATCCTGACTGGGTTCCTTCAAAAGGCAGCAGGCAATGGTCGTCAAGTTTTCGTCGTTTGAGGCTTTCCCTAAAGTCCCAGCGGCAATACTGACCCTTCCCTGCAAACAGCGAACGCTTGACAACCCGACCGAGCTTACTCCCCCAATCCTCCACTGCAACATTCTGTCCCAAAAAGGCCAGCGGCAAATCCTTGCTCAAATCTTCGTCCGTCAATCCTAAATCCTAGTTCTCAAGCCCCGACCCTACAGCTCGCAAACCTTCCTTCCGCGTGCCATGTCCATTCTGGATGCCAGGCCGCTTCGCTGTGAAGGAGCCGGAGCCTTGGAAAAATGCATAGAACTTGGATACGGCCCCCATACAGTAACAGTTTATAATAGGGCTACTATTAAGGTCCTTATATCTCTATATTTTGACTTTTGTCCAACTATTACTGAGTGGGGGCCGTACCCAACATAGAACTTCGAAGCTGTGGAAACACCCGGTGGCATCAGCAACACCACTGCCACGACCGCCGCCACCCCACACCCTGGGACTCTAAACCCTAAACCCTAAACTGGAAAGAACCCCGATCCCAAGTCCACTGGCCGCAGAGATGCCACCGTAGGGGGGCTGCGCAGTCCAGGGCGATGTCATGGCATTGAAAGCTTGATTTGGTACCTACGTTTTCTGCTTCTGGGTTCCGTGAGGGCTTGGGCTTTGCTCGAAGGGTAAAAAACTTGAAACTCTTGACAGAATTCTCGTGAACACTAGGCTTAAACGGGTGTCCATCTTCAACTCTCGGCTGGCGTTTGAGAGAACTTAAGCTCAGCTATCGTACGAATAAAGGCATATTATGTGCTGCCAAACCTGAATGCCCTTCCTCGACTTCCAGAGCGTCTCTTATTGTGGAGCCTTCATTGCACATTCTTCACATACAGGGTGTTGGGCTTCAGTGGTTTAGGGCGTTGTCCCCTACAAGATAAGGCCCCTGAGTTTAGGGCTGTACGAGGGCTCGGGGAGCTGAAAAGACTTGTGCTTCTCTCGCCCCCTTGAACCAGGAAGCGAGGGTTCCGGGTTTGCGCCATGCAATTTAACGCCCTGGGAAACCGCTATACAACCCACATGGCCCATGTGAAGCTCATATACCAAGCCTTGATAAAAAAGTGTGGAGTTTTGGGTGCACGATTGGGTTTAGGGTTGAGGACGCCCCCATCACTCTGAACCCGACACCCAAATACCAGAAACACTGCAGAGCTCTAAACCCTGCAGTAAGACTTTGGATCCTGAAAGACGTCCCATGAAACTTTCCGACGAAGCCTTGCGTCGGCGTTTCGAGTCTTAGCAGTGGGGGTACTGTATTCGGCGGTTCTTATGTCATAGGATCATGTGCTTTGGGGCCCTACCACCTCTGCTTTAGCAGTTTGCACCGCTAAATCGTACCGCAAACACCTAACCCTGGGGAGTCCAAACCCTAAACCCCCAAACCCTAAGGCCCTAAACCTCCAACTTCCCACCAAACTAAAGCACTCAAGGCCTACTGATCCCACTTGCTGCGAGCACGCACCGCAATGCAAATGCAGGTAACTGAGACGACGGCCGTCCCTGTCCCTGCCTCTCTCGCGCCGCCTACTCCTTCAAAGAGCTTACACTCCCGGCAAAGACTTCGGGAACTGTGACATGGGGCTTCGCATTTGGCGATGGCAACTGGGGGTGCTGGGAGTCAACATTGAAACAGCCTCAGAAAACGAGGGAACGTGTTACAGGCTCTACATAGTGGAAGCCTTTTAAGTCTGAATGACGAACCTCTGCGACAAGATATCAAGCTGCATGACCACGAGGTCTACGATTTGCTGTCTGAGGTGCAAACCACTACACTACTACCACCACTACTGTAGCATGACCCGAGAGTCCTAAGCCCTGTTGCAAAGGTAAAGACATGATCCTAAGCCTGAGAAACCTAGCTCCTGAAACGTAAGTCAACCTGGCATGAATATCTCTTGTGCTCCCAAGCCCAGTAGCCTCAACCACCAAAGCACTCAACCACAAACCAAAAATCCTGAAGCCCAAACCCCAACTAAACCCTCCCATCTATGCCCTAAACCCTTGACCAAAAACCCTCAACCCAAAGCCCTGAACCAGAACCCCCTATACCTCTCATACCCTAAACCTCTCGACCTCGAAGCTTAAGCGGTGCAGACTGCTTCCGATCCTTGCCCGAGGTGCCGAGCTTGAGGCCTGTAGCACCGTAAGGGTTCCTATACAGGTTCCTCAACGGTTGTTTGGGTGTTCTGTCAGGCATCTGCAAGGGTTACTTTTAAAGGGTTGCTATAGGGGTTGAGATGTGGGTGTTGAAGGATCGGGTTTGGGTTTCGGAGCTTCTGGGCCTGGGAGTTAAGGTTTGGGGCCCGGCAAAAGCACTTGCCTTGCCTCCACTCCTCTAACCCATTGTCTGAGTCGGGGTTGCTTGTGAGACTCTTAGACTCTTAGACAAATTGAAATCTGTCTCTACCCTACAAAGTGCCGGTGGCAAAACTGAAAACCATACCGTAGTTTAGACAGAGGATAGCTGCACCCCTCGTCTGCATCGAAGCGGCGGGCGCATCGAGCTGGCCTGGCGTCGAGCGGTCTGGGGCAGATGGAGGCCGGTTTACGGTTTTGGCGGTGAGGGGCCTTCGCCCTAAACCCTAAAAATCCCAGGCGTCTAAGACCCCAAACTCCGCACCCTCCCCTAAACCCTAAACCCTAAGCTGTGCATCTCCGGTGCGGGCCTGGAGGATAGGCCGGTGCTGGGGCCGCGGGATGGCGGTGCCTGTGGATATTGGTTCTTGTCCGGGTTCTGAGGGTTCCTCGTTGGGCTCGTTTAAGGACTCTCTTGAAGTTCTTACAATATAGGAGCCTCAATAATTAGAAAAGGGTTTGGGGCCCATTATAATACCATAGTCATATTGAGGAACCCCCAAAATAGTAGTGGTAATTATTTAGGCCCCTATAGCAAGGGTTCTTGCGATGCTTCTTAGAAGCGCTTTGCACGGATTTTGAAAGGAATACCGGAGATTCCAAAAGCCCCTGGAATAAGTGACGACAATGTACTTCAAGCTGCTTCAAGGATCCCTCAAAGACACCCCTTCATGAAGCAATCAGCATACTTAAAGGATCATGGGACTTAGTAACTTGGGTTATTATAATCAAGGTAACTATACTTATCATTACTTATAACCCCAATTGAGGTACTTATAACCCTACTTGCTAAGTCCCATGATCCTCCAAGCACCTTGAGCTGAAACAACGACCCCAACAGAGTTTAGGATCGGGTCGTGGAGTCTCGCGGCTCGGGCTTGGACCAAGGTTAAGTGGGATATCATTTTCCTGCTTTCACTAATCATGAAGTCCAGAGGTTTAGGGTTTACGGTGTAGCATGAAAGGCTCGGGTTTCGGGATGAAGAAGAAGATGATGACAACCCTAATGGTGCCGACTCCTGCCAACAATGCTACTTGTTATCGTTGCCGTCATTGTCAAAACTTAGCCTTTTGCCCTTGCGACCGGCATTGCTTTCAGCATCTTGAGTCAGGCTGAAGACGTTCGAAACTCCTGAAGCCGCTCTGCGCATGAACCGCTGGAAGTTCTGAAAACCTACACCCTAGGCCCTAAACCTAACCCCGTAACTGCAAAGCCTCTAGATGCGGATCCCCTCCGCTTTTTCTCCTAACCCTGAAACCCTACACTACAAGCCCTCTATCCGTAAACCCTATATCCCTAAACTCTAAAACTCTAAACCCCAAAGCCCTAAACCCTGCGCTTTGAATGGCTTTGGTCCACAACTTCCAGGCCCCCTGCCCAGCAGGCGCTGCACCAGGCCTGGCAATCCGCGCCGCGCATTCGGTAGGGTTTACGGTTTCGGATTCAATGCTTAGGGTTCGGATTCATTTTTGTTTAGGCTTGTTTCGGATTTCGGGTACGGAGCATCCTACAAAACTATACAAGGGTTCCAAAGTGGCCAAGCGGAGACATTAAAACTAAGTCCCGGAGAGAGAAGATGGCTGCTGGGATGTTTCGAGGCCTTAGATCCCGAAACATCAGGTGGGGTTGGAAAAAGCATACAAAAAGCCGGAGTACAGGGTGTATGGTTTAGGGTAGACTTGGGTTAAGGTGGGGTTCAAGGTTCAGGAGAGCAGAAAAAACCCTGCCCCCGATCCCAATCAGCGAAAATGTGGCCAGCGGTGCATCGCTGGAGGGTAGCCCACCGGCATGTGCCTGAGCTTGATTATAGGGTTTAGGGTTTAGGGCTAGGGTTCAGGGTGGGTTTAGGGTTCAGGTTTTCTTGGGATCCTGTTTGGAGGAGATCAGGACACATGTGGGGCTGTTGCAGTGCTTGATTATGATTTTGGGGCGAAGATCTTGACTATGGAGATCATGATTTGTCACAGAACCTCGGCTGCCTGGACTGACACCACCAACCCGCACTGCCGAAATCCGAGTGCCCCGCGGCGGCGCGCCGTACGCTGGTGGCCGGAACACAGGTGCAGGGTGCCTTGCCGGGTACCTGAAGATCTTGGAGCAAGCTCTTGCTGTGCCTCTGGGCCCCATGCCCACGAGTGTATAGTTCAACCATCAAGCCCATGTTAATTCACTGTACAGAGCAGGTAAAGCATGCAGGACAGGCACCTGAGTCCACGTTTCAGCGCCGTGAGGAAACTAAGCTCTACAGGTTGAGCTACTCACTGCTTGTCCTTAACCGCACATGCTGGCCTGTTTCAGTCGGCTCCTAAGTCCCAAAAACCCTAGTCCAAAAACTCCGTAGCACTTCAAAAGACAGCCACCCTGCCACGGCTTCTAGAGTCCACGAGGTTGCCTTCTTCTGGCTGCACAACTGAGACCATTCTATGACAAGGCAGACAGACCACTGATGGTGGAGGGCGCATGTGTGGCGCCACCGGCCGCCAAGCAGGGTGAGGATGCCGAGGGTCGTAAGCCCTGGCATACCGCCAAAAATGCTCAGTCGTGGGGAGGTTGAAGACTGAGATTCAGGGATGGGCTTCAGCTTTTGGTTCAGGGTCCGGAATTAATTGCAGGTCAAGATATGGTCGAACACCGATGGAAGTTCTGTCGAAGGCCTCTACAGGGTTCCGAGGGTTTCGTGGAACTTGACAAGCATTCAAGTTGAACCCTAAACCCTGGACTCTCCCTAAATCTTAAACCCTGAACCCTTTACGGCCCTTTACCCTACGTACACCTTACCCTGAACCCTAAATCCTGAACCCTACATCCAACCCCCAAACCCAACACCGAAACATCCCGAAACCATGAACCCTAACCCCAGGCCCTCAAAGCCAAAAGCTAGGCCATTTTACCTGGCTACTCTCAGTTTCCGGCGGCGGCCAGCCCGGCATCACCGGGTAGGGCATGGGACCTCATGCAAGGATTGGGGTAAGGGTTAATTAGGGGTAACTGTGTCTTTTTCGGTGTGCAGGGTGTCAGAGTTCAGGGGTGGGGGTTTAGGCGTCTGGGACTGAGGGTTTAGTTTGTAGCATCGACTTTCGAATAGATGTTTCTATAATAGTCTGTCTCGGTGAATTATGAATGAACATACCTGCTGGGTGGTTGGTCAACCATCGTATCGCCTGACCGAGTGGCTGACGAAGATCAACCAACACACCAACCAACCAACTAGATAATGAAGCAGCTATGTACAGGCTTGCACCTTCAGCTACTGGACCTGGGCCATAATAGTTAGAATGGGACTTAGGGGATTCTTCTTTATACTATAATTATAACAAGGAACCCCAGAACCCTATTCTAATTACTTATAGACCCCTCTTATAAAAGGAATCCTATTCTAATTTTAGGGGTCCCTACATTACGCAGAAGTGACCGTGCCCCGTGCCGGGCGCAGCTGCCGGCTGTGGCGGCCTCGCAGGATTTGTGCCATGTCCGGGATTCGAGGTTTGTGGCCCTTGAGGGGTTTAGGGTTTAGGAGTTTAGGGTTTCGGGGTGTAGGGGTTTAGGGTTTCGGGTGGCTGTGTGTCGAATTCTAGCCAGCCCGAAGTATGACTGGTGCATAATTCGCATGATTCAGAGAACCTGAAACATCACATCTCAGGACTACATCTGCGAGCCAAACCTGGGGCTTTGCCAAGGGATTTCGTCAAAAACGCATGACTCCTGAAGACCACACCCTGAACCTGCAACAGCACGCATATCTTGTCTTCAACAGCTTCTTAGTCTAGAGCCAAACCGCCAAAAGCCTCAACCACGCACCCCGCATAGCATCCCAGACTTGGTGTTGAGTTATGGTTGTGGGTCTTGCTGTTCAAAACCTGTGGCCTGCATTGGACCGCACCCTTTTGAGAAACCCCCACTCCAAAACTCACGGAGTGAGTGTCATTCTCTAACACCTGGATTGCGAAGATCATTCTCTACTACCTGCATTGTGGTTCAAACTGTATTGAGATTTAGGGTTTAGGTTTAGGATTCTGACTGCATGCTCTCACTCGAAGCCCGAGTTCGTTCCGAAATCCTTAGATCACAGAGCTCTTACAGAACTCTTGTAGAGCCATTGCAGAATCCTTATAGATCCCCCTAAATCAGATCCCTAAACCCTAAACCCCAACCCTAAACCCCAAACCCGAAACCCTAAAACCCTAAACCCCGATCGCTGCCTCCCAGTCTTCCTCGCCCCTGCCACCTCAGGAGCCTCCGCCTCCGTGCGCCTTGGTTTCGGCTTAGGGCTTCGAAGGTTCTTTGAAGGGTTCTGATCCCTTAAGCCTTAAGGGCTATTTAAAGGATTTTTTAAAGGGTTCCTTAGAGGGTAAGCCCTATACCTTAGAGTTCAGGGATTGCAATCGTGGAGTTGGCGCTTTGGCAAGGTTTTTGGGCTCAGCGAGTCCTGCGGCCAGAACCGAAAACCCTTAAACCCTAAACCCTGCAATCCTGAAAAGCCGATCAAAATCCCAAAACCGGCAACACCCCCCCCAACTCCTACACAATCAAAAACCCTAAAACCCCAAATCGCATGCCAGATGTGAGAGATTAGGCTCCGGCGGGCGCTTTGGCTCCTGGATAGGCCGATAGGAATTCCCAAGGCACACGTCTTTCTTGCTAGGATGAGCATTTCTGTATTTCTGTGTTTGTGGGGCGGCGCGTGACGGTGCCATGTTGATGGTAATGATGACGAAGATGATGATGAGAATGATGATGCTGGTGAGAATGATAATGATAATGCTGACGCTGCTGGTGCTGCTGTAGCTGCGCTGCTGATGATGCTGATGGTCCAGATGATAATGATGATGATGCTGGTGGTGGTGGTGGTGGTGGTGATGGTGGTGGTGGTGGTGGTGGGTGGTGGTGGTCGTGGTCGTGATGACGATGGTGATGGTAGGTTTTGAGTAGCTGCGGCTTCGTCTGGCATCCAGTCGGGCTGCCATGGCCATAGAAGCAGCCTTGCGCCCGAAACCCTAAATGTGAACTCTGAAACCTAAACCCGCAACTTTTGGCCCAACTCGCGCTTTCGGGAAGGCTTCTTGTATTCCAACACTTCCCCAAGAAACGAGGCCTCTACTTGAACAATCGTTTGAGTTGGCAACTGCCGGGGTAAGATGGGATGTGCTCTGAACTTACTCTGGCGCGGGGTCGCACAACCCTCAAACCTACATCCCAAAAGCGCAAACCCCTAAAACGCGAAACCCCTAAGCCCTAAAACCCCAAAGCCCTAAAACCCTATAGTTCCCCTACAGATCCCCTTAAAAGGGGCCCCAAAGCCCCTTAAAAAAATAATCAAATCCCTCAAAACGCCAAAGCTCCCGGTGCCTCCACCCAGTCTCTTCGCCTCACTGGCTCTTTCGCCTCGGAAGCCTGGCTTGGACAAAGGTTCATAGGGTTTGATGTAAGGGCCTTCATAATTAGAATAGGGCTCCTGTAAAGGGGGTCGAAAAAGTTAGGGTTTTAGGGTTTAGGGGCTTAGGGTTTAGGGTTTTAGGGCTTAGGGTTCCAGGTTTTGGGTTTGGGGGTAGGGTGTAGGGTTTCAAAGTTTAGGTTCTAGTGTTTCACGTAAGGGCCTTAATAACTAGAATAGGGCTCCTTTGAAGGGGTCTATAAGGGCTACTGTACGGGATCCATAAGGGTACTATATTAATAGGGACCTTAATAACTACAACAGGGTTTGGGGCAGACTTTTGCTATAGCTATTATATAAGGAACCCCCAATATTAAGGCCCCTACAGTAGGGGCTTCAGGTTTTGCATTTAGGGTGTTCAAAGGGGTCCAATATGGGTTCTGTTAGGTCTCGTTCAGGGTTCTATAAGGGTGTGGGGTTACGAGTTTGGGGTTCAGGGTTCAGGATTAGGGTCGCGGGTCTTGGGATTCAGGACACAAACCGAAACACCAGGTCCTGAGGGCCCTTCCTACTAAACCCCCAACCACCGCTTGAGGCGTTAGTTAGGCTCACCGGCCGTGGGCTATTTGGGCCAGGGCTTTGCTAAGAAGTTTCTCATGCACCGTTCGATTTGGGATGTAAGGTTTGGGCGGTGCTTGCGGTGCTCGGGCAATTTAAGGGCTTGAAAATAGGACTTCGACGCTCCGGGTTCGTCGCTTCGGCGGTAGTCTCGACCTTTATGGTTTATCAATGCTTGGGAGATTGAAGACCATTGCGTACCAAATGGACAGCACACGCACGGCTGAAGCCTGCAACTGACAGAGTCACTCCAAGACCACACGCTCACCTGAAAATGCCCGTGCCACCCGCCAGGGGGGTGCTAGCTGGAGCATTTCACACGCGCGCCTTCCAAACACACTCGCAAACAATGGACCTCGAAACCCCAAGCGATAACGTTAACTCATCGGCAAATCGCCTGAGCCCGAAACCAGTTCAAACCAAATCCTTACTGAAATCCGTCCAACCCCGACGGTGGGAGCTTCCAACCTCCGGCTCTCGCGAAGACCGCGGTGCAGAAGCCTGCCAGGGCGCATCGATGAAGCTTCGACGAGGTTCTACTTTCCGGGTCTTAGGCTTTATTAGGGATCCGGTTTAAGTTTAAGCAGTCTTGCATGCTTTTTTGGGTGTTCTGCGTCCGCCAGACGTCTCCCTGCTCCATTTCGCAGTCGCCAGTCACACGACATACTGGTTGCGGACATCAGGCCGGAGATTCGCCACTTCAAGCTGTTGGTTTTGAGAGCTCTTCGTAGACCCACATTTTAGCGTTGAAACTTCGGGGTCTTGGATCTATGTATAACTTTATGGTTTGGGACTCAGGGTATGGTTTAGGATTGCTCCCCCACGATGTCTCCAAGAACAAGCACAAGGAGCACCCTGAAGTTGGAGGGTCAGGTTCGCCGTAATCTGGGATCTGGTGACGAATCTCTTCTTTTCTTGAAATGACCACCCGGAGTGAAATCAACGACCTCGTCGCCGTTATCTTCATCCTTACAAGCACTGTCATTGTCGTCATCATCAACAATTAGAACCTTTACCGTCAAGGCTTGTATAGATAGAGTTGGAAATAATACCTGTTGACCGATACCTGTTGACCGAGCACGACTACTTGGTTTCATTGCCACTATGAAACAGACTCAAACGCACCCGCACCCAATGCCATCTCGAAAAGGCTGCGCGCAGTGTCGCATTTTTCGTACCGCCGCTAACAAACTGTTTATATCATGTGTATCCGACGTCCAGGCAACGCACTTCTGGCGCTTTCCGGTACAGTCAAGACGATGGCGCTGGCTTCAATGCATTTCCGAGCACTAGCTACACAAGTCTCCTAGCGGCAATAATCAACCCAAAAATCTTCACACATTGATCCATAAACTAAATCACTTCACATCCGCCTAACAGACACATATTGCTATGGCATGCCGCGCTCACGATGGCTCCGATCACTGCAATGCCTGGAGCACCCGGTCGAGACAGTTTTGCAATAAGCACCGGGCTTGGCAGAGTTGATATACTTTATTGGCGCTGTCGTAGGGGACTCTGAGACCTGCCTGTATGGCATCAGCCGAATAGATTGGCACCCGCCGATCAACGGAGGGCTTGCACTGGAGGATCTCCTCCTTCATCCCCATGAGCTCGTTCCCCATCCTCATGAGCGGGTTCAAGACATCCTGTTTTCTGAGGGCCACCTCGAGGAGGATGTCCGGCTCGGATTGGCGGAGTACCTCCAAGTCCTCCTTCGTGCTTTGCTTGGCCAACTCACCCACGCACCTTTGGTACTGCTCTGGGAGGCCATGCTTGTGTGCTTGCAGGAGGCGGGTTCCCGAGGGCGGAAGACGAAGCAGCAGCTGTTCGCAAGCTTGCTTGATGGCCGTGACTTGGTAATAGTCACTGAGTGTAAGGAGCGAATCAACGTTCGCTTCGATTACTTTATCGTTGCTCCATGCCGTCGGCCGAAGCAAGTCATAGAAAACCGTGAACTCCTTCTTGCTGGCCACCTCCACCTTGATGATGCTTTGCTGCGCTTCCTTCATGCCGCTCTCCAACATGCGGTCGAACACGGGAGAAGCCAGGCAAAGCAAATGAGAGCTTGCATGCATGGAGTCCAATCCGAAGTCCAACAATACGTCGTTGACCCTGTCCGCGGTCACGGTTGCTGCAGGTGCCTCCACTTGGGCATCAGCCTGCACAAGACTGGCTTCCGACATGGAGGAACGGACGCAAGTAGAGGCACACCTGGAAGATGCAGACTACACCTTGCGTGTCTGAGCCCAGTCTTCAGGCACGGGCATCTCCAAAAGTCCCCAAACCGCAAAACCCCAACCCAACGCCGAACCCCCAAACCATCCATCCCAATAAATAGAATCAAAACAAAATCGAGAAAACAAAAAAAAGATGCCTTCTGGCGGTTGTAAAACACCTGCAGTAACCCTACCAAACCCCGAAAGGCAAATCTGAAAAAGAATGTTCCTGAAGTATTTCAATCACCTTTCAACAGACATATAAAGTCTTTATGAACACCCGGGAAAAAACAAGACAAAACAGAGAAAGTCACTCCTGAAAAAGCCCTATGAATGTTATGCCATATGAACAACCCTTTCGAAAAACCTGAAATCTGAACCCTAAACCCTAAACCCTAAACCCTAAACCCTAAATGCCAAACCCTGAACCCTACACGGCCCTAAACCATGCCTGAACCTTAAACCCTAAACGGCCCCAAAACCTCACCCCCAAACCCTAAACCCTAAACCCTAAACGGTCAAACCCTAAACGGTCCCAAAGCCGTAAGGAGAAAAGCTGGGGGTCGCCTCTCGGCGCTCTGGGCGAGGCTCCGGCTCCCGGCCCGTCTCAGGGCTCGGGCCTCGGATGCCCGAGAAGCGCTCCTTTAAAGGAACCCCTAAAGGAACCCTAAGGGTTTCTTTAAGGATCCCTAATGGCTCCTTTAAGGGAACCCCTATATACAAGAACCCTAAAGGTTCCTTTAAGGACCCTACTTTAAAGGAACCCCTTTCTTCTCAGCCCTACCTTGCTGTGACTGCTCCAGTCACAACGAAGGCCGTCGAATCCCCAGCTGTTCTGTTCCGAAAAGAAAACCTCGAAACCCTTGAGCCCCGAACCACCCTTGAGCCCCGAACCTTGCGGCGTTTCTAGTGAAGGTGTCCCTGGCTCACCATTGCTGAGCCCCTTGCGCCTTCTTTTCCGGCCACCTCCCTTGCCTGATCTTTGCGGCTTCAAGGCTTTAGGTCTATGCTTTAAGAGTTTAGGAGCTTAGGGTTTCAGGGCTTGCCAAAACTCATGACTGGTTGCCAGACTACGGGCAAAAGCGATAAGTTTCCGGAGCATGGCTACAAACAGCGAGGACCATCGGCCTGCATTACTCCCACGAAGTTTTGCTAGAAGCTCGGCATTTCTGGTTTCATGGTTCCATCTACTGGATCCAAAAGCGAGAATTCCTGGGATCATGAGGTGTAGCCAGGGGTTCCGCTGAGGCCGCCAGGCTTTGCATCGGAGCTTACGGCCCGTGGGTTGGGGCTCAGGGGCTCCTGAGGACTCCTGAGCTTTCAGCAAGTTACCTGGGGGATCTATAGGGGTACTTAGTAAGTAGGGTTCCTTCAGGGGTTCCTTAAAGGGTTCTATCAGGGGTCTATAGGGGTTTAGGGTTTAGGGTCTACTTGGGGAATTATGGGAACTTAGTAAGTAGGGCTATAAGTACCTTAATTCAGGCTAAAGTATAGTTACCTATGGTTATAAACCCTGGTTACTATGTCCCATGACCCTTTGAGTAAGGGCTTGGGGGTGAGCGGGATTCATGGAGAGGTTTGCGTGCTGCACGAGGCTTGAAGGCTTGCAGAATTCAGGGCTCACGTGAGTCGAGGATCTCAAAACCCTTAAATAAGAAAAGCAGCACTGCTTGCATCAATGCGACAACCCCAAATTCCTCAAAGCTTGACCCTGGAAATCCTAACGCCGACTGCCCCGCTTGGGTTCAAGAAAAGATCACAGGCAGCCACGGACAAAGCTCCCATGAATCATGCCAGCCGCCTACACAAAACCTGAACCCCGAACCCTGAACTTAAAGGGTCTAAGCCCGAACTGGTCTAAGCCCGAACTCCTGAAATCTGAGGCTTAAAACCCCCTAAACCTCGAACCCGAACCTTCAACCGTGAAGCGGGAACCTCAATCCCCTTGTCCTAAACCCTGCGTTTAGGACAATGGGGATTCAGGTTCCCGCTTCACGATTGAAGGTTCCTAAACCCTGAACAGCGAAAGCGCGGTATGCTCCTGCCTCCGCCATTGGTTTTCTGCTCCTCGACCAGGTCCTGCAGAGGGCTTAGGGTCTAAGAGTCTACTTTAGGGGCCTTACTAGTTGGAACAGGGTTTTGGGGCCCATTGTACTAAAAATATAATAAGGAACCCCCTTGAGGCCCCTATTGTAATTAGGGACAAGGCACAGGGTTCCGGGTTTCAGGTCTCTCGAGGAGGGCTCTGGGACTCGAGGTTCAAAGTAGACACTTTCAGGTTCGAGTTTAGGGATCTTGAAGCTGACCAACTGCACAATGCGGTTGTCCCACGATCCCAAAGCCGCCACAACCCAAAAGAGGGCCCAACCTCCAAACTCAGGTCCAACTTTCGCTGCACATCCTTCATTCGAGACCTTCACCAGTTCAGCGTTGAGGTTTAGGGGTTCAGGGTTTAGGGTTCAGGGTTTAGGGGTTCTGGCTCGGGTGGTTGTAGCACTTGGGGCTCGCAGGGCTTGATTGGGGTATCAAGGCCTTCGGATCTGCCGACCGATGATGTAGGGAGCAGGACTAGGAGCATGTGGTAGGAGTAGCAGTAGTGGTGCTAGAGAGTGGTAGTCATGATAATAGTAATGGTACAAGTAGCAGTAGTAGCAGTAGTAGTAGTAGTAGTAGTAGTAGTAGTAGTAGTAGTAGTAGTAGTAATGGTAGTAGTAGTGGTAGTAGTAGTAGTAGTAGTCGTAGTAGTTTCAGCAGAAGTGGTGCATTCTTGCCCATCCAGGGAAATCTCCTTCAAATTGTGGCAAGGGTCCTTGCAGGAACGGTTACATACCGTTCGCAGAATCTTGTGATGGTAACTTGTGATGGTATCTTGTGATGGGGCTGGCCTACTTCAGTCCACCGGGAATTGGGGCTACAGTACAAGCCCAAATGTATAGTGTGATGGTAACTTACACTCAACTCCTGCAGGTCATAAGCTTCTCTGCGCAGCTGGGCAGTCTAGAATCGCATGCACAAGCCGAAACCCTGAACCCTATTCCCAACACTGAGACACCATGGGCTGCCGACCCCATGACGCCGTTCCCAGGCTTGCACACCTTCCCGGAAGGCGAAGATGTCTCTCAACTCTGCGCTAGTTCCGGCTTAGCAAGATCCATAAGGCTATAAGGATTGAACAGTTGGCTCTACAAGGGCTCTAGGAAGGTGCTCCATGTAAAGTTTTGTATAAAGGCTCTACAAGAATTTGGGGTCTACAGTCTAGGTTCTGGGGCTTCGGGTAGGGTTGGGGCTTGGGGCTGCGCTGCGAAGGTATGAGCTCAGGGCTATGGGGCCTTGGTCCTTGCGGCTGTGGGACTCGATCTTGCGACGCAAGCTCGCAAGTGAAACCCTGCACCCCAAACCCTAAACTCTAAAGGCCCTGATCCCGACATTCTAAACCACATTGCATACCCCGGACACCGTAAGCCAAAAAGCGCCAAACGCATGCCCTCAGCCTGAGCTCCGTAAGACTTCAACCTTTGAAGGTGGTTGAGGGTTGGTGGAAAGAAGGATGCCTGGTATAAGGAAGCTTCATTTCAGCCCACCCACCTACCTTCATCTCACCTTGGGAACCTTCTGGCGCTGGTCCTGAATCAAAGTTCCCAGGCGAAGCCATCCCCCCGACAGCCCGCCTTGATAAAGCAGCGAGAAACAGCTGAAGCGAGACACTGAAAAGGCACGCCGAAGCTTTAAAAAAAAGACTGGCCCCATGCACCCGAAAACCTCTAAAAGTAACGTTGGGCCTCCGGCAGAGAAGGAGCCGCAAGGGGTCAGCAAGGCTCGGCGGTCATGAACCCGAGAGCGCGGGGTTTCGAAACGGGAACTGGAGCTAAAGTCCTGGGGTTTGGGGTTTAGGACTTCAGGTAACCCGGGCTGGTCATTGCCAGGTTTACATCTTGTAGCTGAGTATGGCACACCTCCAGCTAAAATTAAAAGGCGGCCCGGTAGAGCTTCACTGCATGCTTTCTTTGGTGATTGCTTCCAGAGGTCCAGTCTATGGTTTGAAACAAGCTTTGCAGTCATGCTTGAGATGGAAAGATGCTGCAAGCCAGCAAGTTGGGTCGGAAGTGCCACAAGAACATCTCATGTGCACAGGGAGCACGACTACAAAAAGAAGAGCTGCTTCACCAGTCTTGTGCCTAGGCTATGCTCCGCATGAGCTCTCCCTGCGCAAAGCCTGCAAATGTAACTTGGTAGTGGCATGCCCTGGTATGAAACTCGTGACAGCCTAAAACCCAAAGTCGATGGCAACATTCCAGGTGGAGCATTGGTTGGCATAGGGGTCGGCGGATGCTGTTGGGTTCCAGAACCTAGCACTCTGATGTCCAGAGAGGTGGAGGCTTTGGGTGGGTATTTCAACTGCCATCAGGTTAAAGCTTGTTGAAGCTTCCCCAGTATACTTGGGAGCACAGCGCCCTTTCCGGATACGAACTATGGCAGGCACCCTGAACCTCCAACTGTAGGCAACGGTGGGCTTTAGATGGGCCTTGCACAGGTTAGCAAAAGCTGTGGCTTTTGGACGCCTGACAGTTGCGACAGTACACGGCAAAGAAACCCGGCGGCGACGGCCATTTGGCCAGGAGCCACGCGATCCGAGAAGACTTGGTAGGGATTGACAACTCAGCGCAGCGGTACTTGTAAGTATGAACTAGAGCTGGTACTGTCTGCGGCGTTCGAGGTGCAACGGGCGTCAGTCCAGTTACTATCGCAAATGCACGCAGCAGACCAGGAGCAACAGCGCTCTTGGCACTTGAGTTCAAGGGATATGCTGCAGGACAAGCTGCAAGACCCCACTGCCCTGCCGTCTAGTCTTAATGCTGTTCAAACCCATGGGGCCTGGAGCTTGTCCTGTACCAGAACCCTTGGACGAAGACTTGTCTCAAATTCGACAGAGGCGTATTAAGCGAAGGAGAGCTTCAGTACATCGAAAGGGCTTCAGTCCCTTTCCTTAGTCGCTGAGGGAACCGATGCGCAGCTAGTACCCGCCGCCTCCTTGAAACTTCCATGCGTCGAAGAGCCCAGCGTTCCTATTTTGTCAGGCTCGATGAGAGTTTGAAGGAGGGCCCGAGACCCTAAGGTCCAAATCCTGACCCCGAAACCCTGACCCCAAACCTGCGGACTCCACATCCCTGAATCCCCAACCCCGACTTGCTGGAAGGTTGCATAGGAGTCTACAGTAGGGCATTCTGCACCCTAGGGAATGAGCCCGATGGACATAGTTCAGAACACCTCACGCAGCGACGGATTTTGTCCATCAGCCACAGCACTGACCACTCAGTCCTAAACCCCTCAACAAAACACCCTCTTATAGAAAGCCTTATGGACCCGTTAAACACCCAAAACAACTGAATTCGGGAACAGGGGCTGGCAGTCCCGTCGGCTGCCTGCCAGCGCGGCGAGTACGATAGGATTTCAAAACAAACATGCGCACACAAGGATGCCCCGAAATGGCGGGTGTGGCTTGCGCCGATCCCTAGGCGTTTGGGGGTTTGGGGATTGCTAAAGATTCCGTGAAACGGTGACCCTCTCGTCTGCAGAAAGGAGCTCTGAATGCGACATGGGATGCTTGCGAGAATCTGTGTAGATTACGTCCTCCTGCGTGCAAAGTCCGAGGCCATAAAGTAAACTCAGATTGCGATGCTCTAAATCCCACACCTTTTTCACAACCCAACTTCAAGCAAACCTCATATTCCACATGCGAGTGCCCATTCCTTCCATAAACATGTCTCCTTCTCCTACTTAAAGAGTCATGGGACTTAGCAACTAGGGTTATAATTCAGGTAACTATACTTATAATCACTTATAACCCCGTTAAAGGTACCTATAACCCTAATTACTAGGGGTTCAGGGCTGGGGCTTGGGGGTTTGGGATTTTGGCTTTGGTTTGAGAGCTGGGCGGGCTAAGGATTTGGGGACGTATAGTCTTTCCACGTCCCAGAACCGCAACGTCCTAGGCTTTAAGGCCATAAGACCTGAACAGAAGAGCCCAAGATGCGGCAACCCTGCAGTCCCACGCCTCTCACTGCTCAAGCATCGACCTGCTGCAGGTGATTGTGGGATTTGGGGCTCAGGGTTCGGAGTTGAGGTCAAGGCTTGGGTTGAGAATTTAGGCTTGGGTGCGTGGGCGCGGGATCTTCGATTGAGGGAGCAGGACGAGTGTTCGTGTTCCATGCGTATGTCTCAGGAGCAGGAAGTCAAGGTGCAAAACAGAACCCGTCAGTCACCTGCAGCATCCTGCAGCCCTCAAACCCGAAAACCTAACCTCACAGGTACCAATCAAATCCTTTCACAGTGTCGGAGACCCTACCTTGCTCATGTGGATGGCAAGCTCCACCAGACGGTTTGAGTAGCCTCAGCTGCACGGATTTCGGGCCTGGGATCTAAGGTTTATGGGTTGAAGAACTCAGTCGTTGAGTCTGGGAAGAACTTATGACGGGCTCATATATTCGGACTCGAATCTCAGTATCCTACACCCTGCCTCATGTGATGACAGACCGAAGTGGAATGTGAGTCATGACCTCATCCTTCTCCTTCTCGATGAGCCCCGGTGAAAAGCAGCACGTGGATTTCTGTCTTAACGAGGGATTTTCGTCCCAACATTCCTAACAAAATCCTCAGACCCCTTGAACACGTAGCAATCCATACAATGAAACCAACCCAGAACCCACCTCTAGACCCGAATCCTAGGCTCTAACCTCCTACACCCCATACTCGACATTCCAGTGCCGACATCAAGGGCGGGTTCTCAACATGAGGGGCACCATGTCTGCATTCTAGTTGCTGCTGCAACTTGTATGAACGTCCCCTGTTTATATTAAGTTTACCCCGATATCGCAGAGATTCGACTTCGAGTCCTTCGCAATTCAGCTAGATTCTACCAGACTGTACTATGCAGATTAGATACACATCTGCATACACACTCGCATGCAGATATAGACCAAGCATGTATTGATCTGCTTGTTTGCCGAATCTGTACATTAGCTTATGTCGTTACTCATGTATCATGGCTCTCGACAAAGGATGCTTCACGGCCAGCGGCCCCACTCGTTGTCGTACCAGCTGACCAACTTCACGAAATTGTCCTCGGCTTACGGCTAGAGGACTTAGCGGCTTAGCGCTGGGGCCTGGGTTTGATTGGGACTTGGGGCTTAGGTGTTTTTATTAACAGCCTTTTCCGTCTGCAAGGAGTGTTGCAGCTTAGGGTTTTAGTGCTTCTCATAAACCTCCCTCCTCTCCTGGTCTTTGTATTTGCAGGTTGATAAGGTTCTGAAGACTGACTTCAGGATACGACTACGCTTCTATCTGGCCCTGCACTCCCGAAAACCCATAAAACCCCATGGCTCCACGCGAGCACCAACCTGCCAACCGCTTGAGTTTCAATGCACGGGCGTAAAGGATGTCTATAGTGGCCTCAACAATTTGAAGCCCATTATGCTACAGCAGAGGCTAGAAATGGGGGGGCATCGTGGATATGCGGGCTCCGTTGAAAAAGTTACGAGGAGATGTTTCGCTGCCGAGCAGCGTTCAGCGAGATACCGGCTGCGACGTCGAAGATGGAGGAAGCCTCCATCATCAAGCTCAGGGTCCCCGGATTACAGCGAGTATATCAGGATCAGGCTGTGGATATGTTGTGACTGCAAAAAGACAGAGGCAGGCATCAACGAGAGATGTCCACAGGGAGCCGTTCAGTACCCCTTGCATCGACCCGTTAGCGCACACTTGCAATCAGTGTGTCCTGTGATTGTGAAGCATGGTTGGTTCAAAACTGAGTCTGGAGGATTGCTCGGACTCTCAATTCGACGGTTTATGTATGTATGTATGCCTGCATGTACATACGTATGTATGTACATATGCGTGCATGTGCCTGTATACGTGCTGTGATCCCCCAGTCGTCAGCAAACGCGCGCCTTGCAAGTCACAAAATCCGTAGACACCACCTCCTCATCCGTCCAGTCCTCATGTTTTCCAGCTAAGAATTCAGATCTTTCGGGTGTGGGTGTAGTTCGGGGCTTGCTGGTCGAGGGTGTGGTCTGTTCGAAGCACGGGGTGAAATCTGAATCTGGAGATCTGCAAAACTGCCACCCCAACAAAGCGAAACCCATAAAACCCAAATTCTGAAGACTGACTCTCTGAAGAAACCTATCCCAAAGTGTTTGAGACCATGCGCACTTGCGAGAGCTTGCCCCCTCAACACCGCCACCATCACTAGGATCATCATCAACAACATCACCGTTTCGGAAACGTCATCATCCTCCCTCTCATGTTGCCAAGTCTGCGGGTTGCCATCGTTGGGCACGGGTGCTGCCGAGACCACATTCCCAACGCCACGGAAATGCCCATCTATTCGTGCTGTAAACTCTGGAAGCTAGACCCTAAAACCTGAATCCTAAAGTCGGGCTTCAAGGTTCCAGGCTTGAGGCTCAAAGGCTGGGGATTCGGATGTTGAGGGCTTAGAGTTGTGGGGAGGGTTTTGCTCGAATGATGAGGGTCTAGGTCATCTTGTGCGTCGTCAGGTTGACGATTCGGTGTCTAGAGTGCAGGCTTGTTGGGTTTAGGCTTCGGGCGACCTCTAAACGCGTATACGGCAGTCACCGAGAAAACCTGCGGAACCCTGTAAACACCATGCAACACCCTAAACCCTCAATCCTAAACCCTAAACCCTGAACGCTTCAACCGTAAACTCAAACCCGCAAACCCTAAACCCTAAACCCTGAACGGCCCCCAACCCTAAACCCTACTAAACCCTACACTCGAAGCCCTCCCTAAACGCAAGGCCTCGAGGCTCAAGCACTAGGTCATTCGTCGATCTGAGGACTCGGCAAGGACGCCCTTCATTGGTCCGGCAGCCGCCTCCTGTGAGGTGTTTACTAAGGCTCTATGAGGGGTTGCATAAGGTCTTTAAGGGAGCATCTGCGCGGCCTTTATAAGGGAGCAATATGGGTTTTGCAAGAGTTTTGCGAAGACTCTCTACGAGTTGCTCAGGCTAAGTTTGTCTTTTTTTGAGCTGTTACGTTCGGATTTGTGACGGTTGCCAACTCTGGAAGCCTTGAGGATATTGATATCATTGCCTTTGCATGGCCAAACGACGGAATCACGGTTTACTACACACTACGAGTTGGGGAGTGGGTAGCTGTGACAGAGTTCTCACCTGACGTCTTCCAGCATCTCCTGCTTCGAGATGTGGGTGGTTGTCAACATTAGGGTCCCTTTTTGGGTCCCTAGTATAATTCGGCACCTAGTATTAAGGGTACCCCAAAAGGTGCCTAAATTTTGACAACTACCCGTGTGATGCTTTGCTTTGCTCCGTATTGCACTGCGGCACGGTGCACAGGTCATTGGAAGCAGTTTCGGTAGACTCTGAGTCTTCGGGCTGAAAGGCTCAACCCCGGAAGATGATCGGCTATTTGCAGCAAGATCTCCCTGAACGGCTGAGGGAGGCCACAAGCCACCCCTGGTTGCACCCTCCCAAATCCTAAGCCCTCAACTCGCGCCGTTTTGCTGCAGTCCTTGATGGCAGCGACAATCTCCTCGTACCTGGCCATAGCAGGCATAACATTGAGCGCGGACTTCACAAGAATTACACAAATATATAGTTAGGATCCTATAAGGTAACCCCAAGAAGGAACTACAATGGAGACTATACCAATTCAATGCTCATTCCAGGGGGAAAGCTGCTTTCTGACAGGGGGGGAACAACTCCAATCAAGAACGCTGCCTGGTTGGAACCCGTAGCAGTTGCTGCTTGGGCTAAGCCCCCCCCGAGCTTGTTGGTCAGTTTGGGTTTCGGCGCTCTTGGAGATAAGATTTGCAGCCCTTGGAAAATATGGGGGCTTCCGAAAATTAAATTAGGGGTACCTGATCTTGGGGCCCTTACAATAAGGATCCTACTATATTGGGGTCCCCCATTTTTTGGAAACCCCCAAATGATCGTTCATACAAACACCCGAAACCTCTTGGTTCTCAAAGAAGCCCCCATAGACCCTGAGCCCTATCATACCCCAAATGCTGGCGCAGAACTTTCCGGGCTTCTCCAGACGGCAGGTCAAGTCCACCACGGACACCTGGGCCCAACAAGTGTTTCGGCGCTTAAGGTTTAGTGGTTTAGGGCTGGCGAGTTTTGATGCACCTCCCTGACCCAACCGCAATATGAAATCGTCGGGTATAAAGCCCCTGTAGAACCCTCACTGTTCCTCCTCAGGATACGCATAATTTCGGGGATCTAGCTTCGAATCGGATGCTGGAAGTTTCGGATATCAAGACCTTGATAAGCACTCTGAAACGGCACACGACCTTCATTAAGCCCTTAACAGGTTGCTAAGTTTTGCTGGCTTTTGGGTGTTGTTCCGGGTTCAGGACCTGGGGCTCAATACAAGCCCCTCGGATCCATCGTCTACTCATGCTGCACGTTTTGGGATGCAGGGTTGCGTATCCCTTGAATCCTATCGGGCCAGGGGGTATATTATGCTGTAATTATAGTGCGGCTCCCCGAAATAGTATAGCCTTTTATTTAGGCCCCTTATTTATCCCAAGACTATCTCCCGAAGCCATCAACCTCAACATGACAGCGCAGGCACATCCGGAGTAGGCACGCGGAACGCCATCCTGGGAGTTCGCAGCCCGGCGCGTGGGAATGCCAGGCTTTCCGAAAGTAGAGGGGGTACCTTATTATGGGGTCCTTATAGTACGGATCCTATTGTTTAGGGTGCTATATTAGGGTCGCCCATTTTCCAAAGAGCATTTAGGGTTTCGAGAGTCTGAGATTTTCAGGCGGTACAAGCGTCGGGATGTGAGCTGACCCCGAACCTGCCATGGGACTTAGTAAGTAGAGTTATAAGTACCTTAATTGGGGTTATAAGTAATTATAATATAGTTACCCTAACTATAACCCCAGTTACTAAGTCCCATGATCCTTTAAGTACCCAATAGCCACCATAGCCAAAGTCACTCATACTCGCAACAACCCTTTTGTGGTTCTCAATTTGTGTAACTATGCTAATGGCCAGCAACAAAGATGATAGTTGATTAGAAACCGCATTAAGAATAATGACCATGAAAAATGTCACTCCACGAGTATGATGCATAGGACTCTGCCGAGCCTGCTACAAAAGCTGCCAGAACAGCTCCAAACTTTGCGCACCCACAGACAGTGAGAGTAGCCTCACGATAACACCCAAAGAAGTGCCAAAGAAGAGCAACAGCACAATAACGTGAACAGAACAGAAATGACTGTGATGGACATTGCGAACAAGAAACAACAGGGCTCTACATAGCATTGAGCTCGACAGGCTAGATGGAGCTCGATAGCTAGATAATAGACCGATGCAGCAACAAGACGATGCATACATCTAAACACACATGCTATGTGGAAATGTGGGAACTTGATAGTGATATGCACAGTGCATCGGAGCGGCCCTGTCAGCTTCTTGTTCATCGCCGGGATGACCTTGCCCACAGCCTGACGCGCAAGGCTGAGGCCGGAAGACTGAGTCCAGTCGCTAGGATTCTTAAACTTCAAGACCCTCAGCCCTGCACCCGAACAGCGGCCTGGATGCTGTTTGCCTAGCACCTTGCCACCTTCAAACTGCATAGCTTCACAGCTTCACCCACACCCAAACTGCGGATGCTTCGAGTGCAAGCGCTCCCAATCGGCAACGGTTCAGGCTTACTTAAAGGGTCATGGGACTTAGTAACTAGGGTTATAATTAAGGTAACTATACTTACAATCACTTATAACCCTGATTAAGGTACTTATAACCCTAATTACTAAGTCCCATGAACATCCAAGTAGGGGTTGGGCATGAGCCAAGATCTCAACAGTGTAAGACTGCTCTGACCCTACGGCTTCTGAGTGCAGATCCTTGGCAGCGCCGGTGGAAGAAGGAATGATGTTCCTTGCAGGGGATTTGGGAGTTTCAGAAGGGCCCCACCATAGCAGGACCCTCTAAACAAACAAAACCCCGCAAAAAAATGCACCCCCTACTTTCTAACAGAAACACCACTCTGCGATGCAGGAAGTAGCGTGGAGGGCTCAGGGTTGTAAGCAATACTGTAAGTTATAGTTAGAATAGGGTTTTGGTGCCCATTTTACTATACTGATACTTATAATAAGGAAGCCCTAAAAAATTGTATAGGCAATTATTAAGGCCGCTAGAGTAAACACTATAATGGCTGAAACCCTCAGTCAGCCCAGAACCTGGGATTCGGCTGCTTGGGGGGGCAGACCATGTGTCAGGAAGACGGGATATGGAGGTTTCCGAAAATAGGGGACCCTAATATAGTACCCTACATAGTGGGATCCTTATTATAAGGACCCCCAAACAAGGCAAGGGACCCCGAATTTTCGGAAACTCCCAAATATGAGCCTACGATAAAGCACACGATGCTACGACAGGGTTTAGGGCTTCGGGGGTTCAGGGCTGCAGGTTCTACGGCTGAGGGTTCTGGGTTGCGGGCTGCTTTACAGAACAATTCCTCAAGTCTCCTGGATGACTCTCAAATTGCCTAGAGTGGGGTTTGGGCTTTAAGGCTTCGGGTTTTGTAAGGTCTCCGGCTTCATCAGTCCGACAAAGGTTTACGCAGGATCAGACACTCAACCCAACAATCCCGACTCCGAGCGAGCAATTACAAGTGTATGCACTAGTCACTGGTGTGGGTCTCGGGAACAGGACTTAGGTTCAGAGTTCAGGGGCTTAGGGTATCGGGTTACAGTCCTTCGTGAAGGACCCTTAACCTCAGGCCCTGTGGGGTATTAGGCGCTGGCTCAACCAAAACCGGAGCCCTAAAGCCCAAAGGAAGCCTCGCCTGATTCCTTATGGTGCTGTGCTGTATACCCCCACACCCTGTTCCGGTTCTTGCGGCCCCTAAATAGAAAAACCCATGTCCCAGACCATACTAGCCCTTGTAGCAACCCTTTATAGGAACCTATACTCGTGATCAAGGTGCCCACAGTGCCCCCAATTCAGTGTGGTCCAAGGTGCTGGGAGGCGCATCGTCCTCCGCGCCAATCCTGTCCGCATGGGGCTTGCATGCTTGAAGGGTGCTTCTACGGGCTTGCAGGGGGATACGTGTTTATGTATGTATACATAGAGAGAGAAGAAGGTTTCTGATTGGGCGATCAAAGGACTCAGCCAATAGCTCACACTGCAGAAACCCTGACTATAGTTGTGCCTATCCTACGTATAAACCAGAATCACCGGTCCTCCAAGTAGAGGTGTGTAGAGATGGCTTCGGGCTTGGCGGTTAAAAAATTGAACAACTTCAGGCTCGGATATAGACTGGGTAGTACGGATATAGACTAGGTAACGGCTTCTCGGTGTCGGATTCGAGTGGTTCGTGATTTATTGATCCTTGAGGCTTAGGCTGACAGCACATAGCAGACTTTGGGCCACCTCCACATTAAAAATGATTGGGTATCCTAAATATGATCGGGACCCCCACAGGGACCCTAATATTGACAACCACCCACATGAAAGCTTGAAAACTCGGAGCACATTTGCACAAAACTGAACCGCAAGCCTTGACGCAGTCTGAACTGGGGACATCCTCGGCCCTCAAGCGAACGGCGACTACGACGAGTGGTATTACTACCACTGCGACGACAACTCCCTGTGCGTTCGTCGACAGTTGTCGCTATTGCATGCTGTTGCGACACTATAGCCTGAAGTGCATGTGTCCATCACATGCGGTGCCGCCTTGCCACCGCGGGAGGGGCCGTCCACAGTAAGCTGTGTTGCAGTCATTGCCTCAGTGCTTCAGAGGCATCCGGTCTTCAAGGCTTCTTGGCTTTCAGTTCCGGTCTGGGGGGCTCCAGGCTGAGGAGACGAAAGCCTCATAACCTACGATTCCAGAACCCTTCTGACGAACCCAAGCGAGCTCCCTAAACCTATGTCCCATACTCCCTTCGAGGAGCTGTGACACAAAAACCATGGACCACGGAACCCTCAACGGGACCCTTAAAAGGAAACATACTCAACGCCTTAGACAGCGGAATCTTAAAAATGAGCCAAAACTGGAAGAGGAATGCTGGAGGCTCGTTTGCCGAGGCCCTGGCGTGGACGGTGGTCATCAAGCCCTCGATAATGCCGAACTTCTCGTGAACAACCTGCCGGTGATAGTATACGGATAAACTGTAGTTAATCAGAAAAGCACTTGGGAGCACACTATTCAAAAAAATAAACAATTACGAAGTAAAACCGGAAACTGAAGGGGTATGCAGCATGTATGATTCGATTCGGGACTAGAAGGTGTCATCATCCTTGAGCAGGCTCCCCGCACCCTAATTAAATCCTGAACCCGAAACCCACACTCTCTGCTTGCCTTGGTCAGCGGCGCCAAGCAGTTGGTCGTGCAGGAGGCGTTGGACACCTCTGTGGGTGTAGAATATTAGAGAATTGTTGGATGCGTTTAAGGCTTTAGGATTTAGGGCTCAGGACTAGGATTCGGGTTTGGGCTCTTGTTAATCCGGACCTTTTGCCCTGCACGGGCTTGGGGTTCAGGGCTGAAGCCATGTTAAATGTTAGGGGTGTTTTGGCGTGGTAAGGTATCGTGGGAGTTGGTAGTGTAGAGGGTTTCGCGTTTGGGGCCTTAGGGATTTTTGTCCGTTTTGCCTCAGTGCTTCAGAGTTAACCTTCTGGGATACTGTCAAAGTCATGGCATCGAGAGCTGGCTGTGGTGGGGTTGAAATACCACAACAAGCGCGGAAGTCAGAGAAGAAAACCTTGAACTTAGCATATGTAGATCCTGTGGGCCTCAGGTCAAGTGCCGGAATCCGGATCCTCGTGTCCCCGTTTCGAGGATGTCCAAACATGCTCAGGCTTGAGCCAGGCATCAAAAGCCCGGCCATGTGCAAGAATCTCTGCAGCAGCCCTCAACCCTAAACCCCAAACCCCCAAATCCTAAGCTCCACGCCCAAAACCTAAGCTGAATTGCGGGCCTAAGAAAATGATGAACTAAACTCAAAGTCCTTCACCTTCCCACTCATAACTCGGAGCCCCTCGAACTTTTACGACACTTCCATCAGAAGAAAGGGGCCACGGTGTCGGTCTTCTTATACTCGGTGTGGTTCACGCCAACGACGTACATGGGGACGTCATCCTCGCTCAGAGGCGCGGTCTCAGGCTTAGGATGCCCCGGGGCTTTCAGGTTTCTGGGCTTTGAACTCAGCATTTCTGTAAGGGTCCGTGGGCTTCAGGGCTGATCTTTAGCCAGGGAACTTTCACCCCCAGCTCTTCCCAGGCGATGCAGCCATTCTTGTCTTGCATGGGGGCTCGAGTCAAGAACTGACTCCTCAAAACCCTACACTCTAAATCATGAAAAGCCAAACCCTAGACCCCCCCTAATGATCCCCAAGCCGGCGCCCAAGAAAACTTGCAGAAAGTCTCCTTGGGCGGGGCAGAGATGATGACCTGCGGTTCCGGACGTTACGGATTCGGGCTGTACGTGTTTAGCTCGGGGAATTTAAGGGTTTTTGAGAGCCAAGGAAGATGAGTTGAGCTAAGCTGCTTGTCAACGACAGCATTCAGGAGTTGGATCCCTGAGAGCTTAAGTAATCTTCATCTTCTTCTGTCAAGTAGATTCACCAGTTCTACTATATACACACACAGAGACTTTCATCTGATCTGCTATACAAGCACATGCCATACAAAATCAAGCTTAAATCGCACTGGGATTAACATGCATTGGTTCTGGGGGTGTGCTGATTCGGGCTTAGGGTATCAGGCCTTGAGGGTTCAGGATTTTTAAACTCTCAACCCTAAACCACTGAAACCTTAAACCGGAAACCTTAAGAACCCTTTCGGCCTGGATTTGATGAGTAGCTTTTATGGCTGGCTTTCGGACTCCATAGCTTCGGTCCCGGAGTACTCTCTGAGGAAAGCCGAAAGCACCAAGGAGTAGAGTGTGTTAGCGTATTTTATGGTACATAATGCTGTATTACCATATACTGTGATACACTATAGTCTATTATGGTACGTTTTGCATAGTAAAGCATACTATAGCAGAGCATCTTATCGTGTAGTATAGTATAGGCTATAGTATGCCCGTAGCAGAGACTCCAAAACAAAAGAAGCCTGCGAGAGCATCATAACACCCCATGAGAAGCCACAAGATAGATCCTCCAAGACAAGCCAGTAGGAGGAACTGAGAGCGCCCGAACTTACAAAGGCCCGAAGCCGTGAACCCCAAACCCTCAGCTTGAACGCCAAACATCCCAAAATTCTGGTCAATCCAAAACTTAAAAAATCTTTCAGGGCCCGAGGATAAGGCCTTCTTGGCGCCGCCTTTGATGTGCAGCTCGGCCTGGTTCGGGGCTCCGAGCTTCTTCCAACTTTCACGGGATTGGGGGTTAAAGTTAATGCCGCGTGCTTGCCCGGCTTCTGTTTAGGGCTCCCTTGGTTTATCGGAGCTTTTACAGGTTGTGCAAACGGGCAGTGAGCAGTCAGCGGTTCCCACCAAGGATTCCACGGATGGTGCTTCCGGAACTCGCGGAACCGCATTTTCTGAAACTCTCACATGGTGGGCTTGGGCCGGCTTAGGGCCCAGGGGTTTCGCGCTGCCAGCGATGGGTTTATGGGCCTTCGGGTGCAGGTTGAGTGCCACGTTTGGGGCTTCGAGTTTTAAGCTGCCGCCTGAACTGCAACCAACAGCTTCGCGGTCACATCTGTACATGCCGCCCTACTACAAGCTTCAAGGTTTAAGTTGGGTCCATTACCTTTCTGGTGGCACTCACAAACAAGGATCCTACTATTCAGGGTTCGATCCCTCATTTCCTGAAACTCCCATCCCTCACTTGTGGTTTCGCGCACGGTCCATGGCCTTCTCCTTGGTGGTGAAGATACCTGGGATACTGCAGAGACAGGATCGAGGATAAGGACAAGGGACGCATAAATTCAACGAGACTCTGGGGTCGAAAGTATTTGTTGAAGTAGCTTGTACCCCTGAGCTCAGTGTTTAGGGTGTAGTCTCAGAATTGCACGAAGTACCTCAGCAGATACGCCCAAAAACCCATAGCGAGAGATGTGCTCCGTGTGTGCCTATACAGGAGGAGGCTTAAGAATCTTGAGTCTGAGACACCATGCCCTCTAGATTGAATCTCAAATTCAGAAACCCTGACACTCGATAAGCCCATCCCAAACATCACACAAAAGAAATCAGGCCTAAACCTCCCGCATAAACCCTTACAACACCCTACAAAACGCTGAGAAACCCGGCAAACCAGCCAACGCAAGGTGGGCCGAGTCCGAAACCGCAAGCCCTGAAAGTCCTGCAGTCTCTTCGGGGTTCGGGTCGAGATTTCAGGTCGAGGATTTATGCTTTAAGATCTATTGTGCGGGGTTGAAGGTTTGGGGTGTAGAGCTTAGGCTCAGTCCCCCACAACCCGACACAACGACTGCAAGGGGATACGCTCTTCCCGCATCCTCCGTCTGATACCGAAAAGTTTACACTGAATGCCCTCAAATCAAAAAACCAAGCCGAGGCGCCGGTGGACTCGCAAACCTACGGTGGTGTCACAGTTCGAGTTCAGACTTGGCCCTTGGGGCTTTGGCTTAAGCCCTTATGGCTCAGCCCCTGACCTAAGGGCTTTGGGCAACTCTTCGAAGGACTTGCAGCCTTGGGATATCCTGCGATACCGTCTGTGGCTTGAGCTTATGATACGATACCTGCTTTTGTCAGCCAGCCTCTGCTTTTCCGGGACATAACTGTCTGTCTTGAACAAGGAAGGAGAGAGGGAGCAAAGCCGACAAACACACAGATACGTGTGTATGTGTAGAAACACGTATGCAGGCCGGCAGGCAGGCGATGCAGGCAGGGCAAACTAAACAGACACCAGCATGCCCGTAGACATGCGTGTGGGTACATAGATACAGAGAGACATAGACAAGCAGGCAGGTAGATGGAAGAGAGAGAGAGAGAAAGAGAGAAAGAGAGAAAGAGAGAAAGAGAGAAAGAGAGAGAGAGAGAGAGCGAGAGAGAGAGAGAGAGATAGAGAGATAGAGAGATAGAGAGATAGAGAGATAGAGAGATAGAGAGATAGAGAGATAGAGAGATAGAGAGATAGAGAGATAGAGAGATAGAGAGATAGAGAGATAGAGAGATAGAGAGATAGAGAGATAGAGAGATAGAGAGATAGAGAGATAGAGAGAGAGAGAGAGACATGGAGACATGGAGCGAGAGGCCCCATGAGCTCGTACGCACACGCAGTCGAGAGAGAGAGAGAGAGTGAGAGAGTGAGAGAGTGAGAGAGGGAGGGAGGGAGGGAGGGAGGGAGGCAGGGGGAGAGACGGACAGATAGACAGGCGGATAGACAAATACACAAGTTTCAATCGGACAAATAGACAGATAGACAGACAACTGGGTAGGCATAGTTCTGTCCGTGCCTCATTCATGCGACGGCGTATCTACATATAGATATACATACCAGTTCCGTTGCGAATCAAGAAGAAGCACCAACATCACATCTATTGTCTAGCCCAAAGCCCACAAGCTGGATGGCGAAGCCCTAACCCTATAAACCCCAAACCCCTGAACCCTAAACCCTAAACCCTAAAACCTTACCCTAAACCACAAAACCCCCTGAACCCTAAACGCCAAACCCTCATCTTCTGCGGCAGGCGAGGGACATAGTCGGCCCCAGTCTCCCCCCACTTGATGGATGCCGGATCCTGCCCGTTTAGGGTGTAAGGTTTGGGGGGTTGAGGTGGTTTAGGGTGTAAGGGTTTAGGGTGTAAGGTTTGGGGGTTGAGGTGGTTTAGGGTGTAAGGGTTTAGGGTGTAAGGTTTGGGGTTCAGGTGGTTTAGGGTTTAAGGGTTTAGGGGGCTTGCGGGGCTTCGGTTTACAGGCAAAGTGAAGCTCGGGGAATTCCACAATCCAAGTCCCAGCTCCCACTACTCCAGCCAGGTACCCTGAATACCAAACTCTACGCCCTATAGCTGAAGCCTGAACCCTGAACCCAGATAGAGTTTAAGGGGTCAGGGTTTAGGGTTTAGGGACCATGAAGCCAATACCCTGAGTCTCGAAACTCGCCCATGCCCTGAATCCTTAAGCCCAAACCCTAGACCCGGAACCCTGAACCCAAATGCAAAGGTCGGCCCACCAATGCCAAGACTGCCAACAAATTTGAGGGGCAAGAAAGTCCAAACATGGTTTCATGCGCACCCCAGCCTTCTCGTGGAACACCGCGATTTCCTTGCCGTTGACGACCTTCGCCATTCTAATGCAGTTCTGACGGAAATGACATACCAGACCCCAGCCCCTTCGAATCCTGAAACCCCTGAACCCTAAACTCAAGTCTACATTTTTAAAAACTCTCACAACCCTAAGCCTCTAACTAAAACCCCATCCCCCAAACTTTGGTCCTAAACTCTGCGAGACGAGTGGCCAGGAACTCCTTGCCATCTGCCTCCTTGCACGCCACCGTGCCTGCAGCTTCCCAGACCCCCTTTGGAGGATCCGAAAAGTAGATCCCTTAAGGGGGGGCTCCTTTAAGGGTTCCGGCTCTATATTGGTCTGGTGTGTTTAGGGGTTTCATAGGGTTTATGGGGCTTTGTGAGTAGATCCCTTAATGGGGGGTGCCTATAAAGTAGCCTTAGTAGTGTAGGGTCCCAAACCAGGGGATCTACTTTCTAGATCCTCCCGGGGGCCTGCAAAGGTCTTGTGGACGCTGTCATACTTGAGCTGGTAGACCATGTACTTGAGGTCCTCGGTCGGGTCGGCTTGGAGTTTAGGGCTTGGGTAGGTCAGGTGCTTCAAGTCCTCGGGTCAGGGAGCTTTAGGAAAAGAGGGAAGCATGAACCCTAAGCCCCAAACGCGAAAACACAATCTTCCCTAAAGACCCGAAACCCTCAGACCCTCAAACCCCAAACCCCAAAACCCCAAACTCCAACACCTGAAATGAAATCGAAGCTCAGCGGAGCGTTCAAGCCTTATGGAACCTCTAGTAGAAAAACATGCGATGACATGCAGAACTCCAAACCCGCAAACACCCTAAAATCGAAGCCCTCAACCCTAAACCCTAAACCCCCAAAAAAAAAAATTTGAGATCCCGACCATGAAGGGATCGTTGATGGCCTTGACCTGGACACTCGGGTAGAGTTTCAGCTTTGAGGTCCGTTCAAGGGTTCCTCTAACGGTTCGTTCATGGGGCACTAAACTTACCTTTGGTTAGTGGGGAATGGAAGAATGGTAGTCATAGTAGTTATATTTCTACCCCATTCCTCCATGCCCTACTAACCAAAGGTAAGTGAAAGCGTTTAGGGTTTCGGGCTGAGGCTTTAGGGTTTGGGCCTGAAGGCAGCCGGGGTGCCCAAGGATCCAGGGGCTTAACAAGTGCTACTTGGGACTTTGGGTGTTCATACAGTCTGTCAGGGCTGCTAGAGGGTTTCAAGGAGGTGGGGTTTTAAGATCAGGGGAAAACGCCCCTAAATACATCCAAAAAACACCTCAATTTACCAGAACCCTATAGAACTCCCTTGGCGAAGCCCTAGAACCCTATAGAACTCTTCGAAAAGCCCTAGCAAAGCGCCAAAAAGATTAGCTCCTGAGGTCACGCCTCGGCGTCCGGATTGCCCATGGCGGCACGGAAGACGAGGCGGCCAATGCGACCGAAGCCATTGATTCCCATACCTGATATTGCAAATTAGACTATAGCGCAGTACAGTATATGAAACTATACTATATCATATGATAGCAGCGTAAGAGTATAGCATACTATACTATAACATATTTTTAGAGTATGTTTCGACTTCTGGGGTTTGGCCTGCAGCATCTGGAGGTGTGGGCTCGGTGTTTCGGCTTTAGGTGTTAGGTTCTGATTTGGCGCTTGGGCTTTTAGTTTTCGGATGGGCGGTGGGCTTGCTTTGATCTATACTGGACGTCTGCACGGAAAGGAGGGTATAGTACATCATGGTAGGGTATGTAGCAAACTATAGCATAGTATAGAGTAGTATAGTATAGTATAGTATAGTATAGTATACCATAGTATAGAACAGTATAGAACAGTATAGTATAGTATAATATAGTAAATATAGTATAGTATAACAAGGGTCGGAGCTGAGAGCTCCTTCTTCAAAACGGATGTCACTGTCCATCCAGCTTTTCCAAGAAGCTCTCGACCCTTCCACCCGAAACCCCGGAGCCCAGCCACAACCCAAAGCCCTACTCCGCCTAGTGTTTGAGGTTTGGGGAGGGGAACTGTTGGAATCTGAGAGGTTTTCACATGGTAGGGATTGCAGCAGACTTTCCCGAAGCATGCAGCTCGGAAGCCAACTTCGGCCAAGGCACCAACAGGCATGATGCTCAACGGTTTATGCGGAGACAAGGAGAAGGCTGAGGGGCGAAGCAAGTACGCTTTTGAACACTGCGGCGAGGCGAGGCGGTTCCTCCAACAGCTGGGACCCTAACACCTGCAATCCCGTGCGTGTGAGTCCGAGGCCTTAGGTTTCGCAATCGTCAGAATCTTACGTAAAGACGGAGGTGACGGCACTACAGACTGCGAAGGCCAAACGTAGCCGCCTCAAGGGAGAGGGTTAAAAGCACTTTAGCAAGGCTTGCAATTCTCTCCTCTTCGAGTGCCCCGGAGCAGCATCGCGTGAAACCCGGAGACACCCGCCAAGGTGAAACGAAGCTTCACAACGATTGAGAGCTGCAGAGCGAATTTACGGCTTAGGCTTGACATCCACGGGCATTCCAAACCCGAAAACAAAAACCCTACACCCTGCAAGCCAAAACCAAAACAACAAACTTTTCCTCTTCCTGACAGCAGAACTCCAGCTCCCTCGCGCCAGCTGCGATTCCGCAAGGCACGAGGCCATGAGCCTCTCAAAGGGCTCGATAATGGTAAACTATAAGGGCTCGATGATACGAAGGACCTTCGCACTAGTGGGAATCAGCATCGGCATTATTCCGACCCTGTGTTACTATGGGCGCTTCATACTGCTGAGGGGCGACACCCCTTGCAGTTTGGGGTTGTTGAGGTGATGCAGCATGTTCTCCAGCAAGCAAGTACTAGTTTGGGGATGAGTAGGACTAGGAGTTCATCTTGTTTTTGTACATGCAGGAGTAGTTGCAGGGACCCATGAAGCTTCATGTCCAGTTCAGGCCTTGGTGTTCCGGGTTTTAGGACTTAGGGTCACAGCTTATCCGAGATACATGTTCTTCCCCCTCCCATACATGCCCTTGTATAGATGAGGGTAATAATAAAAAGATAAGTCAGAGTTCAAGCTCGGCTGAAGATTCCGTGCTGGGTTTTAGACCTTCGCGCATACTTCCCGCGCAGCCCTGGATTCTTGGCTGCAAACCCTAAGTCCTGAATCTTGTTTAGCTAGGGTGGAAGGCTTGAAAGTGTTTGGCATTCAGAAACGGGAGGTAGTGGACACGAGATCTTGGGATGCCAGCTGAGGCCTCTGATAAGAGCATGAGAATAAGTTCTCAAGCCAACTTGAACCCTGAGTACCACGGTTTCGAGTCTGGCATCTCGCGGCTACAGTAGGGCGTCGGGCTGGAGTTTGAAGTTCTAATATTTTGGGTGTTCCTTATTACAATTACATTATAATGGGCCCCAAAACCCTATTCTAATTATTAAGGCCCCTATCTTTCCGTTGTTGACGTCGGCCCCCACTCCTGCTCAAGGAGCCCTCCGATCCGGGGTGCCTTCAAATCGTCAGCATCGAGCTCATTCGACCACGACGAATCAAACAGTTCAGGGTTCTGGGTTTAGGGTTGAAGGCCTTAAAGCAGAATGTCTCAAACACAGGCTTGGCACTCTTGGCCACCAGCAAACCCAAGCCCCAGCCATAATCCCGCGAATGTGAAACAGCCCAGGTCTTCGACTCCCAACCCTCTGAGCCTCACACCTTAGGCCCCCAACCCCAAAGTCTACACCTTCAACCTTCAGGCCTATTCATACTTCCACCACAATCCTATGAACTCCCATATATAAAGACTATGACTACACAGCCCTAATCGAACCCCCAGAATCCGAATCCGAACAGCCGCATCCGACCGTGCCACGCCTGTGGCAGGTATGGAGTGAGCCCGGCAGTTATGAGCTCTTAGGCGCAGCCCTGAGCTTCGGGAAAAGGAATCAATCGCTGGACTAACACTACCACTAACACCACTACTACTGCTACTACTACTACTACGACTACTACTACTACTACTACTACTACTACTACTACTACTACTACTACTACTACTACTACTACTACTAGTACGACAAATACTGCGACGACGGCCACTGCTAGCCAAAACCAGAGTAATAGTCAGATTGGTGAGGGATCCTGTTGTAAGTACAATGTAACGTACCTCAACACCCGAGTCTAGATATGAAGGCCCTCTATTGCGTTCTTACGCTGTTTCCTTTGTCGAATAGTCTCGGTATCACCGTGACTATTATTGTCAGCGTGCTCATTATGACCATTACTATTGGCATTCCTGCTCTTGATATCCACATTGGTCCTCATTGCTTGAAGTACTATGATCAAGTTTCCAGGCTTCTAGAACTAGTATTATTGTTACTATTACCACTATCATGACTCTCACTGCACTCTTACTGATAGTGTTATCAGCGGCCTTAATACTAGACCCAAGAGTAACCTAGGAATAAAAAGGGCGCCCGTTTTGGGTTAAAGGGCGTTATAAGGGAACCTCAACCCTAACAAAAGAGAATAAGGGCCCGCTCCGGGTCCTAGAATATGTGGGAAAGTTTCAAAACTAGTAACGCCAGGCCGGGTGTCTCTTTCGACTTCTTGGCTGCGTCGGCTTTGGAGCCTTGGAGAAGCTGCGGGCTGTTGCTGGGGCCTTTAAAGGGGTTTTAGGTTTAGGGTTCTCTTGTGACGGTCGTGAATGTCTTGTTTATGGTGTAATGAAGTTTCGTGGTGAATTGTAGGGTTCTGGAGCATCTTGGTATCTTGTTGTGGTTTAGGCTGTTTGCGCTTGGGTGTTTGAGGGAAGGGTTTTTGGCCTTGGGATTCACGGTTGAAGACAGTCTTGGGATGTAAGGCTGAGGGCTTAGGGGGGCTCGGTGCTGCGCTTGCTCAATGACAGTTGTAGAAGTAGCAGTAAGAGTAGGAGCCTGGTAATTGTTCGGCAGGTCGGTTGTTGTAACCCCAACAACAGCACCTGCCCTTGCCGCCACCGCCGTCATTTTCCTCCTGCCCCCTCCCCCCCCTCCTCCTCCCCCTCTTCTCCCTCGCTCGGCCTCGTCGTCGTTGTCGTCGTCGTTGCCGGCCCCTCTCGCCGTCGTTGTGGTCGTCGGCGTGTTAGTGTTGCAAGCAGGGCGAACTGAGGCGTTTGCTACCAGGACTCGGTCTCTCTTGTGTCATAGGAGCCGTAACGAGCCATAACGACGGCAAGCAGCTGTCCTTCTTTCCAGTCTTCTTTCCATCTTTGGCACCGGCAGCATCTTCTTCGTCTTCGCTTTCATCTTCATCTTCGTCTTCATCTTCACCGTCGCCTGGATCCCAAAAACCAGCAGTGTCTCAGTTCGGGGTGAGGGCACATGCTTGGGATCTGCATATCGAACCTGGCAACACCTTGCAAAGCTACAGTGCATTTTGCAGTCTACCTATCCGGACACACAGCCTCCACGCGATATTCCGGTTCGAGGACGAACGATAGAAGCCGTGCTTTGGCGGGATACTCTCAGCCAACATCAAACAATCGGCCGTCGTCTTCAGTTTCATCTGCATCAAGCTCTTCGGCTTCGCCTTCATCTTCACCATCGCCTTGATTCCAGAACCCCAGAAGTCTTGTTTGGTTAGGACGATTGGACTCTTGGGTTTAGAGTTGGAGGTTTGTGAGCTAGCCCGTCAGGCTTTGATCAGAGTACGATTCTCCATTCGCTGTTGGCCGACCGTCTGATGTTGACTAGGATGTATTGCGGCATCCTGCCCATTGGAAGGCTTCTATCATTCAGGATCGAGCCGGAATATCGCGCGGAGGCAAGCATGTCGGGATACTTGGTAGACGAAACTCCGACAATACTTCCCTGGAAGCTGACCTTCTTTCATTTTCTGTCCTCCAGTCGTACTACTGTTGGGCCTCCAGACCGGTGAGCTGTCCAAGCTTAGAGCCCCCTTCAACATTCAAAACCCGAACCCCAACGGCCTTCCGGCCAGAAAGCACCCGGCCGCATCCCCTGAACCCAGGAGACCACACGCACCCAAAAGAAGAGCTGTAAGACCCCCCCCTTTCCTTAGAGCCCCCCTAAACCCTGAAGCTCTAAAACATCAACACCCAAAGGGCCCGCCCTGAACCCAGAATCCTGCGAAGCCCCCATGTTCAGAGCACGCCTGATTCCTTGGTTTTGTTCTTTTTGGCCAACTTGGAGAACTCCTGGCAAGAGCCCCGGGAAAAAGGATCGCAGCAAGAAGGATTCGGTGCCTGGAAGAGTCTGGGTATCTCGTGAATGTGCGATGAGGCCCACGGCGACCAGGGCGATGTGGCGATGAGGGTGGCGAAAAGCCCGAACAGTAGCAACATAACTACACCACAACAGCAGAGTGGCAGAACCAACTGCTGCGACGACCAGAAGGAAGCGTCAGCATGGTCGTCATCGTCCAAATCATGTGGAAACAGGGGAGGAGCACATGATTAAGGCTACACAGCCCTTTAGGGCCTCGACCGTGTAGAAGAGCTTTAGCTGCATCGGGTTCAAAGATTTGCATTGGAGCTTTCGAAATCAAAGCCTGAGAATGCGTCCCTGAGCCCTGGAATCCCAATCTCTAAGCCCTAAACCCTAAACCCTAAACCATGACAACCAATCCCCTAACTTCAGACCCACCCTGCCCACAACACGCTAAACCCCAACCCTACGGATCCTGAAACCCTTAACTCCTGACCCCATGTATAGAACCCTGATAGACAGCTTATAGTACAATATAGACTCGTAGGGTTCCTTTAAAGGGGTCTACAAGGGCTACTATAAGGGATCTGTAAGGATATAGAACCCAAAAAGTACCTTGTAGCTCCTTCAGGTCTCTGGCGTCGGCTGCGCTTTGCGAGGCCACGTCGAGCAGAAAGTTCTCGGCATTCTTGTGCTCCTCAAGAGGCTAGGGTTTAGGGCATAGTTAAAATTGCCCTGCAAGGCTTTTATGAGTATAAGGTTCTGAAAGGGCTTCCTTCGAGCAAGAGCTGTGTTTAAATTAAGGCTTAGGATTTTCGGCGTTTGGTTTAGGGCTTATAGGGTGTGGGGTTTAGTGGTTGGAGGATGAAGAAGAATCGGACGTTCAGTAGGTCATAAACACTGCAGCACCCATTGCAACCAACTACATAGCTCCGTCCGCTTTCAGTAGAGTCACAGAGGCTTTTCATGTTCAAAGCTGCAGGCATCACACCGTTTTTGAAGGACTTCGTAAGAAAATCCTAAACCCTAAACCTTGAACCCTAGTTGTCCTGTTGCTTGCTGTTGCGTCTTCAAGCTCCGAACCCCAAGTTCCCTGTTGCTTCGGCGGTAGGGTTTTGGGTTCCCTTTTTGCTTAAGACCTCCGTTTGTAGTTTAGGATTCAAGGTTGCCTTTTGTTTATAGGGTTGAGGGCTTTGGGCTCCCTTTTGCTTAGGACCTCCCCATTCCCAAAAATGGTTACCCGTCGAAAGGACTGTTGGAGCAAACCCCAAAGAAATTCGATGCCCTTGACCCGAAGTTCTCAAACCCTAAACCCAAAACCCCCAAACCCTGAACCTGAACCCCTACAGCCCCTAAACCTCACTCATCCCAAACCTGGAAAGCTTCCTAACCCTGAACTCGCAAGCCTAAAACCTCGCAAGAGCCTCATTCTACAAAATCGGAGTTTAGGTGATTCTCCACTTCGGGCCCCCTTGTCGAATCCACAAGAGAGCGCATTGCTCCACGAAAAGCTGCACGAACTTCGCCAACCCCTCACCATAAGCCCTAAAACAACTAAACCCTGCAGTCTGTTCCCAAAACCCTACTTTACAGTCGTCTCGAGAGACGGTTAATGATATAAATCCTGCATTACCTTAATGACCCTAAACTATGGGATTTATGGGATATTTCTTCTTATGGGTAATGCAGGATTTGCATCATCAACCGGAGCGCCTTCTGGATGTCTTCCCAGAACAGCTCCTCGGGGTGAGTGGGCATGGTGCTTACGACTCTACAAGGATCCTTAACGGGATTCCCTCAAGGGCACTGTGAGGCTTTACATGAGCGCTGGGTTTCTGTAAGGGTGTTCTACAAGGTTTAGGCCTTCGGGTGTGCCTAGGGTTGGGGGCCTAGGCAGCTTCGTGCATAGGCTGCATAGTATGGGTATACGGTCTACTAAGCCTTACACATAAAATCAAGACAGGGTCTTGTGCACATTATAGTATAACTACATAGGGACTGTGAAAGATTTCCTGTGATTGTTCAGACCTCTATTTTCTCGAAGAGTATCTTACCCATCCCGGTGGCCGGCAAGTAAGGGAACATGGAGCTTCGCTGTATGATCCCACCTCTTGGCACCATGTGCCCTCTGGGCACGAGGATATAATCCATGAAGCACACGACTCTATTCCCTTCACACTAAACCCGTCAGCTGCAAAGCCTCGGAGTAGTTCTGCTACCAGCTTGGAATGTGCGCTTCGAACATCCCCCAACTGCTTCGAAGAAGCTGTGTTTCCCATGAACGCCAGCTTCTTGGCAGCATTCCTTGGCTTAGGATTTAGGGTTTAGGGCGTAGGGTTTGGCAGTCTTCGCGGCTCAGATGTAACAAGCCTCTCAGATGTCTGAAGCCTCTCGGGCCTCACATTCTGCGCCCAAAAAACCCAAACACTTCAAGAACTCACTGCACTGACGTATGAGCTATAAGAACTGAAACTTTTTCAGTTCAAATAGAAGAACAATAGAAGAAGCCGCAAAAAAACGCGCTCTCACACTTCAGCTCCACACGCTTCGCCAAATGATCGCCTCCGTAACTCTCAACCAACAACCCTAGACCCTGAACTCTAGACCCCATACCCTAACGCCAGCCCCTGCGCCGTAAACTTTAAAGCCTACAAACCATGGCCTACACGATCTAACACCCTACACCCTCAACCCAAAACCCTAAAACCCCAAACCCTCGCGTGAGGTCAGATGCTCAGAACCTCATGCACGAGATGCCTGGCATTTTGCTGTGTGTGGCGAGTTTGGTTATAGTATATTGTATAGTTGTATGGCTCAATATGCCTATGTCCGAGAGACAGAGGCGCACCTGTAAAGAGAAACGCCAACAGTAACCAGTGACAGACGACAGACTTGTGTAAGTGAGTGTACAGATCATCCGAGCTATGGAAAATTGATTCTTCTGACTGTACCGGCTATCGCTTCGGTGATTCCTCTGACGGTACCGGCTATCGCTTCAGTGATTCTGCGTAGTGCTGGCTATCGCGTCCGCGATTGTGATTGTGATTCTCACGACTGTAGCTGCTATCGTATTAACAATCACCTCCGGTGATTCTCACGACCCTAAACCCCAAACCGTAAACCCCAAACCTTAAACTGTCCCTAAATCGCAGACCCTCGAGCCCTGGATAGGGCCAGGTGGCTGGTACTCGCGCACGAAGACCTTTTCTGCCTCGATGGACTCAACGAAGCCTCGGCACAGTGTGGTCACCCGAAGGGTTCCCTTTAATTTTAATGGTTCCCCTTTAAGGGTTCCGTTAAAGGGTTCCTTTAAGGGGCTCCTTTAAGGTCCTGTAAGGGCACCATAAGGGTTTCTAGAAGGATTTCTATACGGACTTTGTGGCTTCATGTTATGGTCTACGGCTTGGTGTCGGGGGTGCTGATGGGTTCAGATTCGGGTCTCGGGTTTCGAGTTTGGGGCTCAGGGTTGTGGTACATGGGTTAGGGTTTAGGGTGACGAGTTGCGCTGCGCCACGAAATTGGCACGAGCTTTTTTAGGATCATACAGGCCCATAGGCAGTCGCAGTGTCTCTTGGAATGGCATAGACTGTGGTAGCCGCACCCACCAACAGTCCTTGACTCGACTGCTTGCAGGCTCACCTTTGACAAATCTCAAACCCATTGCACACTCATTCATGTCATCTAACATCCTCAACATGCAAGATTTAACTTTAACCATCAACCCCCAATATACGCCCTAAGTTCCAAAAGACTGCAAATCATGACAGCTTTGAATATGACAAGCTGTTTGGGCATTGCTGACGGAACTGGTACTTGCCAGATCAATGTTTACATTCTTACGGCTGCCACCACCGCTCTCGTGGCTACCAACACCACGGTAATCATGATGGGGAGAGGCGTGATGGGGAGGAGGATACGATTGCTAGCAGCATGGGCTGGGATCTATAAGGGTTTAGGGTTCGGGGTTCCTTTAAGGGATCCTATAAGGGATCTATAAGGGATCTATATGGGATCTATGAGGGATCAACCATCTGCGCCATCCTTGCTGTGGCTAGTTGCACACAGCAACCCCGAGGCACAGTCGAGGCACCGTGTCGGGTGGCTTGCGCATAGCTCTGTAGCTCCTTTACGCAGCCCCGGATGTCCTTCCTTAGGTGGACAGGGCTCACAGGATTGAGGGCACATGGGTGTGTTCGGGTTGAGGGCTTTGAACTTTACAGTTGCGGCTTGGGCTTGAGCGGTTTAGGGCACGGGACGTTCAAATCGAAAGTCTTTTGTTTAAGCCACGGCGGCAAAGCGCGACACTGCGAACACCCAACTGAACTCCAAGAGGGAAGTCGCAACCCTAAGAAGCCCCGGCAGCCCGGATTCGTCGCCCATGCTGTCTGTCATACGGTTAAGGCTTCGCCAGGCGTGATTCCCAGGCTTTGGGTTGGGAACTGAAGTTTTGGTTTGGCACATACTGTAGTATACTACCAGGTATCAGGGTTACAAGGACACAGAAAAACATAGTGTATTGTGGTTCCTAATCGGCGGCAGTAAGAGGGGTATGAAACCAACGCAACGGAGCACAGTCTGTCCTTGGGCCCTGTTTCGGCGACATCCTGGCTTCTTCAGTCGGGGTTTTGATATTAAACCTTGAGGATTTAAGGTCTAGGATCTGGGGCTGAGGGTGTGGGGGGGGAGGTTTTGGTTTGCTAGGCCGCCAAGCCGTAAAACGTGAAGAAGAAACCGAAATGCCCAGTCGCAAGTCGATGTCATCGCCCGGATTGCGGGTACAGGCGGCCTCACGCGATATATTTCTTACTAACCATACGGGCGGTTGTCAAAAGTAGGGTCCCTTTTTGGGTCCTTAATGTAGTACGGCACCTAATATTTAGGGCACCCAACAAGGGACCCTAATTTTGACAACCACCCATATCTTTCCACTCGATTATCTGGTCGTGAGGAAATCCATCAAACCTTTTGGAAACCGTAAATAGAGCAACCGTGATACTTGGGGCTATAAGGGCTCAAACCCAAAACTATCTGAAGCCACTACGAAGCCCTCATGCAGACTCATCCACCCTAAACCCTAATCCCCTAAACCCCAAACTGCCTTCATCGTTCGCGCCAGCTCATCATTGGCCTCTGAGTCTGAAGTGGGACCTGATCGGATTCCGGTTTCAGTTTAGGGGTTTAGGGTTTAGGGTTTAGGGGGTTAGGGCTTTTGATGCTCTTTCGGGCTGCGGGCTTGAGGCTTTAGAGCTGAGGGACTCGGGCTTGGGGAAGCACGGGCTCTGACGAATTCACGCAATAATATTCCTTGATGAAGGCATGTTCGAAGAAGTGAGGCTGTTTGCTGTCGCTACCTTAAGTGCAACCCTACATGAAAACCCAAAAAACTTGCAGTAAACGCAGGTTCCTCACACCACCAAGACTTCCCGCCACATCCTCTTTGCATCTGAGCCCTTAACCGCTGCACTGCCCCAAGGACGTAAGCCTTTAGGTCTTCTGGTAGGAGTTCGCATGTCGGGTCTTACATTTCGAGGCTCACTTGAGTGCACCTTCGAAAGCATCTGAAAAAGGCCCGCCAGAGGCAAACGACGCCAAGTGTACAAGAGCCTGCATCTTTCGAAGCTGATCCAGCGCCAAGCGTCTGTCGCTGGTGCTGATGGGATCTTCCTCTTCCTCGTCAGTCACATCTCCTCGGCGGCCTGGAATTGCAAGAGGATCAGAGTTGGGGCTGATGGGAGTTTTCAACTTCGGGATTGGCTTGGAAGTGTCTGGGCTGTTGCCTTTGGAAGCATGATACATGAGGTGGATGTCGCAGAACTTGCAAATTCAGGTTTCAACTTTTTCAAGTGCCTTACAGCCTTCTCGGCAGCTGTCAAAGCGCAGCACTGGTGTGCTCAAGTGGGTACCCATTGCCGATTCATAGTGCTGGTACAACACCATCACATGGCTACGGCCACGACCGTTCATGCAACTCTTTTCACCCTTGCTGCCACTGCCATTACTGCTGTGCACTTCACTACAGGCACACATGCTTGAAATTGCCACCCAACCCTATCAACCAAACCAAACAGCTGATTAAACTCGATGGTCGGACACGCATGCAAGGTGGCCTGCTTGCGCTCCAGAGACATGCCTCAAGCACTGAGGCTTTTGGAAAGATGAGCCCTGCCCTTCGAGAAGTGGTCGGGAGCTGGATGTGATATCTGATACGATGTGAGTGGACAGTTTGAGGGGCAGTGGGTCAAACCGGAAGCACCTTACAACTCATCGCTACTTCTCGTGTCGTGTTTCAGCTACTTGACTTGCGGCCAGCCTGCCGCTTAAGGCAGCCAACAACTTCGTGTGCAATCGCTGAAGGGCCGCAACATCCAAATTACAATGCTGCGACCACTCTCAGAATGAAGACAACCAGATGAGCGGGCTTCAACTCAATGTTCAATCTGTGCTATAGGACTTGTCGCCTTGGGTTGCCCGCTCTTCACTAGCTTCAGGACACTATGTAGAATTCCTGATTTCCTCTCCCTTTTTGCAGCAATGCCCAGCTGTTGTTTTTCTCACCGGAAGTTTGATTCGACAAGAACCTTCTGGCGACACAAACGGAATCAGATCATATGCTCCCAGCCCAAGTTGTGGTCACAAAGTGATTGGATTTTGAATTTGGGAAAAACAAGTCGAAGCCTCGAGCCCTTCGCGTTTTTACGGCTTCGGTGCGCAAAAGATTCTGAGTTTGGGACTGGGCCGGTCTACTAATCAAACACGAGTATACTGCTCGTGAATACTGAGAATAAACAATGATTACAACAATGATGCTAGTGCATTTACGAAGACTAGTAGGAATACTCAGACGAATACGAATACCAATACGACTGCTGACTCCAATACGACGACTCAGACTACCACGAATGCTACAACAGATCCCAAAGCCAAAACTGACACCCGGGAGCGCCACTACAGGGAACCATGATACAAGCCCAAAGTACCCTTATGAAGGAAACCCTATGAAACCCTATTCTACATCCCGATCGCACCCTTAAAGTTTTGAAGAGATTGTTTGGGCTCCTTTGAAGGATCCTCTAAGGTTCTCGTCACGGGATATTATCAGGCTTCCTTTTAGTAGTTGAAGCCAGTCCGACGAGGCCTCGCTTCGGTCTGCAGCACGGCACTCCGGGGGCTCTGCCTGCGGGATTTTTTGGAATCCTCATCGGAAGCCTCAAGAACCCTTGCAGGAAACGTCTAGGAACCCTTGAAAGGAGAAGGAAGCCTTGAGAACCCTTGCAGGAAGAGGCCTTTAGAACCTGAAAACGAGAAGGAAGCTTTAAGAACCCTTGCAGGGAGCCTTTAAGAACCCAAAAAAGGAGAAGGAAGCCTTAAGAACCCAGGAAGCGTGAGGAACCCGTTTTGAAAGTCGAAGCTAGGGACCAGTCACAGGACAGGGTCTTCAGTGTTGTACTTAAAGTCAGGTGAAGGGTTTAGACTGAACAAAAGCCGAAATACCTAGACAATGCGCCGAACTCCAATCAATTGCCGGGGTGTGCTTCAACACGCCTCTTCCTTGTTTACTCGCAAACCCCTAACCTCCAAATATTTAGGAATACTATATATTTGTTACTACATACTGTATACTGTATACTACTACAGTTTATACATACTATTTACTGTATACTTACCGTATACTGTATATTATATAATATATACTGGATACTGTATACTATATACTATAAGTATATCAAAACACCCAAAGTGCCTTGGCTGTCTGTTGTCGGCGCCTGGGGTAGCTGCAGGGGCGGCTAGGCAAGATCCACACGGTTTAGGTTTGAGGTTGTGGGTTAAGGGGGGGTTGGGGTTCAGTGTTAAGGGCTGGGGCTTTGGGTTTAAGGTTTCAGGCTGCTTAGGGTTTAGGGTTGAGGCTTTGGGTTTAGGGTTTAAGGCTTGGGGCTCTTTGGTTTAGGGTTTAGGAGGGTTACTGTTACCGTGCTGAGTTAGCAAAGCACGATGGCCCCCTAGTGTACTGCGGATCCAGAGTTCTCGGGGGGAATAGTACCTGCAAGTGATCGCCGTCGTAGGCTGAGGTTGAGGGTGTAGTAGCACTCGCCCACACCTAACGTACGGCAAACAACAAGCTACAACAATGAGCGCACGCCCTCAAAGGATGATGACGATGATGATGACGACGACTGACACAAGCATATCTATGAACATAGCACTACGCATTGCTTATCAGAGGGGCAAGCGTCATCCACCGAAACCGCTGAAGTCAGACAGCTCCAGGACTTGACTCAAGCACTCAAGTCTGGTCATGAAGTCTAAGCTTGCGGTCGTTGTCTTTCGGCTCTTCAAAGGCTATTGTGCAGCTTGCAGGCTGTACATCAGTGACTCTTCCGGATGTTGAGCGGCTGGGTCTTCAAAGGCTCTCGTCGTTTAGAGCTTCTGCTCTGTGGCTATATAACATAGGGGCCTTAATAATTAGAACGGGGTTTAGGGGCTCACTATACTACAACTGTAGTAAGGAACCCCCACAATAGTATAGGTAATTATTAAGGCCCCTATATTACCCTACAACCCTTGCTGACTTCCACGTTCCGCCACCCTACAAAGGAGCCCTCGAACCTACGTTTCAGGCATGCCCCAAACTTCTGAGAGCTGGCCTGTGTCAAGTGCTCCTGCAGGGCGTGCCCCTTGAGCCTGAGAGGTCTCAAAGGACGCGGGTGTTGAGTGTTCGGGGTTTAGGGCTTCAGGGTCAAAAGGTTTAGGATTTTCGGTTTTCGGCGACGTTTGGGGGCTTGGAGATCAAGCTCCGTTAAGGGAGCTTTGTTTAGGGTCTGGGGTTTAGGGTCTAGGGGTTTGGGGTTTAGGGTTAGGGGTTTAGGGTTCCTTTGTTCAGGAACTCAATTCAACTTGTCACGATCGGGATTTGTAGCGAATAACATGGTAACTTAATTGAGTTTGCTAAATTCCCCAATATAGAAGCCTTATCGAAAATTTCAATTGAACCCTCCCGTATGGTAGATTTTCTTAGCAAGAGCCCAGGGAGGTTCGGCACAGGAGAGCGTCTACGCTCCCGAGAGCCGCGCGCCTTTGAGGAAAAACAATCTCGGGAAGCTGCCATTCGAATCTCCTGGACAAACCTTGCACACACCCACTGTAAAATCTGAACGGCCCAGGAACTTGAGAGATGCATCCGGAAATCCACAGCCAACCTGGGCACACTAAACAATGCGGCGGTGAGTGTGCAGAATACGGGACCTCAATAGTAATCAAGAAAACACACACAAGGTCAAGATTCCAGCTCCCAGCCTTGTCTCAATCGCAAGAGTTTCTTGGATGTTGCTTTCAAAAGAGTACTGCTCCAAGCCACCCCTATCATGATAGCATAATTACAGTGTTTTGAACCCGACTAGCCTAAGGAACCATATTGGCAATGATTGAGGCTTCTATCTTAGGAGCGGCGCCGGGTAGTTTGGCAGAGCGGCACAGTTGTCGGGAGGCCATGTTCAGCAACCCCATTGCTAATTCACGAAGAGTCCAGAGTTGGTTGGCCAGGGAATCGGAAGGAGCATTATTAACATTATCATTATCATCGTGTTTACTGGAATTGCCCAGTATACTTATTACGATCATGATTACCAAGGATTACCACTATTGTCAGTATTATTGGTATCATCATTGTGCCCAACCGCAAAGGGGTTCTGGGTCTGCCTGGTCTCCTTGGGCCAGGGCCTCGCAGGCCCTTGCCAGGCCCAAGCCCTCCTAAAGCTCCCAACAGCACGACACTCGGACAGTCGGCGGGCTTCGTAACTAGGTTTTAAGTAGACTTACAAGTACCCTGAAGGGGATGCTAATTGGGGTTATGATACCTATAAGCCTATGAAAGAACTACTTACTCGAAGCACCTGATAGCTTTTCTGGCGGCATGGCTTTAAGCTGGCGTCCAAGGCGGGGCTGTTGGAGCCCCGCAACTTGCAGCTGTGCTTGAAGCCGTGGTGGTTTGGGGTCGGAGACTGTTGCCCGAGGGGCAAGTGCTTTGGTGTTGGGAACTTAAGGCTTTGAGGCCTTAAGCATTGCTGTTGTGCTTCCGAAGTTCTCGAAGGTCGGCCGGGCTCGAGGAACGATTGCACGGAAATTTGAATCCAGCTGGCTGTCGAAAGTTTTGTGTTGGGATCCTTATTTGGAAGATGGCGTCAACAATGTCTCGGAGGCAGTGGCACGGACGTAGGTGGAAGACTCGGAGCTTACGCTCGTTGGATGTGACTGAAGCTTCGTGGGCACTACGACCACATAAGGTGATAACTTTGACCACTGCGGCTGCTGCCGCTGCTTGTAAGCCTGCGCACAATACTTTAGGCTTGTGCATGGGTGCCCGTGAACCAGTTCAAGCTTCAGGGTTCCATGCTACCTGGGTCACATCGCCATAAACTAGCCACAGCATCCAAGCCCTGCTCTAGAAAACCATAAGCCCCCCGGAGTAGGGCCCGGGCAGCAACAGATCAACCACATTCTTCATGTGGAAAGGCCTTCCAGTCCCGAAGGTCTTTTGGGTTTAGCGGTTTCGGGATTTGGGCTCAGTAAAGCAGGCAACCCCAAAACCAAAAAGTCAGAAAGCTCCAGAAGCATAAATCCTAAAATCCGCCCAAACCCAGACCCCCCAAACCCAAAATTCTTAGACACTAACCTCAAAGGCCAAAAGCCCCTTGCTGAAGGCCCAGAAACTTCCACAGTTTCGAGAGTGTGGTTAAGGGGCTTTGGGTTTAGGAGCCCAAAGATTACCCGAAGAAATTTAAGCCGAGACTCTAGACTAAAAAAACTTTCAAGAATTATGCGCCCTCAAGTGGAAACCAAAGCTTTGAGCCGTCTGAGCCACTCAAAGACCGGGTTGAAGGTTTCCGGCATCGTATGGTCGAGGGTTCATCCGTTGAGGTTTCGGATATAAGGCTACGTCGGAAAAGTCGCGAATTAGGTGGATTGGACACCCCTCTCCCATGCCTGCTTCTTCCACAGCGCCCGACATGGCGCTGCGAGCCAGATGCGGTGGGGAGTGCAGGCTTTCTGCGGCAGGCACATATTAAGCTGCAGCAGGTTCCTTTGATATCTCCAGAAAGACTACACAGGAATGCACTACTAACTGGTTTCGGACTGGAACAAGAAGAATGCAAAATGCCTCAAACCTTCCACAAAACCTCATGGCAGGCGAATTTAGGGGATCCACTCTAGCAGTCCCAATTCCGCCAGCAATGTCTGACAGCTCGCGCGGCAATACGACCTTGAAACCCTCAGCCCACTCTGCAAATGCGGCCTTTCTCGCGCATGTCTTGTCCGCGCGCCGTCTTTTGCTTGCCCGAAACAAACTCATGTGTCGATGCGGTGGGCTTTGACCGTGGTTGGCCAGAACTTCCGACTGCGTGACTTTGAAAAAGCCTAATCTCACAAGAAAAGCTGAGACCAGAACACTCTAAGTCTAACCTTCGCGCTGGAAACCTGAGAGACTCTCACCGTCAAGGCCATGCGCGACAATAGGATGATGCGTCATTGGGCCAAGCCTTTCACCGCTGGGCCGTTCAGCGATCTGCTCGTTTTATGCCATGGGAATTCGAAGACTTTGGGTCTCAAGGGCTTAGGGGAGTAGGGTTTAGGATTTAGGGCTTAGGGTTTAGGGTTTAGGGCTTTAGGGTTTAGGGCTTAGGGGTTTAGGGTTTGGTGATTGTTGTCTCGGTGTTGGGTCTGGGCTTCATCCTGTTGCACAGGTTTCATTTTCAAGATTTAGGACTGTGGGGTTGTGGGCTATACGGCAGTACCATCAGGGCCCTAACCTCGGACGGAGAAGTCCCAGCCTTATGTAGCCATAAGGCAACTGTCAAGGGAGACTATTGACAATGTTCCGACCTCTACATTGGTCAATTGCCCGGACAGCCCCTGACATCTCAGGGCTTAGAGTTTACGGCAGTGCTGACACAGGTTGCCTTTACCAAAACCCCTACACCGCAAGAACCTACAAATTGAAATTCTACAAGTACACCCGGAGCATAGCTTCTGGAACTTGGAGGGTTACGGTGTAGGGTTGAGGGTTGCTGAACAGCCCGGGTGCTGTACAAGGCATCAGCGCAGTGACGTTGGTTGCCAAAAGCTGGGCCGCCAGACCAGTCGGAAGCACCGAGGTTGCAAGCAAGGGCTTCATAAGTGCTATGTTCATTGGTCTCGGTTTAAACTACTTTCATGGACATATTCAACGCATGTGCTTTCCTTACGATAGTGGCCTACAGTAAGCTTGCGAACTAGAACCCGGCAATTCGAATGCCGGCATTCTTGGGAGAAGGCAAAGTAACAAAGATGCAAATGGTCAGTCACCTGCCGCATTTACGTTTCAGGACCAGGCATTCAGGCTGCAGGAAATATTAGGTTCCCGGCTGAAGTCAGCACTTACCATTCGACGCTTAGGCATCGTAGAAAAGTCAGTTGCTCCGTTGCAGGTCAGCCAGCATGCCAGCTGCTAAGTTCGTCGGTGAGCCAGTGAGTCAGCAAGCACGTCGATGCAATCACGCAGAGTCGTGTACAATGTCATACGGTCCTTGTAGAATCTTTCATTGGTTATGACCACGATAATAGACTCCAGCAGCTACAGCTTGCCACATACTAGCTACCATGCTTCACCAGGTTAAACTAGGATATACTGATTTCTACAACGAGATGTCGCAACATATCACTTTAGTTCACAAGACACCTAGCAGAACAACCAGAAATCTTTGGTGATACCTGTAAAGAGCAGCCTGTCTGTCATACATGCCACTATGTGACAGCGCGAGTGTATGTTGCTTCATGTGGGTGACTGTCAAAATCACGGTCCCTTTTCAGAACCCAATATAATTCTACTCAAATACCGTACCCTGCAGTTTGGGAACCCAAAGCGTCCCAGGCATATAAGATAACACCATCAACTTTATTGTACCGCAATACATGCTATGCAATCACCAAGGACCACGACACGCAGCAGTCTACCATAGCAGATGAGGTTGCCCACAGTAACTACAATAAACATGGTAAATATTCTTCAGGTACACCCCAATGTACTGGGATGGACTGACACTGTACATCAAATCTCCCATCCAACCCCACCTAGGAGCCCCACGGCCCCAACCCTTGAAACCCTGAATCGTCATCAATACAGCCGGAGCTTAAAGCCGAAAGCTGCTGTCCCGGAACCTTTGACTTGAGCCCCATCCCCACAGCAGAAGCAGCGCCTGAGACTGACTGCACAAGGCTTCGAACCTTGACTAGACGTCACTTTGATTGAAAGAGGAAGCTTCTACACACGGAGTGGCCGTCATTCATCGGCCTTCAAAGCCTATACGCCCGGGATTTCGGGATATGAGACGACGGAAGTTAAAGATCCAGTCTCAAGGAGGATTGAAAGGAGGGCCTGGGATTGAGTACACCACCTCAGATCGCAGTTTGGGTATGCAGTCTCCAACGCCTACGGGTTGCAGTTCAAGTTCAGGGACTAAAGTTCTCCAAGCTCTGGCCCCGAAACCCCCAGCCACGACAGAAATGCCTTCGCAAGAAGCCCTCTGCTCCTCAGTAAAGATCTGTCGCAAACTCTTTAGGCACCCCTTCAGACGTTCATGCACGTTGCTCCAGGCGCAGACAAGATCAGAATGCCATGACGATGAAGTATGACTACTGTGGCGATTGTCAGCAGGCGGTCGCGACAACAACGACGACGACAGCGGCGATGGCAGTGCTACTGCAGCACCCCGCTGCTGCTGCTGATGCTCCTGATGCTACTGATGCTGCTGCTGCTGCTGCTGCTGCTAATGCTGCTGCAAGACCACCGCCGCTGCTGCTGCCGATGCTACTGCCGCTATTGCTATTACTGTTATTGCCATTGCTACTCGCCCCGGCACGTCGTGATCCTCGCTCCTGTCTCTAGCAGGCATCGTAGTACCACTTGCAGTGGACCCCAGGCACAGGGGCTGCTCCAAGTTTCGTCCTACGATATGGGAACAAGAAACTGAAAGCAAAAGCCGCAAAGACTCAACTAATCTTTACTGAGATCCAGGGGGAAGACCAGGTGGTCTGGCCACGCGGCTTGAGCACGCAACCAACTCGTGAGAAGGCTGGTTGATGGTGAAGGACCGATGCGAGAGCCCCAAAATGAGTAGGATCAGGGCGTAGGGCGAAACAGGGCTCGGAGCAGGTCAAGATATGGCGTAGTAGTTGTAGTAGTAGTAGTAGTAGTAGTAGTAGTAGCAAAAGTAGAAGTAGCAAAAGTAGAAGTAGTAGCCGTAGTAGTAGTAGTAGTAGTAGTAGTAGTAGTAGTAGTAGTAGTAGTAGTAGTAGTAGTAGTAGTAGTAGTAGTAGTAGTAGTGGTAGTAGTAGTAGTAGTAGTAGTAGTAGTAGTAGTAGTAGTAGTAGTAGTAGTGGGTGGTGGCGGTGGTGGTGGTGGTGTCGTCGTCGTCGCCACCGTCGTCGTTGTCGTGGTCGTAGCAGTAATACACATGCAATAGCAATGGGATATGGGCACATTTCGGGAATAGTCCCGGATAAAGAGACAAGCACAGAAAGCGGATACACAGGCAGAGTTAGGAATACTTCATAGACTAGTGTTCAATATACAACATGGAGGGTAGTGAGAAGTCGCATCATCCTAAACTCATAAATGAAGGTTGCACCGTTCTTGACGTCTAAAGCTATCGAAAGAGCTATGATTCTTATCCCACTGGCAACCAGTAGCAACAAACACCATCACGATCAAAAACCCGCCCCACCGATTCATTTCCGGTCATGGGTCTAGTACAGAATCAAAAAATTGAAAGTGCAAAGGCTACAAGACTTTCAAGGGCGATAGGGCTTCGCCCTTAGAGCCTACGGTTTGGGGTTTAGACTTCACGGTGTGATTGCTTGTCACGCCTTATCAGATTTTGGGGCTTCTCTATCGGAGCCCCATCGCAAGGTCAGAACGCAACTCGGCTCAGGAATCTCGCAGCTCAGCTGGGATGTTGAGCTACGATGGGAACCGCAGCTACACCTGTGACCAATGCCGCAGGCCCAGGGCTTCCTCAAATAAGGGCAATGACAAGGATGAGATTCAGAATGCCGATTGCAGGAAAGGTAGTGACCGGCTCCTTCATGGGCATCATCAAGCAAATACCAGCAGCGCTGAGACTGGGAAGACTAATGGCAATAACCAATGGGATACGACTAATACGAAGCGCCGCAGTAAGCATGATAACAGCAATCATCACTAACATTCACCAGGAAGGAAGAAATTAACTGCTTTCAGGGCTCCGAGACTACTCGGAGAGCTAACAACCTGAGCGAAGCTGCCCATCTACGATTCCTAGAAACTCTTTAAATCACACAAGTCAATTAGCATATCAATCCAATAACACTTTCAAGAGGTACCATCTGAGCTTCCGCTCCTAATCCCGTTGTCTACCTCCCTCGCCAGGGTTATTTCCGATTCTTGACTTGCGTTTAAGAAAACCCTAAACCCTATACTTGATCTAAGTCTCCGCAAAACCCACAGAGCATGAACCTCGAATGGACGCAGGGCCTTAGTTTGAGGACCAGGATTTTGGCAGCCTACTCCACTTACGCCAACATCAACTGAGTAATATAGTATACGATAATATGAACCATGTAATGTAATATAATGCTACCTAATATAATTCGAAGCCACATGATAAGACTGATTGTAATGGAATGTAAACAACTAAGTTGGATTCATGAAGCATTTTCGACGAGAGCGCTCAACCTTCGCGAGGATGTGTTGGCCAAACAATGCCAACACCACGACAAGCCGCGTTCGCATGCACGGTGAAGGGTCTTAACTCTGAGACCCCAAAGGTTGAATCAGATGATTATGTTCTACAGAGAAAGGTTCAGCAAATGAGAAGCCCATGATATCAACCCTGAAAACTAAGATCCCTTGTAGAAGGACATGTAGGTTGGAATGTACCGTAGGGTGAAGCCGTAATGAGAATGAAAGTTACAAGTACCTCATTGGAGCTACCCTTATATATGTAGTTATACATATGTGTGTGTATATATATATATATATATATATATATATGATATGATATATGTGTATATATATATATATATATAACCCTGCATGCAACCTGCTTACTAATCCCCGATCTTTCAAAACCAGTGCCACCAAAAAGCACTGAACTGGTAAGCCGCCTTAACCCTGAACCCCAAACACCTTAACCCTAATCCCTTTACACCCGAAACCCTAAACACCCAAAAACCACATACCACAAACCCTACACCCTAAACCCTAAACACCTAAAACCACATACCACCAACCCTACACCCTAAACCCGAAATTCGCCCTTTCACCAGTACTTGGAGCGAACGGGCCCTACCGGGGCGGTCTCCCCTGCATCCTTCGTCTCCCTCGCCTCGGGACATGGCTCCTGAGGCTCGCGGTTCCTTCCCTTTAAGGGTTTTGGGTTTAGGGGGTTTAGGGTTTAGGGTTTAGGGTTTTAGGGTTTAGGGTTTAGGGGTAGGGGTTCAGGGTCTTAGGGGCTTCGGGTTTGTCTTAGGGTTTGCGCTCCTGCAGGTTCAGAGCCTGTTGGGGTTTAGGGTTTAGGGTCTAGCATTTACTTTTTCTCTTAAGGTTTTAGGGTTTAGGGGCATTTCTCTTGAGGGGTCTCCCGACTTCTTCGAAAGTGCGGCACTGCACCCCGAACACTGTGGCTGAGAAGTGCTGGTTTCTACGAGTACACGCTCGGAGAAGCGAAGCGGCACAGTGTTACTTAAGTATGCCACCGTGTTGGGTGGATGATGCTACAACTAGACTAGGTTTTGTAAAGAATGCAACAAGACACTGGCCGGAAACTGTCTGGGTTTGCGAGAGCCTGGGTTTCGGCTGCCGGGCTTGAGGTCATTTCTGGTTGGTGGTGTTGCGTGTCTCCAGCGATGTCCTGCTCTGATCTTTGGGCCTCGCTACTCGAAATCGGCCTCCCCTGAAAGGTGTCCGAAACGAAGGAACTTCGATGAGGAAAGGAATCCCGTTTGGCGACAAACCTACCCGCATGTCCTCGAGGAGCTGAACATCTTTCGCCTCCGGCCAAGGTTGTTGCAGTCTGGTCAATGCACATGAACACCGACTAAGAGTTTTTCGTCAGTAACACAGTGGATGCCTGGTGGATGCCTGGCTGCACATGTGCAGGCATGTCTGCAAATCTCCACGTCTGCATGTAGGTCTGCATGTCTGTCTCTGTCTCTCTGTCTGTCTCTTTCTTTCTGCCGGGCTTAGGGGTCACTGTCGTGACCCTCAGGCTGAGGCTCTGTCTCTCTGTCGCTCTGCCTCTCTGTCTCTCTGTCTATCTGTCTATCTGTCTATCTGTCTCTCTGTCTCTCTGTCTCTCTGTCTCTCCGTCTCTCTGCCTCTCTGTCTGTCGGCCTGCCTGCCTGCCTGTCTGCCTGGCTCAGTCTCTCTGCCTGTCTGTCTGTCTGTCTGTCTATCTGTCTCTCTGTCTCTCTGTGTGTCTGTATCTCTCTGTATCTCTCTGTATGTCTCTGTATCTCTCTGTATCTCTATGTATCTCTCTGTGTCTCTCTGTGTCTCTCTGTGTCTCTTTGTGTCTCTTTGTGTCTCTTTGTGTCTCTCTGGCTATGTCCGTCTGTCTGTCTTGCTGTCCGTCTCTCTCTCTCTCTCTCTCTCTCCCCTCTTTCTGTCGCTGTCTGCATGCATGTGTGCATGTGTGCACGCATGTGTATCTGCATGTCCCTGTGTAAGTTTATACATATGCATGAACACCTGCATGAGAGTAGATATCCCGGACATCCACACGTACACACATGCACTGCCCGAAACGCAGATTTACGGGCATGCGTACATGCACGAATGCCGACAGAACAGCCAAACAAAGAGGCAGGCAGGCGGGCAGACAGGCAGTGAGTCAGAGACAGAGAGGCATCAATACATCCACATGTTCAGTCTGAACGCACGTGGTTTCCCGGCAGCTCAGACCAAGGATAAGCTGCAACTCATGAGAATGATACTGCTGATGATGGCGATGGTGGTAGCCATAGCCATGCCGATGATGCCAAATAGATTATCATTGTGATGATGATGTCGATGTTGCTGTTGATGTTGATGCTGATGCTGATGCTGATGTTGATGATGGTGATGGTGGTGATGATGATGAGGAGGAGGAGGATGTCGATGTTGCTGTTGATGTTGATGTTGACTCTGGTGATGGCGAGAATGATGATGATGATGATGATGATGATGATAATAATGGTGATGATGGTTTTGGGGATGATTATGACGACGACAGTCAGGAAATGAATCAGAGGGAGAGCAGAACATGAGGATGGAGATACGACGAGGACACTGAACGCAAGCACGGCGAAGAGGACGACAACTGCAACTGGAACGATGGCAATCGCGACAAGTGCACCACTTCCACTGTGAGGATGACAGTCGTCGGGATTATCATCCACAAGACGAAGTAGCCGAAGCAATACAAGAGTAAATAACTGAATAGACAGCTTCAGCCCTCTTCACTAGTGTTAGTACTTATCGAAGAAGCCAGTACTCGCCAAAGCAGAAGGGCCATGATGACCAGCACGACGGTGCAGCAGTGTCCATAGCGTGCTTACGCCCCCAGTGGCAATGTTGTGACACATATTCCTACAGGAGGATATTCCTACAGGAGCAACAACAGCCCCAAAAAAATCGAAAACAAGGTCCCCTAAACCCTAAACTCTAAACCGGATATCGGATAAGCCCTGAAACCCACCAAAGTCAGCAAACCCTTGGCGATCCTGCGGCTGGCCACGCGCGTTTTGAGCAAGGCGGAATGACACTGGCTGCCTTAGACTTTATAATTAGAATAGGGTTGGTTCCTTTTTAAAGGGGTCTAGAGGGGTTATTATGAGGGATCTATGGTAGGGTACTATAATATAGGGGCCTTTGTAATTAGAATGGGGCTTAGGGGCATATTCTACTACAATCTTTGCGAGGAAGCCCCAAAACCCTATTCCAATTATGAAGGCTCCTACATCAGACCCTAAACCCTAAACTTGACGGTTGGGCGTTTAGGTGTACGGTTTCGGACTGAGGAACCTAGGTGCAGGCAAGATTGACGGTTGTGGGTTCCAGGGAAAGGCTTTGGGTTGTTGGGTTAGGGTTGTGTTGACTGTTCTTGTTCCTGAGATCAATCGTGATCAACCCAAGTCAAACACAAGTATGGCAACATTTGCTCTGCTGGGTAATAGAAACAGTCCTGAGATACTTGCCGCTTCGAATGTCAACATCAGCGTCATGCTCTTCCGCTTGCTATCATGGTCGGGCTTTAACATCACTGTCAACAGCTTGACTGCAACTTTACCAATGGTCGCAGGATTCTGAGCACCCCTATCATGTTCGCGATAAAATCATGAATCAACAGTGTAGCAAACTCCTAATTGTACCATTGGCCTTCTTTCAGCTGCACTTCCTCCTTCTCCGCCTCCTACTACTACCACCTAGTCATAACAGTTTCCACTACGTAGCATCGTCGGCATCGTGCAAGTCCTGCTGACACGCCGAATAAACCTGCAATTAGAGAATTGCTACTGCCCTGATATTTCCAGTGCCGGTCACTGTTGTTCTGTGCTGTATGTACTTGGTACCAGTTGATGCCTTAGCGTTAATGGGTTAGTGTCCTTGCTATCACGTGCTTGCTTTTGATCATCAATAACAGCTACTGCACTCAGATGCTATCACCAGCCACCCTGCTGAAGATTGCAAGATCTCGGAGTCTGAGCCCTTCGGATGGGATGTGGGCTTGGGCTTCCAGTGTCGTAAGGGGTCAGGGTTTAAACTTTTTCTTCCGCTTCTAGTCATGATTGTCGAGATTGGCATCATGGAGATTCATGATTGGTACCATCAGTACTGTGAGTGTTGCTACCATTACTGTCAATGCTTATCTTGCAGCTGTTGATGGGACCTTGCGGCCTTCATAAGTTTAAGTTTAAGCCCAGCAGATTTTCCGCTACCCTCGACCAATCGCCATACGCTTCTCCTTCTGGGACCTCAAAGGCCTGATCCCAAATCTGAGGAGATTCACAAATCCTGGAACCAAAAACCCGCAAACCTGAAAACCCTAAACCGCTGAAACAAAACCTTTGTAACCCTTGAACCCTCAACTGGAAACGCTAGCCACTAAGACCCTGAAGCCTCAATACTTAAAGCCCGAAAGCCGAAGTTCAAACCTTAAAGCCCCAAAACCCCAGAGACCTCAAAACCCCAAATCCCGCCAGCCCTAAGCCCCGAAATCCCTACAACCAGAACCCCTAAAAGCTTCGACATCGGAGCCGGGTCACCCATTTGCGCAGCTTCCGAGCTTTTCGAGCTCCTTCCGATCCTGTGATGGGGGCTATAGAGTTAAGGTTAAAAAAGTAAGACAAGTTCTTGCAAGGATTTATAATTGCTCAGGGTTCTGGTTCAGCCGTTTCGGGGTGTAGGGCCGAGGGCTTTCGGGATTAGGGTGTGGTATGCGCAGGCGGATGGGGTGGTGCGCTCATACGCTTTAACGCCATCTCTGGCATGTCCCGCAAAATCTTAGCTTTAGACCCCAAACCCGTAAACCCTTAAACCCTCAATCCGAGATTCTGGCCACCATTCGCGCCTGCAATGCTTAATCCCGCGTTGCCCTTGCGGCGAGATCAGACCATATTTGGAGAAATGCTTCTATTGACAACTACTTCCAAGTTGCAGCCGAGACTCCACGTAAATGTCATGCGCTCCGATCGCTTTGGACGTGATGAAGCCGTAGTTCGCCCCAAGACTCTTCACGAAGCCCTCGCGAAGAGAGCTCCGTTGCTTGCAGACTCGTTTGACTTCGTGACTGGTGGTATTTGAGGAAGTGTCAGGGCTACGAAGCAACCTTACTCAATTCAGAGGGCCTCTATTGTGAAGGTTTTGGGGGTTTTCGGGGTTTAGGAGCTTAGGGTGCATAGGCTTTAGGGGTTTGAGGGTTTGAGGGGTTTGGGGCCCAGCCGGCTCTCGGCCTCGGCGCGGGAGGTGAGGGGCACCTCCTCCGTGAGCCAGCAAAGGGACCGTGCCTGGGGATGACCGTCCTGGGATATTCCAAGGAAGGCTTTGGGGATTTCAGGGTTCAAGCCTTCGTAAGGGCTGCTCGAGTTTAGGGTTTAAGGCTCCTAAATGCGCACTGTAAAGTGCTATAACAACTGTTTCTTGGTGCACGCGAGATTGTTGAAACATTTAAAAGCAAAAATTGTCGCAAGCACTGCTTGTCGGGTGCAGTGTTCGGCTGGAGGTTTTCTTGTTCGTGTTGTGAGAAGTAGTGCTTTAGGGTTTAGAGCTTCGTGGGTCGGTCGAGTGTCTTAAGGTCCAAGAGCTGAGATTGAGGTTGTCGTGTTGGGATTCAGTCGTGATTGTGCAAAATGTTCGCTAGTAAACTGCGGTTGGCAAATTCTGTGTTTTCGCAGTTGTTGCAATCGCTGTCGTTGTCTTTTTTGTCGCCGTCGTTGTTGTGAGTGGTGTTGTCTGGGCGGCGATGGTAGTGGCAGCGTGGAACTATTGGCTTGCTCGTTGCCTCTCGGGGTGGCTTGGAGTTAATCGACCCAAAAAATCTGCCGGAAGGCAGGCAGAAGAAAGTTTTCGATGATCCTCCAAGAGTCTTTGAACTGAAGAGTGAAGGAGCAATACCGGCCCACCTGCGCTGCGTCGTCTGCCGGTACGTCGCCGGCACGGAAGTAGATGTCCCCCGGTGCGGCCTCTGAGGCAAGGAAACCGTAGCCACGGTCCTCGCTGAAAGACTTCACGCAGCCAAGGACTTCCATTTTCTCCGCGGGCGCCTCCTTTTTGTCGGGACGCGCTTCGTTTTCCTTTTGGCTCACCTTCCCCTTCGGAGGCCGTGGGGCTTCTGGCTTCGGCGCTTTGGCAAAGTAGTGGCCCTCGTTGCTGCGCACCGCGGCGGAAATCTTCTGCCTACCACAGAGGCCACGACCTGGCGCAGCCTCTGAGGCTTCGACCTGCGCTGGTTGGGCTAACCGCTTCTCGCGATAGGCTTGGAGCACTTGCTGGCCCTCCTCTGAGGTGAAGTAGTCCAACATGTCTCTGGTCACATGGGACTGCTCCAGGAAGCGGATGGCCTGTCAGCGGCTCTGAAACGAACCACAGCCCTCCCCTCCCCCCCTCCAAGCCTAAGTCGCATGTGTGTGTGTGCGTGTGTGAACTTTGTGGCTTGGGCTTCTCGCTTTTCCAAAGGCACCTTTGTGGACACGTCGGTCTGGAGCCCGGCTGAGGTGAGCCAGCTCCAACTCACCTGTCTTGGCTCCAAACCCAAGGAGGAGGAGGAGGAGGAGGAGGAGGAGGAGGAGGAGCAGTAGAAGCAGCGGTAGTTGCAGCAGCAGTAGTAGCAGTATGAGTGGTAAGAGCAGGAGTAAAACTTGGACAGGACAGCTTCGGGTTACAGGTTTGGAGCTCGAGCTCAGGCTGTTGGGCTTAGGGTGTATCACAAGGCGTGGAGTCCAGTGAGTCTGGCATTTGAGGGAGGAACACATGTTTGACAAGACTGAAAAGCCAGCACAGTGCTTTCATCATGGACTTGCTGGCAGTAAGCAAAACAGTTGTGGCAACGACGTGATCAGAGAAACGTAGGCCCTAAACCGAAAACCCCATGTCCAATGCAAGCTGCCCAGGACCCAGGGCGACCACCCCTCTGCTGGTAACCTGAAACTCTTCTACAACATGGACAGTATCAAGAAACCTCCAACTTCCAGGCCCCCAACCCCAAGTATTTTGCGGCTTGGCCATTATCGGATAGTCTACTATTACATTACGTTCTATTACATCATATCATTACCGCACTGTGTCATATCATAGTTTGGTCGATTGTGGTACATAGATTAGTAATATTCGGCCTTGAGAACTAGAATAGGGTCTTGGGCCCCTGTATAGTATACTTTCTAATAAGGAACCCTAAGGAAAAACAGTGGAAAAATTAGCAGATTAGTAATCATAATATATGTGCCCGCGCTCCGCGTTCTCGACCCCCCCCCCCCCCCCCAATGGTATCCCCCCCCCCCGACCCGGGCGACCACACAACAAGAACAAGAACAAGAACAAGAAGAAGAACAGCAGCAACAACAAAGCAGCAGCAACCACGCGGAGGAACCACAGGAACCACAGGGGGGGAGGGGGGAGACAGGAACCAGAAGAACCACAAAAGGGAGGGGGAAAACCAAGAGGAACCACAGGGGGGGGGGGGAACCACAGGAACCACAGGGGGGGGGAGGGGGATTACCATGGGGGGGGGGGGGGGGGGGGGGGCGCGGATGCTGGCACATATAAAGGAAACCTTAGGAATAATAAGGAATAGTAAAGTATTTAGGCCCAGATATGGCCCTCTATTAAATCCTCTAAACTCCTTGCCCACCGAGCCTTCGGGGCTGCAGCTGAGGGAGCGGCTTTGAGGCGGGACATGGCTTCGAGCAGTCCTAAACCCAGAAAAACCTGAAGAAAGCGGCCCTTTTGAGTCTCCAGGTCTACACGATACTCCTTCGCTACAAGATGCTAGGCGAGTTAGAAATACGAAAAAGGACTTCAGAACTCGGAAAAATCCCCTCTTCAGATCTCATTCATGTGTCGGTACGGTCAGCGGATTTCCTGACACCCCTACATTTGGATTCCAGGTTTAAGGACATCTGACGCCCGCCAGGGGAGAATGAGGTGGACAATTGATGCTCCGAAAACCTTCCATACACAGCCTTTGAAGAGCTTTCGATAAGTTCGATATGTGCGGTGAGACCTCCCCTGTTAGCCGAAAGTGGCAAGATCCATGCGGCAGCTGGCAATATGAGACCGAGTGTCATCATACGGATAATGCAAAACGACACACACAACTTTGAAAACAATGACAACTCTAGCATCTCAGGCAGTCAGAGGATGCTTGTGCAGGACGGCTCCAATGTCGCGTTGGACCCCATTCTTGTTATTGTTGTTGCTCTCATCTATGTTGCTGTGATTTACTACTACTACTACTACTACTACTACTACTACTACTACTACTACTACTACTGCTACTACTGCTACTGCTACTGCTACTACTACTACTACTACTACTACTACTACTACTACTGCTGCTGCTGCTGCTGCTGCTGCTGCTACTGCTACTGCTACTGCTACTTTGTATTATTCTTACCATTAATATTCCGGTTTCGGTCTTGGCGCCACTTTTCTGCAAGGGTGGCTTTGCTCAGACTGTACATGGCATGCACTCCAGCGCTTCCTCTGTCTACAGCTCGGGCTGCTAACGGTTCGGTGTCCAGATTTGGGCACCTGAATAATGTCGGCTTGTGGTTATCAGCATCATGACCGGCATTGTTTCTGAAAGACTAACCTTACTCTTCTCCCTTCCTTCTTCTTGCCCTTCGGAAACCTTAAACCCCCAAACGCCCATGCATCACAGCCCACGGACCGTCAGACCGGGAAACCTTCGGTTTGGCCGGTTTGAGGTGTTGGCATCTCTTGCATGGTGTCAAGCCCTGAGCCCTAGGCCCTAAACCCACAGACCCTGACCCGAAGGCGCCTCAGGTTGGGTCCAGCACCCCTCTGTGCATCGTGTCAGCACCCACCTGGACCCAGTGTGGAGCTGGTGAATCCGATGAAACAACTCGCATTTCCAAAAACAGCACGGTTCTCTCCTCATGTGTCGTACCCGAAATACAGCGAGTCGTTTTGAGCCACTCTGAATCAGTTTGCAGACCCTCAACCCTAAGCCGTAAGATCACACCAAAAAGCATCTTCGGATCCGAAAAACCCTAAAACGTGATTTCTCACAACCCCCCTTCAGCGTCGCTCCCCAAACCCCAACCCTAAACTCCCAAGCCCCTTACACCCCGAAGCATAAGCCTCTTGATAAACGACATCAGGAAGATCGGGTTGAAGTGTCGGCAAGGCTTGTATGTGTGCCTTGTATAGCTTGTGTGCGAAACTGTGTATATACACCTGTGTGTGTATGTATATATATATATACACACACATACACATACACATACATATATATATATATATACATGTACACAGACAGACGGATTATGAATACTAATTAATACAAATATGTACATTATACATACACATGCGGGGGGAGCTGACCTGGTCCCAGCAGAGCATGAGCAAGTAAAAGCCCGAATTCCTGCTTTCTGCATTTCCACGCTTCTCTGCCTTATGTGCGGCATCGCACGGATGTTGTGTAAAAATTGGCCCCAGGGTGTAGCAAGAATGAGAAATCGCCCTTCGAAACGGCGAAACAACAGCACCTCTGTACACAACAAGCCCAAGGGTCCAAGCACTTAATCATCATATACTCCCCCAACGACTAAGCCACGTTGCTGCAACCCTTAACTAAAGTGCCCCATCATCAGACCCTAAACGGCAGTTTCCGAAAATAAGGGGTACCTTATTTTGGGGTCCTTATAATAAGGAACTACCATTTAGGGTACCGTATTAGGGTCCCCTATTTTCGGAAACTCCCAAACCAACCTAAACCCTAAACCCTAAGCCCTAGAACCAGAAACCCCCTCGGACCCCTAGGCTCAAACGACGATGCCAGAACCCCAGGTGGCCCTTCTGCAAGGAAGCCTGTTGGGGGTCCAGCGGATTTATTTGCGGGAGCTGCCGCAAAGAGAGAGCAGGGGGTTTCGGGGTTGAGGGTTTAGGGCTCAGGGTTTAGGGTAGGGTTTTCGGGTCATGCAGAAAAGAGAGGATACTTGGAGGATCACGGGACTTAGTAAGGTTATAAGTAGCCTAATTGGGGCTGTAAGTAATTATAAGTATAGTTACCTTAATTATAACCCTAGTTACTAAGTCCAATGACCCTGTAAGTAGAGTCAAGGTTTGTTGCTTTAAGGTCTTAGGCTTAAGGTTTGGGTATTAGGGCTTGAGGGTTTGGGTATTAGTGTTCACGGCTTTAGGGAAGAGGCTTCTCATTTCGGCGTGGGATGCTGAGATCCCATGAGCTCACTCACATACTCTTCCTCAATGATCGGTGTTCTGTACAACTTGAAATCGTAGACGTCACCGCCCGCACGTGCCGCGGAGGTCATGACGTGAAGGTGTCCCGTGACTGAATAGCGGTAGTCGGTGCATGTCTTGACTAGCTTGCCATCCTTGAACAGGTGTACCGTCTTCCTTGCTTCGATTGAAACCCCGCTGCCTGCTAGGAATAGAGGTTCTACCTTTAACCCAAACTGTGAAGTACCTTTCCCACCCAAACAAACAGTCTTCTCGATGCAGATGAGCATCTCCCAACTATCAAAGGCAAAGGCCACATGAATCCACGACCCTTCTGGGGCATCCAAATCGCCACCCTCGCAACGACCGTTTCCCATGTTGAGGTAGATGCCGTGACCTTGACCTTTGCACCAGTAGATTAGGCACACAAAAAATGCTTTGCCGTGAAGGTTTACACCGTGAAGGACTACAATGCTATTTTTTGATCAAACGGACGGTTCGGACTGTACACAACTTCTGGGCAGGCATTGACAAGTGTAGCACCGATGAACAACGAGAAGCTTCTGAGCTTTGGCGCTTAAACTTCAATACCCTACACCTCAACTAGGGATACCTTATTTTGGGGTCTTTATGACAAGGATCCTACTATTCAGGCTACTATATTGGGGTCCCCTATTTCGAACCCGCCTGGCTGCAGCCCGCCACCAACCGCGCTCTTGGATTCAGTAGCGTGTGACTCCTCGTTCCAGGTGAAGATCGGATGCTCCCCCGACAGCTTCCTGAATCTTGGGTCTCTTTGTTTCCTAGGACTAGGAGTAATAGTAGGAGCAGGAAAAGGAGCAGGAGCGGGAGCAGGAGGAGGAGGAGCAGGAGTACGAGCTTTCAACTGCACCTTCCAGAAACAAATACGAATCCGGATTCTTTCACTGATTCACTCACGTCAGAGGTGTAGGTGACCCGAACATAATGGCCACTCTTCTGGTTGCTGCCTCTCGCGTCTCCCATAAAATCTACAGTCTCCAAGGTTTGAGGGCTTAGGGTCTGGTGTGTCTCCCATATAATTTAGACTCTCCAAGGGCGCCCCGGAACAAAGCAAGACTTTTACCTCCAGCCGAGAGGAGTATTCTATCTTGCTCTCTAATTTGGGGACGGCAGTATTGCCGATACTGTCTCTCAAGGGAGAAAGCAAGAAATCCCGAACAAAATATTCAAAACCTTCCGAGCGTCGACTTCACCCTAAACCCCGAAACCCTAACTTAATTTCCTACCTGGCGTCGACTTGACGTGCACCCATGCCATGGCCGTGACGGAGATGAGATAGAGGCCCGGCATTTTTCCCCTCTGCCCGAAATCCTGGAGCTCTTTCCTGCGATTGGGCGGCTTGAAGGGCATTTAGGGCTTAGGGTTCAGGGCTTAAGGTTTAGGGTTCAGGGTTCGTAACTCAAGGCTGAAAAGGTCTTGGGGTTGAAGAAGTTCGGGCTTACAGGTTTAGGGGCCAAGGTTGCCAGGCTAAGGGCTGAGGAGATCAAGATTCAGGCTCTAGAGTGCTCTCAGTGTGTTGAAAACGGACTATTCGTGCATGAGGTCTTGGGACGCTCCACAGGGACTGATAACAGGAGAGCACCCGACATAGTGCCAAGACAAGCCCCAAAATACATCTAGAATCAAAAACTGGCAAACTGCCCCCTAAAACCTACACCCAAATACACCCAAAACCGAAAGTAAAGCCCAGTTTCTTGTCGTAGGACAAGTACTCGACTGCACGATCGGGATGAGGTGCATAGCGCATCTCGGCAACGATCTCCTGTGGCATGTTTGGCTTTGGGCGCTTCCACAGGGATGAAGGGCTTAGAGTTGCTGTTGTGGGGCTTCAAGATGGGGTTGGATTGCCGATCTGTCACTCTACCACTTCAAGAAGCTGCTTCATGAGCATCAACATCGAACATGATTGGTGCCTATTCGAGCCCCGGTGCTCCCATATTAAGCTGGAAGCGCAAAGGTCGTATAAAGACTACAGACTTTCGACAAGGGCCGGCTCCACCCGTGCATACTCGTTTCGGGGGGGGCCTAGGCATAGCACAACCTGATTACGGACTCGAAGGGCCAGAAAGCTCTTGGCTTTGCTCGCGATGCATGGAATGTTGGATTAAGATACCTGAAAAAAGTTCTAATTGGGATCGGAAGAGCATGGCATATGCGACCACTCGGGCCCCTGCATCATGCCCAGCTCCCGACCCTTGGCCCTGTACCAAGCATCACTGCTGGATCCCCGAACATCCATGCAACTTCTGCTGAAACCTTCAGCACCTGCGCGACCCAGAAGCAGCAGGGGTGCGACGATGTAGCAGATTGCACAATTCAGGCACCCTGACTCGGAAGTTGCGTTTCCAGTGTACGGATGTTATAGTGCGGTTCTATTATGATGTTTTCGGGTTCTCCTCCTGAGATTTGAACTCGTCCTTGAAGATCTTGACGTCATAGACGTCACCTGGAAGCTGCATGTGCCAAAGCTAGGATGGTTTGACGCATCTGCAGCCCCAAGAAACCCACAAACAGGACTATGATATTGACTCGCGCCCACCATTGGCCGCTTTGGCTGCCGTAACGACGAAAAAGTCGTCCATGTCGTCGGCAGGAAAGACATTGCTGCATGATTTGATGAGTCTTCCTTCCCTGTACCTTGGTTTTGCCTGAGACTGCAAAACGCCTAAAGAGAGATACCTTACATCATACAAGAGATCCCAATATCGTTTGAAGGGTATACCTTACATAAAGGAAATTAAAGAGTCTCAGCTTGTACGGTTTGGACCGTACAGATTCGGGTTTGCCCTCAGACAGACTAGCCTTCATGGCTTCTTAGATATCACAAGTAACCCGAAGCAAACAGAGTTCAAAAAAATGCTCCAGGCACATGAGCACTTTGCCAGTAACTGGGTCGACAGCAAATGCCTGATGTACCCACATATCTTTCCATGAGTGGTAGTAGGTCCAGTGCGAACATCCACGGCACAAGCTCTTCCCGAAGGTGGCAAAACTACCATAGCCTGGCACAGCTTTGGGAGCTCTTTCAACGCAGAGTTTATCTCGATCTCTGGGGTATGTATATGAGCATCACCGGAATTAAGTGCTGTTGCTATACAAGCCTGACGCCTCAACTTAGAACTCCATGATCCGTTATCCCTACACCCGCAAATCCATGGAACCCTGTGGTTATTCTCGACACCCACTAAAATCAACAAAACCCTCAACCCGAACGGCCCAACCACCAACCTGGAGCCCAGATCGCCTCAGTTTTTCCCTTGCAAAACCGTTACAGTAAGCTCTTGCTGCACCTGTGTAAAACCTTGAAACCACTGTAACCCTGCTTGGAGCCCAACATATGGGAGTTTCCGAAAATAGGGGACCCTAATATGGTACCCTAAATAGTTCATAAGGACCCCATAGTAAGGTGCCCCTAATTTTCGGAAACCCCCATATGATACACCCCGAGCGGCCCTGCATGAAGCCGATGCCGGTGCCCGCTCTGCCATTCTCTCGATCGCTGATCGTCAGGATCCTTGCATGTCGCTGGGCTCAGGGTTTAGGGATTAGGGTTTAGGACTCAGAGCCTCTAGACAGAATTAAGCAACATACCTTAAAATGCTTAGAGTCGAACCCTCCGTCAAGACGTCCATACTTGTTTTGGTCTAGCAGTTTAGGGGTCCTTCCTCTGATGATAGAGTCTATATTGGGGCTCCTAATTTTCTGAGACTTTCATATACATATATATATATATGTGTGTATATATATATATATATGTATATACATATGGATGCAGGCTTTAGAGTTCAGCATCTATGGCCAGGTACATATTGAAAGGATGCATCCCTGAACTCATCCCCACTACAGCGCGTGAGTAAACCCCAAGTTTGTGTTGTGGTCTGTTGTAAGAGAGGTTTCGGGTTCAGGGTGTAATGTCTTGGATCTTGGGTTTAAGGTGATATAGACAGATGTCTACATGTACATATACATATAACACATATACATATTCATAGAAAGATATATGTATACAAACCCTGCACTTCCCAACCATTAAAGGCGAGGAGCGCATTTCCATAGTTGCCCTGACCAGCGAACTTCACCCACGCCATGGCTGTGAAAGGCTTCTTCCTGGGTTCTTGCTGGATGACTTACTCTAAGTCACCATGAACAGGGAAAAATAATTTGCTCTAGATCTAGACTGTTATAACTTAGGTTAAGGTTCCTAACACCCTAAAGACTCTGTAACATACCTCAACTCTAAACCATAAACCCTAAAGCCCTGACCTCTAAACCCAGCATCCTAGAAACCCCATGTTTTACCTAAGCCCCGACCTTTAAACCTAAGGACCCGCGAAACCCTAAACCTTTATAGAAACCCCAAACCCCTATAGAAACCCTAAACCCCTGCAGAAACCCTAAACCCTTACAGAAACCCTAGACCCTTACAGAAACTCTAAACCCCTACAGAAACCCTAAACCGCTATAGAAACCTTAAACCTAATCTCCGAGCTTCATTAGGCCGAGCTCTCCCTCAGTGCCCCAAAGCTTGGTGCCGCTGCTCTGATAGGGCACGTAGTCCGTCGTCAGAGTGCTTGTCCTGAGGGATGGGGAACCCTAAACCCTAAGGCCCGGTTCAGGGATTGGGGTGAGGGTTTAATAATTAGGGTTTAGGACAAAGACCAAAATAGAATGTCTCAAAGACCTACCTAGTGTCTCATTGGTCTTGATGCACCGAGGCCCGATGCCCATGCAAGTAGTCCCACTGACGGCGCACTCGACTGCATAGTTCAGGCCCCAGTGAGAAAATTGCTTGCCATCGCCACCTCTGCGTAGGATTCAGCAACACGGGGCCAAGCGACTGCCGCTGTCAACTCAGGCTCAGCAAATCTCAGCCACATTTGAAAACCTTCTAACCCGGTATGAAGTCTACCTAAAGGATCATGGGACTTAGTAACTAGGGTTGTAATCAAGGTACCTATACTTATACTTACTTATAACCCCAATTGAGGTACTTAGAACCCTACTTACTAAGTCCAACGATCCTCCAAGTAGGATTTAGGGTTTAGGGCCAGGGCTTGACTGTGGAGGAATCGTCCGTAGAATCTCTATCTTCCATCAACATGTATATTGTGCGAAAGCTTCCTATTTAACAAGCGCTATATTGTCCGGTACATAGTAGCTTGCTCGTAGCACCTCTCTTCTGCCCGTTTTGCACTCATCACCGGCAAGAAAACTTGAATCAGCCTTCATGAATTGTCACGGGACATAGCTGCCGAGGCGCATTCTGTCACCGGGACGCTCGCGCAATCCTGAGGTGCGAGGCTGAGGTGCCCAGGGGTTTAGGATCAGGCTCTTTCTCCTGTTCCGAACCCCAGGACGCAGGGCTCTAGATTCTAGATCCCTATCGTACCTTCGTGTGGTTTTCGTTTCGTGTGGCCTTCTCTCTATGTACCTCGGCATCCCTAACAAAAACATACAGTAAGAATTGAAAAGCACTGCCTTGCTCAAAAACAAGCACGAGTCTAAGAGTCGAACCATTATACCTTACTTAGCGCGGGCCCTCGATTTTCATACCCTATAAAAGTGCCGAGATGTGTTCATGTGTATTTGTATACAGCTATGCACTTATTTATGTGTGTATATTCAGCATGTCCGGATAGATAAACATAGTTATGATTATACAAACGACAGTGTCAATATCAACACCAACAGAACACTGACCATACATATAGGTATATAAATAACAAAAACACAGAATCATCAATATACGTATGCAATTTCGATCATGGGTTCTGAGTAAAATAAGGTCCCAAATCAAGAGCCTTCAAGCCGTAAGCCGTCGTGAATTTCGGAGCGGACCAAACCTTGAAACTCAGCCAAGTTAAGCTCCAAACCCTAAACCCTAAGCCCCTTACCCTAACCTTGACCCTACAGTACCTAAGTACCCCTTTGGCCACCAAGGATCCGTGTGCTCCACCATGCCACCTTTGCAAGGCTTCAGGTCCTGGAACGAGTGGAACTTGACGCCACCTTCTTCTACAACCATCGCAGAACCCTAAACCCTAAACCCCTAAACCCCTAAACCCTAAACCCTAAACACTGTCAAGGACAATCTACTTAGGCTTCGGGTTTAGGGCTCTCGCCCACGTGCACATCAAATCGGGCGCAGAAGCCGACGGCCAACTCCTGCAAACCCTGAACCTTAAGCCAGGCGGTTTCATAGAACTGGGCCACACTGTCGGAAGTAGCCAGCGCTACATGAAATAGACAACAACCACTGCGATGTTGAGGGACGTTGAGCACAGAGGGCAGATTCTAACCCTAAACATCCTGGAGAATGGGCCCAGGCTCCCATGAACAGAACCCCAAATGCCCTACGACCCCCAAAACCCTGAATCCCCAAACCCACGAAAATCCGCAGGTCCTCATGGGGGCCATTAGCATCACCGTCAATCTTGAAGCCGAGGCTGGCTACAAAGCTCCTCTATCAGAGCTGGGTTGGGAGATTCACTGTTTGGAGTTTGCTGGGTATCTAGGGCACAAAGTAGGTCGTTTAAAAGTAGGGTCATGGCTACACCAACCCCAATTAACATGCTTCTAACCCCTGTCCCAGTTCCTTCACTTTTGCCCTCAGGGCTCATGGGTGTTGGGACTTTTGGGATTTAGGTGTATGTTAGCGCTTTTGCCTTGAGGGCTCCAGAGCTTAGGATGTTTGAGTTTCGGGCTTTCAGAGCTAACGTTCGGTTTAGGGTTTAGGGTTCAGGGATTAGGGGGCACATGCGCTGCAACATGCAAGAAGTGGGGGGGCGTCGAGCGTTTCGAACGCTTCGTTCTCAGAAGCCTTGAACATATCCGCACAGGTAACACCAACAAAAAAAAAGTTCTCAATCTGAGAGCAGGCTCAGAGAGAGGATCTTCATCAGCTTCATTGTACGAACGCTTGGCGTCTGGACGAGGCAAAGCGGACACTGAGCTCACGGCTGCGGCGGTGGCAAAAGGCAGCACGGCCACTTCTTGAAACGAGGGTCTCCAAACCCCCGAGAAACACGGTTAGGGTTTTGGGGCGTAGGGCCTAGCGCCTAGGCTCCTCTAAAGGAGACACGAGCGGCGGCCACAAGAGCTACACACATCAAATTGATTGGAACTGGATGTGCGCGGGATCTGCCCCAAAATTTAAAGCAAAATGATCTTGGGGCGCCGGTATACCAGGGCACGGCTTCAAAGAAACACTTCGCGTTGGAATATCCTTGCTGCCGGCTGGGACTGCCGGGTTTTGCATAGAGCCGCCATGTTTACGACTTTGGAAAGTTCTAATACTAACAAGACCCTAAACGCAAACCATGAACCAAAGACCCTGGCCTCGTCAAGGTGCCTCAGGTCGTATCCACCATCCTGCTTTGGCAGCAAACTCTGACCGGATTGCCTCGATCTCGTGCAGAGACAGCTGTCCGTCTTCGTCAGCGTCCAACTGGGGGCGACTGAGAGCTCTTTAGGGGTTCCTTTTAAGGGGTCTTTACTATAAGGGTGCATTAGAGGGGCCTTAGTAGCTAGGATAGGGCTTTGGTCTAAGAACCCATGCAACCTTAACCATAAACAGTGGGAGGCCTTGCAGCTCTACTGTGGAACGATGGTCCAGGAATATGCTGAGAAGACATGTTATGTTCGTTTCCAAATTTAAGCCGAAGCCTGGCTTCAAGTCTTTGAGTTGCTTACTTGGAGGATCATGGGACTTAGTATGGCGGGTTATAAGTACCTTTATTGGCGTTATAAGTAGTTATAAGTATAGCAACCGCAATTCTAACCCTAGTTACTAAGTCCCATGACCCTTTAAGTAGGATTTATGGCTCAAGGGGTTCAGTCCCAGTTAGAGTCAAACTACTAACTACTCCTCAACCTATCTGGTCTCTACTTGGTAATGCTTCCCTGGACGTTCAATCCAATATAGATCCCAAACCCAATGCCTACGCCTCCTAAGCGTCTACGGTGCCGAGGATGCAAACCTCAAAATTCTCGGCAAAGTCCTTGAACGCCCTATCTTACCTCCGCACCGCCTGAACCCTAAACAGTAAGCCTCCGCACCTCCTGCAGCAAGTTTGCCCAGCCCTCGTCGGAGAGCTCCTGGTTCAAGAGCGACCTCACTGCCTCGGACATCTCTTCTTTGCCTGGGCTTTTGGGTCTTAAAGGTTTAGGGTGCAGGGTTCAAGATTTAAGTTGTAGAGTTTCACAGCTTTACGGCTTATGGTCTTCAGGCTTTGGGCTTTCCGATGCCCGTCCACTAGACTAATCCCTCAGCGAATTTTGTCCCAGAGCCCCAAACCGCGAGATCATTCGGATTTCCTCAAAGCCCCTGAGGCGAGTTGCGGCGCAGAGCTTCAGCATGGCGGGTTTGGGATTTAGGGTTTAGGGTTGAGGACTTACGGTGGTGTGTGCTTCGTCTGATTGAACAATCGTTCCGTCAGGGCCGTAGGTGTTCTGACATTGGCTTCATATAGAGGCTTCCGATGGGGTTTGTGTGGCATAGGACATACTTAACGGTGGTGACTGCGGCTTTGATCAGTCGGCTGAGTACAGCCACCGCGACCGTCGCCACCGTCACCACCATCATCATCATGGTGACATCTCACCCTCACCAGCAACATGCACATGATTGAGCTTCCTACCTTGTCAAGCCTGGACGTTGGAGTGGTGATGATGAGGATGACGACGACTGTGATAATAGTGATTATAGTGATGGGAGTTGACGGTGGTGGTGGTGATGGTGGTCACGGTGGCCAGGGTGGTCATGACGAGGATTCGATACTGAATCATACTTGCAAACAGATTTCTGCCGTTCATTCTTGGCAGGAGATGACTAGCCCGACCTCCGAAACTTCTGCCCCAAACCCCCAAAAACGCCAAGCCCTGCAGGTGGCGCATAAAACGGCACCAACATGGGACCGAGCCGCTGATGAGCCCATCGTTGTTCCGGTCCAGCAGCCGGAAAAACTGGCGCATCTCCAGCCAAAGCTCAGGGTGTGGAGGCACCTCCTAGGGTTTAGGGTAAAGTTTAGGGTTACTCCTGCCGAATTCTGGGCTGAAACTGTCGATTTGGGATTCAGGGTTTATGCTGTTTTGAGCCCAGCTCCGTCTCCTGCCCGAGCAGTCGAAACCGCTGCCCTTCCCAATGCTGGTACTGCCAGAGCACTGTAAAGTATACAACGGCCTGCAGAAACCAAAGGAGGAAGAAGTTCAGGCCTGCGCCGATGCTGACAGATTGCCAAACATCTTCCGAGGCCTGAGCAACGTCAAGAACTGAACAACTTCTCAAAAGCATCACCAGTATGAGTGTGATATTGATGATGGTAGGACTGCATTAGTAGCAGCAAGAGGAGCGGTGGAGTCGGAGCAGAGTAGAGGTAGTAGTAGGAGTAGTAGTAGCAGCAGCAGTAGCAGTTGCTGTTGTTGCTGCTGTCGCAGTAGCGGAAGCTTTATTGTCATGCTTGCCAGTGTTCGTATTTTGTAGCACGTTCATTCTCGCGAAAAGATATTTCAAGGAACGTCCATGTCGAGCCAGATCCCAAGGACGACGAAGACACAGGACCCAGCAAAGGCCAGCCCAGCGAAGAGGCTGGCGAAAAGTGAGTTGACAGCTTGCGCTTTTCCATCTTCGCAGGAGTTGTTGCAAGCCTGGCCAGCCGAACATGGGCAAAAAAGGCCGAATGCGAAAACCCTGTGACAGTACGCCCGGCAAGCCTTGCAAGCGTCGGAGAGCTTGCAAAAGAGCGTGCAGCACTTCTCGAGGCAGTCACAATCCCCGAAGCCAGTACCTTGCTGCCGACGGGTTCGGGGTCGCTCGATGCCAAGACCGCGGTCAACACAGAACTGCCTTGCAAAGGAACGGCAGCGCTGGTCTCGCATCTTTGCAAAGTAGCTGTACTTGTTCAGCACATACTTGTAGTTCAGCAATGCAAAAAATTTCAGCATGGTCTGCAGGACCATGCTGGGCAGGGTTATGCATACTAATGAGTAGCAGTCGATCCACAGCCAGTCCAATTCGTCATGCCAGTGCGCGTGCTTCGTATAGTCAACAAACTTCACCTAAGCACTCCAAGTTTAGGGTTTAGGGTTCAGGGTTTGGGGTTTAGGGTTTAGGGTTCCGGGGTTAGGGTTTAGGGAGGGTTTAGGGTTAGCTTCGCTGGAGCCTTTGGACTCTTGGCCCCTGGCCTTCAATCCGGCCATGAAGTAAGCGAAGCTAAGAAGCAGCACCAGCAAGCCCATTCCTCAATTCTGGGTTCTCGTTAAGGGATTTAGTTTAAGTTGCCATAGTAAGGATCTATGGTAAATAATTTGGCTTCTTGATTACGGCAACTTAAACTAAATCCCTTAACAAGAACCCAGATTCTCTCAACAGGACTGAAGGGATGTCCGTGCTCGCAACAGAAGACGCCGAAGACGGGATGGTTGTTCCGAAGATGGTAGACGAAGTTCGGCCAGGGGCCCTTGCCACGTACGGCCTCCATCTTTCCGGCAGCTTCCCGGTTACACTGCCTGGGCTCTTGCTCAGGAACTTAATGAAAGTAAAAAATAGGATGGTAAATAATGGAGGTGCCTCGTTCTGGAACACATAATATAATGGGCTATATAATGGGTATATAATAGCTATGTTCAGGGTATATATTTCTTGATTGTGGTAGCTTAAACAAAACTCCAGCTGCTCTGGAACATCGTCCGGCTTGTCCGCCCCAACGACGAAGAGAGTCCAGTCTTTCCGGTCGCCTCCGCAAGCTTCGTAAAGGTTTCCCAGGAGGTCCAGCGAGCCGACTAACCTGGAACTGGTCCACACAAACTAACCTAAACCGAAACACCGCAAAAGAAAAGCGTAAGTAACCTAAACCTAAACTCTGCAAAAGAAAACGTAAGCAACGTAAACCTAAACGCTCCAAACGAACGTAACTCCTACAATAGTATCTTAACCATCTCCAAAATCCTGCACAGCAAGGACACAGCAACAGAAAGGCCGGCAAGCCCAATGTGATGAGCACGAGGCCCATGGCCATGCTCAGCAGTACTCCCACAACACCCTCCAGGACATCCTTTACCTGGGTTCTTGCTAAGGAATTCAATTGTATTTAAGTTACCATAACTAAGAAACCATACTGTTTACTATGGATCCGTACTACTGGTAACTTAAACCTTAAACCCTAAAGCCTTAAAGGAACCCTTATGGTGGATCCCTATCCCGGTAACTGACAGTAAACTCCCTTAACAAGAACCCAGCTACCTGTGAGCGGCAGTCCGGCTCCCACTGGCTTCTGTCGCCCATCTCCTGCTCAGGGTTGAAAAGTTTTGGGTTGTTTGTTCTTTTGGGGGGTTTACGGGCTTTTGGGTGTTTAGGGCTTTAGGGGCGTTTTTGGGCTTTTGTGGGTTTAGGGGTGTTTGGTGGTATTTGGGCCTTCGGGGGTTCAGGATTTAGGGTTTCTTTGGGGTTTAGGGGTTTAGGCGTTGTTAGGGTTTGGTGGATTTTTAAGGTTTAAGGGTCTAGGCGGTTTAGGAGTTCTTGGGGGTGTTTGGATTCTTGGGGGTTTTGGGGCTTTTGGTGGTTTAGGGGTTTTTGGTGGTTTTGGGTCTTTCTGGATTCGGGATTTTGGGGTCTTTGGGGGTTTAGGGGTTTCTGGGTTTGGGGGGGTTTAGGGGATATGGGTAGCTGTTAGCTCCTGGCGCTTTGTCGCAAGAACGACCGTGAGCCCCTGTTCAAAAGCCGCCAAAGCCCGTGTTGGATAAGACCATGTTGTGAAGGTTAGCATTGTCACCATTATCACACTGTCGTTCATTGACAATCTTGGCATTATCATCCTAGTTACCGTAGCAGCACGAGTGCTATGGTCAGTATTGTTTTCTTTGTACATCAAATTACAGTGTCAGCACAGCTATGGTCTGTTTATAATTCATGGTAGTACTGTTTGTACGGGTGCCTTCAGTGGATGCTACAGGGAGGCGCTACGAACTCGGTCTCCTCCTGTGCCGGTGCCTCAAGCAACGCAGTGTCTGCCCCATCTCCTGGAATCATTAACGCTTGTACGCAGCTTCCAACCTATTCGAGCACTTCAATGCCTTCCCGAAGGGAAGCAGGCGTCAGGAATCCGGGCGGCTGGTGGGGGCTTGGGTCACTAGGAAACAGCGATCGATTCGTCAGTTGCCCTCCGATGTCGGGTCCTCTTTCCATCGTCCTAAGGCCGTCAACGATGGGCGCAGGATACAAACCAGAGCCTGAAAAGGCTGCGAAACACAACCAGTCAGCAGTGGATGCTAAAAGATGCACGACACGATGTCAACAACTCTGCAGCCAGAGCTTGCTGGCGCGCCCGAGGACTTCAAACTTCAACGGCTTTTCCCGAACACCTGCGCTGATGTCCCCGCGGTCCAAGCTGACTCCGGGGTTCGACCAAAACTGCCAAAACAAGTGCAGCTGCACCTGAACACCGTCAAGTGGGAAATGCAACCTTCAAGGGATTGCTTTGGAATTTCTGGTCTGGTTCCACTCGCACATCACAAGATTACTATGATTCTGATTGCCAGGCCAGGCTTCCATCTGAGCACATCATAGACAGACCAATGCAAACCCCAAAGGGATCTAAGTACTTAGATCTGTGCAGCTTCGAATTACGAGCCAACAGCTTGTCACCGTCTGGCTGGGAGTTCTCATCTCACCACTAGACTTGGCCGGAAGCTAACTGCGTGTGTCTGATGAGTCGGCTGCCGCACTTCTGCACTCTGCCCTGGAAAATCCACGCCAGGGAGCCGGCCAGAAAAAGCCAGACAGAGGCGAAGGCCATCCCGCGCCGATAGGCGCTCAGAGCTACGAAGAGCCCACTTGTAATGCAGAGGTTGGCAGCCAGGAAGATCAGAACATCCGCGAGGAGCATCTTCCAACTGCTGAGAGAAGGGACCAGCTGACAGAGGAACACCGCAAAACTCAAGGTCACCATGCGCCAGCATAAGGAATAGCCGAGGACCATGGCCAGAAACTGAGAGACGATCACCTCAGAAGGCACGTTGCCGGTCCAGAGCGCCATGAAGTGGTCTAAGTTCGAGCTCACCTCAGGCAACACGATTAACAGCTGATATTGCAGCGGAATCGTCATGGCCGTATATCCTGACATGGCTGCCTTGCCCAGGCTACCCCGCACGTAGTCGGTGAATGCATCCTTGCTGCCAAACCATTCGGTGATGGCACTCAAGACGAAATCCCTGTCGTACTCAAGGCGGCACTGGGCCTTCTCCAACTCGAAGTTCTGCAAATCGGACACAAGCTTTCGCTTCTCCGAAAGGCTTCTTCGCAAGTAGCGGAAAAGGACGAATGTCGACAGAAGCTGGCCAAGAAGCGTCACAGCAAACAAAGCTTCACGATCAAGGCTGAAGAGCAAAGCTATGACATAGTTAGCAAAGAAATAGGCAGCCACTGCACTCTCCATGAACACCGGCGATAGACTGACTTTGCCATTCGGATTCGCCGTGCGGTAGGCAGCGAGCTCAAACACACACCACCTGGGTCGGGCTCGTAGATGTGGGTGTGGGCTGGGACCCTGGGATAGGGATGTCGGCACTCGGACAACTGAAACTGCATTGAAATGGGTCCTAAACGAACGAACTGCGGTCCCCAAAGCAGCCTAGCCGCAATCTCGAAAAGTAGGGCGGTGACCAAAGGATGCGAAGCTCTTCCGAAGCTTTCAGAAAGCCACCTGCGGAAGCTGCCACAAACTAAGGATCTGTCAAGATTACAGGGTGCCAACGCCACACTGATTTGGGAACCCCGACCGAGTCCGTAGATCCCTTGCATCATGAGAGTCTGGTCATTCTGGTTGATACTGACTGCATCTAGAAAACAAGTTGGCGACGACCAGATCCTCTCTGGGAGGTACACCGCGAGCACGACGCCAAGGAGGCACGCTGGCAAACAAAAGATAGCCATCCAAGGTCCTCTCGGGACAAGCTCGGCCACTTGATTTAAATGCCCAATGACTAAACCTTCCCGTAAACATATCTCCGTGCAGACCCAACAACGAAAGCAGTGTGCTCGACCTGGCCTGCCGGAACCGACTCCCTTTCGAAGCCCGGGGGCAAATCATAACGGCCAGGCTTGGAGAGAAGGTCGTGAACATAGAGAACCGCCAAGGCCATCGTGGTCAAAAACCATAGCGCCAAACACCATGCCCACGTGGATTGCAGCATCAAGGCAAAACACTTTGCAACCCCCGAAGTCTGCCACGTGTGTGATAGAAATATGTCGAAGCGAGACGCAGGCTTTGATCTTGTCCACAGAGCTGCTCGGCTGTCTTGCGAAAGATCGACAGGAGACTGCCACCAGAGTTGTCTCACGTATCGCAAGCACCTTCGCAACGAAATCCCGCGTATGATGTCTGGGTTCACATCCAGACAAAATGTCAGATCGATCTCTTTCGAGCTGCGGATTGATGCCTCAGGGACGTTGGGGAGACCAAATCATTAAAGCGCGTGAATTTTGGTGAACCCATCTAAACGGAGCAGTCCTTCAGCCAACTTGGAACCGGTGGAAAAGTTGCGATGATGGTTGGAGGGAAAAGCTTTTTGACACGACCTGCAAGAAACAACTCCTCGGCCTTGCGGTCATCGACCTTCTCAACATCCTCATCAAGCGTCGGCTGCGCCTGGATGGTTTCGTGCCCTCCGCAAGGTCTCGCTTCCTCACTTGCTGAACTTTGAACAACAACAAGTCGTGAATGCTTACTGCTAAACTGCTTCAGAAACCGTTCCACGAACCACATGTCCGAGTCCTCTTCTTTGCTGCAACACCCTGCTGATTGGCCCATGGCTGGCCCTCCAGGCCCACGTCGAAACTTCGCAAAAAACTTGTCATGGAAATGAACTCCATCTATCTGGCTCGATCATGTTGTGTGATCCTTGTGAAAGGCACATGTCTTTCTCTTGACTGCAAACTCAACACGTGGATGCTTCGTCATCGATGTATATCACAAGCGAAAATCAATCAACAAAATGTGGTTCCAAAAGCCGGCGAAAAACTGAACAGGTTCGGGCAAGCCACAAAGCAAAATTTGTGTTTCATGTGTTACTGTTACAGTGGCAAACAACGGTGCTTAAGCAGCACAAGCCCAATCACCAGGGTAGCAACGGAGCGTTTTGATTGATTTCAACAGACGCGGTCGCTCGCGACACTGGTCGCCGCATGTCGGGCAAAACTTTGGTAAAGCTTCAAACACGTCTCCCTCGCAGAATTCCGCAGTTTTTGAGCTCGGGTTGGTCCCCATTTTGAGGCCAAAAATTGGTTCCCAAAGCTGAGACCGCCTGATTGGAAACTATTAGGGGAGACGCCATTTTGGGCTTCGTTTTTGGAGCTCGAAAATGGGCTCTAGAATGGATCGAAAACCTTTGGACAAAGACGCTCCCAATTGGATTGGAACTTTGCTCGAAAAACAACCTTGTAGCTATGCGCGGGGTCTGTGCGTGGTCAGCTTGAGACTGTTGACCATGATGTCATGACAACTACTTGTCATAAATACCACAGCATGGCAAGCAAGGCGGCAACTGACTATGGGGGTACCTTAATGCGTCCTACAGTTTTCGTGGTTTTTCGAACACTGAAAATGGCCTCGCGCGATAGTACAATTTTGGAATTGTTTGTCCACAAATCTTGAAACCTTCCAGACCCCCCGCTCCCCCCAAATTCAATGTTTACATAGAAGCGCCCAATGAGCATAGCGGCACACATTGCGGCACACATTGAAATTGAGGGGGCGGGGGGGAGGTTTCTGAATATGCAAACAAGAAGACTGTCAATGACTGACTGCTGCTGCACTCGATAAAAACCATAACTCCTTCATAAAGTCTCGTTATAGATCCTCCCCGAAGTCCTGCCTGATCTTTCCCTAAACCCTCGCATGGCCAAGGCCCCCGTAAACTTGTAGATAGACGACCCTACAATTTTTTGCACATGCTACCCCTCATGTTTTTCGTGTATGCTCTTCCAAACGATTGCTTGCGGACCCTCCCCCAAATCCTGCCTTGCAGATCCTGCCCAAAACTCTGCAAATCCTTCCCCAAACCCCCCTTTTGCATTCCAAACCCTGCCCCGCAGATCACTTCCCAATGCCTCTTGCAGCACAAATTTCTATTCTTCGTGCGCATTTCCAGTGCTTTGGTGGTCCTACAGGCCTTCGAACCCTTAGCCCTCCAGATATGCCGCCCAAGCCTCCACCTGGCACAGTGCCCGAATAGTGTCCGAATAGTGCCCGAAATAGTGCCCGAAATAGTGCCTGAATGAACCTTTCACAGTGTCCAAATTCATTTTCCTTTCGTAAAGAAAGGAAAATCTCTTTTTTCTTCGCGAAAAATCATTTGGGCACTGTGAATTCGGACACTAGTTCGGGACACTATTTCGGGCACTATTCGGCCTTGGCGGCTCCTTCTAGCCCACGGAAGGTCTCGATATGATGGCACGCCGACCGACAACATTCGTCGTTGAGGTCCAATCGCTAACTTCTGCACTTCGGGCACTCTTTGAAGACGTCAACAATTTGTGCACTGCAGAGGGACCAGGCGGACCAGGAGGGAGTCACAGGGAGTTGGATGCAATGACTCGCGCACCGTGCAGTTTCGTCGTTCGTAAATGATTGCCTAAAGACTCTGATTAATGATCTGACTATCTGATTGATAATTGACAATGTAATAAACAACAAATATGCTCGGAAACATTTGTCGAAAAACGAAAAAAATCATGGATCATGGCATCATGGCAACAGAGAAGTCATGACAATAATCCTACAAAACAATCAAACACTTGTTATAAAGTTGATAAAGCTTGAATTTTGACATCTTCAAATGATGATCATGAGAAGAATCTTTCTTGCAAGTACTTCTTGAAACCATTGATTCACTGAGCTCTTTCTTTCCGACACAATGGCCCAGACCCTCCTCGCAAGCTAAAAACTTTTTGAGCTTTTCAACTTCCAACTTGCTTTTGCTTCACACACAAACGAACTCCAAGCAAGTTCCTTTTTCACATCCAAAATCTAACAAACTTCAAAATCAGCTCCACTTCACAGTAGTTCGACTTGGAAGGTACTCTTTGTGAAAACACAGCAGCAGCGCGCTGAACCCTCTTTTTCTCACGGCTTGAGCCAAAGTCAGCAGCCGGAGGCTTTGTCTGTGCAACTGGCCACAGATATTCCATGTGCCATAGCACTGCAAGTGAAACACTGCTCAGCCACGTGTTCTCCACAACTGCAAAACAAACTCAAACGTCAGTGGGAGTTCTCGGGACCTACTCAAAACTAGCGCAAGCAGAACTACAGCTACACAGTCACTCCAAACGTAGTTACACCAAGGAAAAACACTTCCCTACACTCTCAAGCACTTCAAAAGGCTTTCCACTGAAAGCAAGCTCGTCAGTCAAGCCTCCAAGGCAAAACTTTCAGCTAAAACGACTCACACCTGAGCAGGCATGCAGGACAACCAAAGTAACATGTCTTAAACATGAACTTTCACACCCCCGCTTGGACTGTAATGCCTCAGCGCAACAGTGTAAGCACAGCTCTTTAGGCTAAGTGCTCTGTTCGTCATCCTCGGCACACGTCCGCACGGCAGTCCCTCCTACGGCTACTTTCAAGACTCGCTTAGCAGCACGCAAAAGAGCCCTACCTAGCTTGGTGGGGTAGTAACCGGTTGCCTCAAGACTTTCAGGAGCAACATGCACATGATTCTTGTCACAAGATTTCCCGGAGAAGATTTCACACCACTCCGAACAGTTGCAGGCAAACCACCATCTCTTATAGACCAAATCAAAAGCACATCGGTCTACTTCTCGTCCAAAGGATAGGCCAAGGGACTTCTTCACTCTTTGGTACGTTTCTTCCTTCCAAAGTCCACAGGTCTTTGGCCACTCCTGAGTCAGCAGGACGTCCTGGCAGTGGTTCTGCAACAGCTTTCCTAGCGTTTTCCACGAAGCAACATGCTTCTTCATCTGCTCACGCCAGCGATGGCGAAACTTCGGTTTGTGCCAGTTCTTAAACCGAAAACTACAACCTGCAGTACACGGCGACGCTACATGGATATAGATCTTGGGCGGATTTCGTTTCAACAGACAGAGCAGAACTTCTCCTAAAAACAACTGTGTGTTCTTACTCAAGAAGTCTTCTTCCTGAGTGATGCCAATGTAAGCAACGCTCTCACGCTTGCACGCTGCACACAACGCACTATCACGGGCACAGAACAGCTCAACCACCAGCAAAGGAACAACCCCCATAGCCAAATCAACGGCTACTGGACGATACTTCAGTAAGTTCTCCGGAAGCTCTTCAAGCTTCTCGTGGAGGTTCTCAAGTTCCTCCACTCTCTCTCGAAGTTGTTCAGGTACACACAGTGTCTGCAAGTCTTCCTCACAGATCCGCTCAAGTCCACAAGCCTCCAGCAGATGCTGGAGCATAGCTTCTTCAGGACTCTTTGTGAGTCCGTCGCTCGGATTCAGGCATCCTTGGATGAATGTGAGACGCAGTCTCTCACTTTGAACAAGCTCTTGCAAGTACCGATGCCTCAACTCCAAATGCCGCACTCGACGCAGCAGGCCTTTCATCTTCGAAATAGACAATGCCGCTTCACTGTCAGACGACAGGTAAATGGGATACGATCCCGTGTCACCGGCAGGCAGGCCTTGAAGGAGCGTTTCCAACAGCAGGGACAGGTACACAGCTTCCTTGGCAGCTTCAGTAAGCGCGGCCAGCTCTGCTTCAGCTGAGCTTAAGGCAGTCACTGACTGCTTCCTTGAGAAGCACTTGATCATCATGCCATGCCAAAGGACAATGGCACCAGACACTGAACACACGTTCCACGAGGCATCCACATACCCCGAAAGCAAGGTCTCCGACTCAAAACTCTGGTCGACCCAGCCAAACGCAGAGAAGCGCTGAAGGTACTCAGGCAACGCCATCACCCAACGCACAACTCTTCTTAAACAGGCTTCGGCTTGGCTGTCAGGATCACTCTGAAAACGACCTAGAAACCCAACAGGATAAGCTAGGTGAGGAAGCGTGAGACTGGCCCACATAAGCTTCCCAAGCACACGTCGATACCTTTCGTACGACTCAGTGCTTATTGAACCTCCAGGTTCCTTCTTCCGGTACTCCCTCTCAAGGTTTCCCAAAACAGGCTTCACACCTTTTCCGCTGATCCCAAACTCTTCACCAAGCGACTTCAAGTAGCCCGGTTTCAAGCCGAACAACACAGGTCCAGCGTCCGTCACACGGACGATAATTCTTCCTAGAAACTCAAGTTGCCCTTTCTTTCCAGGCTCCAAGATCCCAGTCTGCTTCATTTTGTAAATCTTGGCCAACTGAGCATACAGCTCCTTTGCAATCTTTGAGTTCTGGGAGAAGATGATCAAGTCATCAACATACACCAGCACCAAGGTCAGAGAACCGTCCTTCTCGAGACGGTGGTGCACAGTAGGGTCCGCAGTTTCTCCAAACCCAAACTGCCCACGCAACGTGTTGGTGAACTCCAAGTACCAACTCAACGGCCCAACCCGCAAGCCATTCATGGCTTTGTGTAACTGAGCAAAAAGCGGATTGCCATGATCGTCATACATCCCGTTCGGAAAACGGATGCACTCAACACCTTGGACAGGCGCCTGCATGAAGGCTACCGAAACATCGGCAGACAACAGCGTTCCTCCACGAACCGCATGCACAGCAAGGACACCTCGCAAAGCTTCCAAGGAGGTCGTAGGGGAATAGATCCCATCAGCCAAGGGGCTGGATCCAAGCGCATAGTCACGCACAACCAAACGCGCTCTCACACGGTCAGGGTTTGTCACAGAGGGTTTGGAAGTTAGAACCCAACGAGTGGTGTGGATTCTTCGCACGGCCTTCTTCCGGGCCTCAGCTTCTCCAATCACGGTTGCCACACCAAAGGCATCTAACTCCGACAGCTCAAGCTTCATCCCTTCTTCGAGATGTTTCCTCGCGAGAACCTTCCCTGAAACCTCACAAACCGCGTTATCTGGGACATGTACCCAGATTTTTCTACCTCCAAACTTCATACTGAACCACTCAGCGGGATTATCTCCCCTCCTCAGCTTCTGCGTCACACGAAGGTCAGGTCCTTCATAGAGCTGGCGAAGACCATACTCGTACAGCCAGGTCAGGCCATCATCCATGATATTATCTTCACCATCACCCATCTCAACATCATCCTCATCAAGGACACCACCAGGAGGAGGTTCGACATCCATCCCTTCACCATCAGCAGGAAGAGAGGGGGAATAATCTGCTAGATCCTCATCCTCCATCGCATCAGGAGCTCCAGGCTCTTCTGCTTGTCCCACAGGGAACTCTAGACTACCATCAGGCAACGCCGGAGGGTCAGGAGGAGGCTGAGGTGCATCCAGAGGCACATCAAACTTGATGGGTCGCTCGGGGTCCTCCCGGTTTCCTTTCAGTTGGTCTAGCACTGCTTTGTCAAACTCTACCGGGTCCCGGGCACGAAACGAGCTGAAAATCTCCAAACGAGGCGGCTTCCCATCTCCTAAGGGAACAAAGACACGTATCCCAGAGCCGTTGGCGCCATGGGGCCCAACGTAAATCGCCCTCACTAGGCGCTTTCCTCGATGCTCCGGATAGTCCTTTTGTGGCTTTCCAAAGCCTACCACCCCAAACTCACAACTCTTCACAGCTTGGACTGTAGAGCCCCTGAGGCGTTCCAGAGGCGTGCTTTGCTCCTTGGACACATGAAACAAGTTATGCATCCTAACAGCATACCGCATGGCTTCAATAAACAAGTAGCTCCCTAACGGCAGCTGCCCTCCTACACGCTCTTCCAGTCCTAGCCAAACAGACCAACGCTTCTTTCACGAGGCAAACGTTACGCTCAACAATGCCTTTTGCCTGGGGCCTGTTCACTGCAAACGGAACCCAATGCATGGACCGTCCTACAAACGTCCTATGCTTCGCAGAATCCCGGAACACACTCTCCAGGAGGTTTTCTTGGTCACCGTGGACCACAATGTCCAGCCCGTTGAGGCCCATCTCAGAAAGAGCCTTGCAAACGGCTGGTACAGGCACCGGGTCCTCAGGACCCAAAACAACAGTACTCAAGTATCCCGACAGGACGTGAACGATCAACAGAAACCGAACATTTCGACCGAAGAAGCCAAAATCTACTTGAAGCTCTCCCGGCGCATAGTGGCTCTTCATGTTCTTGCGTCGTGCTGGCACACGACCACGTGCCGACTGGCACACATCACAGAAACTCAGATAGGGCTGATGCCCTTTGTTCCGGTGCGCTCGCAAACGCTCTGAAGTAATGTATACTGGAACCTCAAGGTCTTCAGGAGGAGACAAACCTGAACCAGACGGCTCGGGACGAGGTTCGGGGTCAGGAGGGCCGGGAGGTTGAGGCTTCGGTTCGGGGTCTGGCAACAACTCTTCTTCAGACTCAACAGTGATCTCAACCGGCAAACCTGCAAGCATACGCGCCCTATGCACAACACGCTCGGACACAACATGCTCACGCACAACATGTGGGGCCTCAGGAATCCGCGGTGCTTCTTCATTGTGCTGCCCACGCAAGGCAGCAACTTTCTTAAGCACTTTGCGGACCAAGCACAACAACCTTCTCATCATCGGCCGTTGGACTCTCCAGGGGAAACACCGACGGGGATTCCGACCTTTCAAAGTTACTCGCACCCACTTGTGTCTCCTACGGCTTCCGAACCGCAGCTTCCTACGACCCCCGCTTCGACGCACTACCACAGCTACAGCACAGACTGCCAGCAGCACGCAAAAGCGAAACCCCGCAACCTTTGAAATAACCCTGAACAAGGCTGCGGCACACGATCTTTCTAAGGAACACCTGGGCAGAGCGAGACACTTTGTGGATCCATTCGGGTAGGGCGTAGCTTCGGGAACACTCAAGCAACACGCACCTACCGCACCACACTCGAGGTTACCTTCTCCTAAAGCACTGCACTCACGACAACCTACCGCTTCGGCACTGCACTCTAGACGTTCTACAGCTTCGGCACTGCACTCTAGACTGCCTACCACTTTGGCACCGCACTCTTGCACCTTTTTCGGGGAAGACACCGAAGAGCTCACTTTGAGGATGACGGGCCTCGAACCTAAGGTTGAGGCCAAAACCTCAGAAGAAACACACCGCCTCAGATCGAAGGTGATCGATCTCTCTTCTTTGGCGTAGGGGCTAGAGTTGCCCTTGCTGTTGGCCGTGGTGCTTTTGACGGCCTGGCTGAAGGTCTCACTGTAGGGCGGGGCGGTGGAGTTTGAGGCACAACCGACACACTCGGAGTGATGGGCGTCACATGCTGGCCCACAGCTCCAAACACCTGGCGCAACGGCCCGGTGGACCACGGATTGAAAATGCCTCGGTATCCTGGCGGTGGTGCTGGAGGCACTGGTCCCATGTACCCCAAGAAGGGCGGCGCCGGCGGGAACATGTGCATCTTCCCAACAACCTGCGGTGCTTGTGGTACAGGGCCCATTGGCCCAACCATCGGCGGCGCTGGAGGTCCCATGTGCCCAACATCCGGCACCTGCCCCACCTTGGGCATCGCCTTCACTTGAACAGCTCGGACCGGCGGCCTCAAAGCAACTCGAACCGCAGGCCTCGCAGCAGCTTGAGCAACAGGCCCCGCAGCAGCTGGAGCAACAAGGCTCACAGCAGCTTGAGAAGCAGGGCTCTCCGGAACCTTGGGCATCGCTTTCACCAAAGGTGATCGTTGGGGTGTCTTTGGAACCGCAGATCCGGGCGACACCGGCGTTGTCGGAGGCGTTCCTGGAGGAGTGATAGCTTCCACACTCGAAGACGACAGGCTGATCCGCCTGCTGGCTGGTAACTCCGGAGGAGTCCCAGACTCTACGGCTCCCTCGGGGGCCGCTGAACTCTCGGGGGCACCAAGGGCATCCCCAAGTTGTAACTCCAAAGTAAGCAAACGAACTGTAGCAGCGGCTTGCTCCTGAGCAAGCAGGGCTGCTTGGAGCTCTGCCTCCTTGCGTGCCCTCTGTTGGGGCGTCCACTTCTCGACAGCCACATTGGCGGCTGCCTTCGCCGCTGCCGACGCTCGCTCCTTCTCCGCCAAGTTCTTGCTGGCGGCAACCATCTTGAGCTCTTGCTCCCTCAGCAAAGCCACTCCTTCGGCGGCCTTGTCTCTCTCGCCCTCGTTGTGGTCCTTCTTGTCCTCGGCGACCTGGTCCTTTTCTCGTGCACGGCGCTCCTTGGAGCCTTTCTTCTTCTCCTTCTTCTTGTCCTTCTTCTTCTTCTCCCGAGGAGTCTCCGGTGGTGTCTCGGGCGGCGTATCCGGGGGTCCAGGCGGCACCACAGGCGTCCCCGGTGGAGGCGGGCTCGCAGGAGGGCCTGGCACCGCCTTCCATTTTCCCCAATCGTCGGCCTCGTTGCCCTCCTGAGTGGGAGCGGGAGGTTCTCCAGAAGGCAAGGCCGGAGAAGTTAGGGAGTGAAATCCCCGGTGGAGCAATTCCTTCGAATCGCATCTGTTCATTGCCACTAGTTCTTCGGCCTCTCGCCTCTGCTCCACGCTGCGACTCAGCTGCAGCTTCTGCACCAACTGCTGTCGCCTGCTGGATGCCGCTGTCTGCATCGCTCTGAGATCTTGCCATCTCTCGGACATAACCATCATCTGGGCCGGCTCCTTCTCCTGAGCGACCCCTTCCGACGGCATCTGGAGCAAAAGGGTTCTCTTCTTGACACACAGTCCCCGTCGTAACGGAGATGACTCCATAGAGAAAAATCACCCACCGCAAGGCTCGAGACAGAACCGCGGCAGAAGAGATACGTTTCTGCTTGCTTTTACGTGTCCCTAATGCACCTGCACTTGCACACTCCGGACGACAGGCAGCTTCCGAAAACCCTGCACACTCACTCCTACAGGCAGTCTCCGAAAACCCTGCGCACTCACTCCTACAGGCAGTTTCCGAAAACCCTGCGCAAACCTCCACTGAAGCAGCTTCCGAACCACAGGCTCTCACAGTACTCTGAGGCGTTGGCGGCAAAGGCTCTACACTCACACATGCACTCGCACTCCTACCGCTCCTACGGCATGCTTCGGTGTGTGTGGTGCTTGCTTGCTTAAGCGAAACGGCTGCGGACGAAACACAGACTTCAGAACCTACCACACAACCCGCACACAGCTCTTCAGAACAAACTGCAGGCACTACCTCAGTCTCAGCTGCTACTTCTGCTGCAGAAACACACTCGCACGAAAACTCACTGCAAAAGGCTCGCAACAAGAACTTGAAAGGAGTCACTTCCAAAGCTCTCTGCGGATGCTTGTTCGGATGCGCCTTCTCCTTGGCGCGGTCCACTTCCATTGCATCTCCCGTGTCGTCGTCTTCTTTCCCAAACTTCGGTGGGGTACCTTTGGGCACTCCTGCTTTGGACTTCGCTTTCGCCTTAGCTCTCGCGGGGCCGATCTCCTGGGCCATTGCCCACCAGCTCCTGGCTTCCGTCTCTAAGGGAACCCAAACCCAGGAACCCTTCCCATTCTGCTTCATCAAGCAACTCTCTCCGGGTGTGGCAGTGAACCAAGAACACCAACCCGAAAGCGACGCCTGCCAAGAACTGATCACATTGAAACCAATCTGACAAACCAGGACCTTCTGAAGCACTACAGGCCCTAGCCTCCCAAACTTCACACGGATATCGACCAACCCGAGGCATTCCATCTCGGTGTCGCTAGCACTCATCAAGACAGGCAGCGGTCCCGAATGCTCCTTCACGACTTCGCAAAACGACAAAGAAGCAACAGACAACACGTGGCACGTGGCTCCACTATCAACAAGCCACGCAAAGTGACTGTTCCTCGAAGAGGACTGGTTCAGCTTCTCTACTTCCTTATCCGTCATGGTGAGACGTGGGGGCTCAGCATCATTGGGCTCATTCTTCACTGCTTTCCCTGGGCGCATGCCCCTGAGACGATGAAATCTCAAGGCCATCACTTGCTCCGACGGCTCGTCTTCAACAGCGCGTCCCTTGGACTTCGCTTTCGGCTTCGCCTTTGGCTTTCCCCACTTTCCTTTGTCCTTGCCCTTCTCGCCCTTCTTGTCGCCTTTGCCCTTTCCTTTGGGCTCGCCTCCTCGACCGCCACCACCAGAGGGCTTTCCACCCTTGCCTTTGTCTTTGTCTTTGCCTTTTCCTTTGCCACCCTTCGGTGGTTCAGGACACTGCCAACTGTAGTGACCAGCCTTGCCGCAGTTCCAACACAAACCCTTGTCACCAACAGCGTGAAGGGCTCCAGCGTCGCAAAGCCTGGTCTGTTCCTCAAAGAACCGGATGCTCGTCACAAGCTCTTCCCAAGTTCCAGACTTGCCGTGCAAAACAACGTAATGCCGGCACTCAGGGTTGACAGATTGAAGCAAAATGGTTAGGCGATCCGAGCCGCCGGGCTTCAGCTCCGGAAAACGATGGAGCTTCTGATCCACTTTGCCCAGCTCATCCTCCAAGAACCGGACCACATCAAGTGGCCTCTTGTAGGTTCGGGCTCTGGCAGGCAACTTCAGGGCCTCATCTCTCACTGCAATTGCCTCCATTCTTGAGACAATGCTGAAAGTCGCATGCATTTGCCGCATGACTTCGTACCCACAAGCAGCTTGAGCTTGCCGCATGGACGTGCTTCTCACAAGCTCCATGCCTCTCTCAAACTTCTGCAAACTCTGTTGAAGGTAGTAAAACAACCGAGCAGACCTCGAAGCCACAGGAGCAGACATCTCTGACTGCTTGATCTCCCTGTTGTGCACCATTGCTTGGCGCAACTCGTTGACGTAGTTGTCGTCTATGAGCGCCAACCATGACGCCAAGACTTCACACCAACGGTGGTACTCTTCCAGCTCTTTCACACGCCCTTTTCCCATCGATGGAGCGTCGATGGTGGGCAAAGCAGGGAGGTACTTCTCAGCTCTGTTGCTTCCTACGTGCACAGACGGACCAGCAGGCGCTGGAGGTGGAGGAGCAGTAGCTTTAGCTGACGGACTTCCAGCCGCAGCCGTCGAACCAAAGGGGTCAGCTACAGCTGCAGAGGCAGCCTCAGCTTCTCGCCTTCTTCTCTCATCTGCGTCCATCCTAGCCATCATGACCTGGAGCGTCTGCTGTTGCATCTGCATCATATTCAGCATCAACTGCTGCAGCTGTGGGTCCAAACCAACTGTCGTCGTCACTGCAGGTGGAACCGGTGCTTGCTGTGGCACTGGCTGCGGTGCCTGCTGCGGTCCAACAGTCGGGACAGGCTGAGGTCCTGGGTTCGACGGCTGACTCGCCTCTCCAGGACTCGGACCAAACAGTTCAAAGTCGTCCTCCTCAGGCACTGGGGTCGCGGCACTTTGGGCAGGGTCAGCCATGGCTTCTCTACAGCTACGAGCGTGCTACACACGCTCCGCTACCATGTGAAAACACAGCAGCAGCGCGCTGAACCCTCTTTTTCTCACGGCTTGAGCCAAAGTCAGCAGCCGGAGGCTTTGTCTGTGCAACTGGCCACAGATATTCCATGTGCCATAGCACTGCAAGTGAAACACTGCTCAGCCACGTGTTCTCCACAACTGCAAAACAAACTCAAACGTCAGTGGGAGTTCTCGGGACCTACTCAAAACTAGCGCAAGCAGAACTACAGCTACACAGTCACTCCAAACGGTTACACCAAGGAAAAACACTTCCCTACACTCTCAAGCACTTCAAAAGGCTTTCCACTGAAAGCAAGCTCGTCAGTCAAGCCTCCAAGGCAAAACTTTCAGCTAAAACGACTCACACCTGAGCAGACATGTAGGACAACCAAAGTAACATGTCTCAAACATGAACTTTCACACTCTTGGAGTTTCATTGCGAAGGTTTGACTGGCACCTTCAGTTTTCCAAACTTGAGAGATGAACATGAGTCTTTTACAACTGGCGTTTCACGAATTGAGCAACAGCTTCGCCTCTTCCGGCTTCTTTGCAGTTTTTCAGTTGCTTGATAAAAACCATAACTCCTTCATAAAGTCTCGGCATGGATCCTCTCCGAAGTCCTGCCTGATCTTTCTCTAAACTCTCGCATGGCTAAGACTTCCGTAAACTTGAGGTATGTGAGATTCTTCAAAGCATTGCGGCGCACCATGATTGCGGAACAAAGGAGCGAGATTCAGTGGGTTGACCAAAGCGGTCTCACTGGCCAAATCACAGGACAGTGCGTGCGAAGGTTGGAGATGATGAAGCTAAAAGTCGGGCAAGGCAGGAGCTTGGACGTCATGTGTTCAAGGTGGTGAAAGAACTTACGCAAGGGATTAACTACAAGCGCACGGATGGAGGTTTACACGGGGATGAACCAACAGGAGGTTGAGGTGTGGAAGGACCATTTTCAAGCAAGAGAGATAAGACTGACCATGTGGCTGATATCTGAAGCTGGAGGGGTGAGATGCAGAAGTCTTGTACAAGCTGGTTTGCGACTCCAATGGTGGTGTCACGTGGCTAAACTCGCTGCAGTTTGGGTCCGGGCGGAGTCGGGTGTGGATGATGTGCAGCAAGTCTCATGACGCTTGATGGAGGAAGCAGCTTAGTCTACCCATGGAAACACTTACCTGTTGCGCTTTTATGACTTAGAGGAGGCTTATCAATAGCAAGACATTTCTATGGCGCATTTTGGAAGGAAAGGAGTCCACGAGAATTTAGGAAACTGCTGAAGGTACATGAAGAAATGGCCAGCAAGGTCAGATTGCAAGGCATGGAATCCACCAGTTTTGTTCCGAAGGGTTACGCGAAGGCTGTCTCTTGTTGCCGATTTCAATATTTTTCACCATGGATTCAGGGAAGTGTTTCCGGCTCGACGCGGCCGAGCGGCGGGTGGAAGGAACCACACCTGGGTTGGTATGGATGGTCATGTAGCCAAAAGAAAAACAGATCGGGAGGACGAGGGGCGACATGGAAGGAGGTGTGTTATCGGGAATCCGCGGACTATACGGGTGCAGTTGGTGATGCAGTAGGAGCGGAAACTACTGTTCACGCAAACCGTGACAGACTTTTGCAGGAACCGTCAATACTGAGAAAACGGAGGGCTTGCGAGTGCAGACGGAGTTACTGTAAGACCAGGTACTGATGTGGCATGGCTTGGAGAAAGCTCGAAGGTGAAACACGTTGGAGCTAGAGGAGGCCCTTCCAAGCATCCTAGAGAACAGCTTCCGGAATTGGCTCCGTAATTCGAGCGTTCTTTTGGCCCATGTGTTGCAACGATGTCCGACGTGGAAGCACCTCCTGTTCCTCCCCCTCAAAGAGTGGAGTTGCCGCAGGAGTGTAGAACGTCCTTCGTAAATAAATGGTCCTTCCTCGTCTGCCTGTTGCTAGGAGACTTTGTCCGCCCGTCTGGCCCGCCTGCGACAGGAGCGTCAGGATGCAAAGGTGTGGTATTGTCTGCGTGTCTACAAGATGTCTTGATTGTCTTTCGTCCAAAGCAGGTAGAAGCGCGCAGAGTCGCTAAGATCCTGAAAGCAGAGCAAAAACGACTTCGCAAGGCATGGTTCTGTCTGCTGCCCCGTCGAATGTAGATGTTTGAACTTGCCCAGGCCAAAACTGTAGCACGGCAGCTTTCTGAATCGCAGTAATTAAACCCTTGTCGTTTCTCACACGATGGCGCGAATGTTTTAACGCGCATTGAGCCCGGCACTGAGAGTGATCAGCGGTCAGTGAGCGCTGAGAGTGGTCAGCGGTTCGATCCCTGCCGAAGCAGTGGGTGAGAGAGCTTGGCTGTGACCCGAACTGTTGCGTGGCAGCTAGTAACTTCTTCGTCTTCGGTTGAGCGTGAGCGGTTCAGCAGTGTGCAAGCCTTGTCTGAGGCAGGGCACGAATGTTTTACGGGCTTTGAGCCCGGCACTAAAAGCGATGACTCTGCGGAGTGGGGTTTGCCATCTGGCAATGAGGTCTGCCATCTGAGCCAGTGAATGTATGAGCATTGCCCAAACTGTTGCCTGAGCAGCTGGTAAACTTTCCGGCTAGTCAGTGACGAAGCCTTGCTTTGACGTAATCCCAGCCTTCTTTTTCTGAAGGCCACAAAACGTGGTTGCGTTGCGGTGTAGGGTTTAGGATGAGTAAGTGAGCCTTGCTGTAGTCCATGTGGGCAGCCAAAACTCTTTGTTGACATCTAGCAGGTTTTTCCGAATGCACGAATGTGAGCCCGTCATATCATGCTCATTCGCTTCTGAAATGTTGAGCCTGTTGCAAGGTCGAAGCTGAGCGCCGTAGTCTTTTACGTAGAGCAACGCGCAGCATGGGAAATCTGGATCCGAAATTGTCCGCTTGCAGAAAGCTAGGACAGGCAGACTCTACTGATCCGCCGCAGTTTGATTCGAGATTGTATGCTGCAGGGTGTGAGGATACAGACGAGGGAACCTGAACGAGCCCAGAGGTGGCGGGCAAATGATTTCACCCTTAGGACAAAGCCGGTGGTATAATATTCAGCTGCCAACTGAGTTTGATTGACTCCGGCATGTCTGGGACCTTCCACCGTTCTAATAGTGTTATACTACCCAAAGGGTGTGTAAGTGGGTTCCCTTGGTTTTTGCAGCAGATGGGGTGGGTTCCCCGTGGGTTCCCTTGTTTTTTGCAGCACTTCAGGTGGGCTACATATGGGTTCCCTTGTTTTTTGCAGCATTTCGGGTGGGTCTGTGTATGTTCTTCATTTAGCTTTCTTGTAGATTCCCATGGTTTTTGCAGCATGGACGGTGGGTTCCCTGTGGGTTCCCTAGTTTTTGCAGCATTTTTAAGTGGGTTCCCATGGTTTTTAACAATATCGACGGTGGATTCTCTGTGGGTTCCCTTGTTTTTTGCAACACTTCAGGTGGGCAACATATGGGTTCCTTTGTTTTTTGCAGCATTTCGGGTGGGTCTGTGTATGTTCTTCACTTAGCTGTCTTGTAGATTCCCATGGTTTTTGCAGCATGGACGGTGGGTTCCCTGTGGGTTCCCTAGTTTTTGCAGCATTTTTAAGTGGGCTCCCATGGTTTTTCACCGTCGATACGGTGGGTTCTCTGTTTGGTTCCCGGGTTTTTGCAGCATTTGAAGTGGGTTCCCATGGTTTTCCAATAGGCTCTTTTGGCTTTTGCAGCATGTCAGCTGGGTTCCCTGTGGGTTTCCTAGTTTTTTGCAGCATTTTAATGGGTTCCCATGGTTTAACAGCATCGACGGTGGGTTCCCTGTGGGTTCCTTGCTTTTTGCAGCATTGCAAGTGGGTTCCCATGGTTTTCCTAGCATATATTGCGCAAAGGTCTGGGCGGGCTCCCTTGGCTCTTGCAGTGTGTCAGCTCGGTTCCCTGTGGGGTACATGTGGGTTCCCATGGTTTCTCCAGCTCGCGCATTATGTTTCAGAGAAGAGTGGAACTGAAGAAGATGTTCAGGACAGTGGCTGCAGGTGTGGCCCAGTTCCATCGCACATCTTGCGCTGCATTTGGATTTGCTGCTTTGAAGTAAGGCTGCAAAAAGCACGTCTGCTATCTGCAGTTTGGGTCGAGACCAAAGACGTTAAACAGGCTCACCTCTGATGCACATGAGGCTCGCCGCCCTCCTGTGGTAATGCTCTTGATAAGTTTGCTGCGGCTAAATGCTGGCACGCTGATGCGAGGATTTTGCGGCATCTACTGGCAGATGTTAATCTCAGCTTGTAGCTTCAACTGTTTCGATTGCTTGCTGTACGTGGGCTGTTTTTGCGCTGGGAAGCTCCACTTGCAGGAGCTCTTTTTTCCTACAGAATCGTAGGAAGCCTCGAAGGGCCTCCCCTGTGCGGGAAAGATCTTGTACGAACAAGAACAGAAGCACTTGTCTTGAAACGGCAGCCGATGGCAAGTTTGGCAAATTTTCCAAAAGTATCTCACATTTCACAGCATGTTGGCTTTCTTGGACGTTGATCCAAACAGCATGCGGAAGGAATTTTGTTTTTCCGTGCAGTTTTCCAGCTGAAACGGGTTCCAAAAAGCAGCTCTAGTCCGGGCACCGAAACGGGGCTCCCGATTTTGGCTTTCTTCGTTGGACATACAAGCTCACGCAATTCGAGGCCCCAGATTCGAGCTCAGATGTGGGAGCCATTTCTGGGGCCCAGTTATGCCGTTTTTTCGTCGAGCAGATGCCACATCTGCGTGCACAGCTGGCCGTTGCGTGCAACAGTATATAAACCTCGCCAGCTCTGTTTTGCATTTTGCCGGTGTTCCTTCAAAACTCAAAATAACAAGTGGAACGCTCGCAAACATGTGAACCTTGCAAACAGAACTTTCTCACACAGAGGAGGCCCTTCCAAGCATCCTAGAGAACAGCTTCCGGAATTGGCTCCGTAATTCGAGCGTTCTTTTGGCCCATGTGTTGCAACGATGTCCGACGTGGAAGCACCTCCTGTTCCTCCCCCTCAAAGAGTGGAGTTGCCGCAGGAGTGTAGAACGTCCTTCGTAAATAAATGGTCCTTCCTCGTCTGCCTGTTGCTAGGAGACTTTGTCCGCCCGTCTGGCCCGCCTGCGACAGGAGCGTCAGGATGCAAAGGTGTGGTATTGTCTGCGTGTCTACAAGATGTCTTGATTGTCTTTCGTCCAAAGCAGGTAGAAGCGCGCAGAGTCGCTAAGATCCTGAAAGCAGAGCAAAAACGACTTCGCAAGGCATGGTTCTGTCTGCTGCCCCGTCGAATGTAGATGTTTGAACTTGCCCAGGCCAAAACAGTAGCACGGCAGCTTTCTGAATCGCAGTAATTAACCCTTGTCGTTTCTCACACGATGGCGCGAATGTTTTAACGCGCATTGAGCCCGGCACTGAGAGTGATCAGCGGTCAGTGAGCTTCGCTGTCGCCTCTCTGGTGTTGAACTGTTGCCCCAGCAGCGAGTATCTGTTGAGCAGTGACTAAGCTCTGCCAGCTTTTAGTACGTGAGTCAGTGAGTGTGAATGAGTGAGCTTTGCTGCGACGAACGGCTGCCTGCAGCGCGTAAATTCTTCTTCGGTGTCGGGTGAGCAGTGACCAAGCTTCGCTCTTTCTTTTCCAAGGGAATGAATGTTTACGGCTTTGAGCCCGGCGCTGAGAGTGGTCAGCGGTGCGAGCCCTGCCGAAGCAGTGGGTGAGAGAGCTTGGCTGTGACCCGAACTGTTGCGTGGCAGCTAGTAACTTCTTCGTCTTCGGTTGAGCGTGAGCGGTTCAGCAGTGTGCAAGCCTTGTCTGAGGCAGGGCACGAATGTTTTACGGGCTTTGAGCCCGGCACTAAAAGCGATGATTCTGCGGAGTGGGGTTTGCCATCTGGCAATGAGGTCTGCCATCTGAGCCAGTGAATGTATGAGCATTGCCCAAACTGTTGCCTGAGCAGCTGGTAAACTTTCCGGCTAGTCAGTGACGAAGCCTTGCTTTGACGTAATCCCAGCCTTCTTTTTCTGAAGGCCACAAAACGTGGTTGCGTTGCGGTGTAGGGTTTAGGATGAGTAAGTGAGCCTTGCTGTAGTCCATGTGGGCAGCCAAAACTCTTTGTTGACATCTAGCAGGTTTTTCCGAATGCACGAATGTGAGCCCGTCATATCATGCTCATTCGCTTCTGAAATGTTGAGCCTGTTGCAAGGTCGAAGCTGAGCGCCGTAGTCTTTTACGTAGAGCAACGCGCAGCATGGGAAATCTGGATCCGAAATTGTCCGCTTGCAGAAAGCTAGGACAGGCAGACTCTACTGATCCGCCGCAGTTTGATTCGAGATTGTATGCTGCAGGGTGTGAGGATACAGACGAGGGAACCTGAACGAGCCCAGAGGTGGCGGGCAAATGATTTCACCCTTAGGACAAAGCCGGTGGTATAATACTCAGCTGCCAACTGAGTTTGATTGACTCCGGCATGTCTGGGACCTTCCACCGTTCTAATAGTGTTATACTACCCAAAGGGTGTGTAAGTGGGTTCCCTTGGTTTTTGCAGCAGATGGGGTGGGTTCCCTGTGGGTTCCCTTGTTTTTTGCAGCACTTCAGGTGGGCTACATATGGGTTCCCTTGTTTTTTTGCAGCATTTCGGGTGGGTCTGTGTATGTTCTTCATTTAGCTTTCTTGTAGATTCCCATGGTTTTTGCAGCATGGACGGTGGGTTCCCTGTGGGTTCCCTAGTTTTTGCAGCATTTTTAAGTGGGTTCCCATGGTTTTTAACAATATCGACGGTGGATTCTCTGTGGGTTCCCTTGTTTTTTGCAACACTTCAGGTGGGCAACATATGGGTTCCCTGGTTTTTTGCAGCATTTCGGGTGGTCTGTGTATGTTCTTCACTTAGCTGTCTTGTAGATTCCCATGGTTTTTGCAGCATGGACGGTGGGTTCCCTGTGGGTTCCCTAGTTTTTGCAGCATTTTTAAGTGGGCTCCCATGGTTTTTCACCGTCGATACGGTGGGTTCTCTGTTTGGTTCCCGGGTTTTTGCAGCATTTGAAGTGGGTTCCCATGGTTTTCCAATAGGCTCTTTTGGCTTTTGCAGCATGTCAGCTGGGTTCCCTGTGGGTTTCCTAGTTTTTTGCAGCATTTTTAATGGGTTCCCATGGTTTAACAGCATCGACGGTGGGTTCCCTGTGGGTTCCTTGCTTTTTGCAGCATTGCAAGTGGGTTCCCATGGTTTTCCTAGCATATATTGCGCAAAGGTCTGGGCGGGCTCCCTTGGCTCTTGCAGTGTGTCAGCTCGGTTCCCTGTGGGGTACATGTGGGTTCCCATGGTTTCTCCAGCTCGCGCATTATGTTTCAGAGAAGAGTGGAACTGAAGAAGATGTTCAGGACAGTGGCTGCAGGTGTGGCCCAGTTCCATCGCACATCTTGCGCTGCATTTGGATTTGCTGCTTTGAAGTAAGGCTGCAAAAAGCACGTCTGCTATCTGCAGTTTGGGTCGAGACCAAAGACGTTAAACAGGCTCACCTCTGATGCACATGAGGCTCGCCGCCCTCCTGTGGTAATGCTCTTGATAAGTTTGCTGCGGCTAAATGCTGGCACGCTGATGCGAGGATTTTGCGGCATCTACTGGCAGATGTTAATCTCAGCTTGTAGCTTCAACTGTTTCGATTGCTTGCTGTACGTGGGCTGTTTTTGCGCTGGGAAGCTCCACTTGCAGGAGCTCTTTTTTCCTACAGAATCGTAGGAAGCCTCGAAGGGCCTCCCCTGTATGCTGTCGGAACGGGCGGGGCATGCTGCGAAAACTGAAAGAGCGGCCAGGAAATGTGTTCAGAAGATTGAGGAAATATCCGCGGCGTGGACTCGAGGCAAGGCTGCAAAGAGACGAAAACATGACCTCAAAAAGAGTGTAAGAGTCAAGGTTTTGAAAGCGGCTGTGGATTCTGCTGACTTTTTGTTGCACCCGGGCGTGGCAAACGAATCAGGTGCACAGAATGCAGAACATCATCCACTTTTCCATTCGGAGGGTGTAATGCCAGGATACAGGACTTGAGAAGACAGGGACTAACGAACGCGGTGATGCGTAGGATGGTACAGTGGGAATCTTTTGAGAGTGCGGTACGTAGGGCCTCCTTAATGTGGTTGGGGCATGTCGCCAGAATGACAACAGCACAACCACAGAAGCAGATCCTTTTTGGATGGATTGAGAGCACTAAGGCAAAACAGAGGTGTCCGTTCAAGCAGGCGCAATGGATCAACGCATGTCTTAGGGCAGCAAACATCTCAGAAATGGACTGGTTTAGGTTGGCGCAGGAACGAGCAGAGTGGAAAAAGTTGGTTTACGGGGCTTTTCCGGTAGAAAAGGTTCAAGTCGAACGGGAGAGGGAGTTAGATCAGTGGAGGCTGGGGGATGATACCGGTTTGGGCGCGTCCAAGGGAGGAGGATCCGGCGGAGCAGGAGTTTTCAAACAGCGAAGAGGAATTGGGGGAACGCATGAGAGGAGGATACGAAGAGCCAGAAGCAAGGTCGTACGGTCGTCGCCCGAGGCGCTTGCGGATGGACAGACGGGCAGAACGAGGAGTGGGGGTACCTACATGTCCGGTGTGTGGCGAAACTTTCTCCAAAACGAATCAGCTGGCATTCCACTACGAAGCGTAGCATTCGATGTGTGATCCTACTCTCACCACGGTACAATCCTTCAAGTGTAACACATGCTCCCAAGTGTTCAGGAGGGCACAACAACTTAAAGACCATGTATGTCCGGCTAAACGGCGTCTCGCGCGTTTCGATCATATTGACCATGAGCAACAGGTGGGGGGTCCTGATCGGGGTTCAGCACACCCTCTTCCTTTGGAGTGGTTTCTTTTTACTGACGGGTCGGGCGGCAGTGCTGGGAGAGTTGGCGTGCCACAACAAGCAGGATGGGGGGTGGTGGTGTATGGGGTTGAAAATCCGGCTCCGGATTTGCCTTGGTTGGCGGCGCTATACGGTCCTGTGTGTACGGCGTCCTATGACCCGGTCTGGATGGGGGCGCGACGGGGTACAAACAATACAGCAGAGCTCACGGCGATAGGCGAGGCGTGCAAATGGCTGTTGGAGTTAAATGGTAGGCTCCCACCTGATGCTGAACGCAAAGCAACCATACTGTATGACTCGGAGTATGCGTACGGTATAGCTACGGGGCTCACCAGGGATAGGGAACATGGCGCGCTGTCGGAGTCAGTGTCGGCGTTTGTCAACGCGGTGCGTCGCACTTTTAACCTCCGGTTTCGACATGTGTATGGACATACTGGGGTACACGGCAACGAGGTGGCGGATAGGTTGGCTGACAGGGGGGCTTCGGGTAGGGTGTCGCCACACGCGATGTCATGGATGCGATTACCGGAGGGACCCATGGGGGAAAATGGTCGGGAGCTCCCCCCGGCACCAAGAAATCCAAGAAATCCTAGAGTGCGAAGGCGACCTGCGGCGGCGGATGCGGCAGTCCCGCGGCTCGGACGACATCCGTTGGTCACATGCCCTGTATGTAATGTTCAGTTTAGGAACTGTGATCTACCGCAACACCAGCCGGAATGCAGGGGCCCGGGAGCAGCCAACCGCACATGCAAATACTGTAACAAAGTCCTGGGAAGCGTCATGGCACGTAAAAATCATGAGAGGTATACGCATGCAGAGGAGTCTCTACGAGATGGAGGGATCGGTAAACTTTCCAAGAAACGATCGGGAGCGTGAGAGCGTCGGACAGGCTGAGAGGGTGAGAGAGTGCGGGAATGCTGTGTGTGTGTGTTGCATGTTCAGTTCGGTAGAGTTTGCACAGTTGTGAGTATCACGCGGCCGTTATCTATCGAACGCGAGACGCGAGACATGGACGTTCGTCGAAACTTGGTTGTGGTACTGGCCTGCTTTCTCTCGGTCCTCTTCTCGAAATGGGGGACGCTGCAGCCCGCAAGCGTAAAGTGCAAGACCTGGAAGACAGGTTGGGAAAGCTTGAAGGGCGAGTTGATGACCAGGGGGCCAGGCTCGATGTTGTCGAGCTCAGAATGGAGGAACCCCAAGCCTATCGGTTCATACGGATCGAGGCCTCTGATGCTCTGGACAAAGTCTGGTCGGATGCGGAGAACGGGGTTATCGAACGCCAAGCGATTCGAGTGGCTGCCGCACGGGCTCTTACTGCTGAAGTGCGCAGTGCTATGGAAAGCATGTTGGGCGATGGGGAGGAGGCACTGCAGGCGAAGGTCGGCTCTGGAAACGAGTAACCAACGCCGGGCCTTGCCCGCAAAGGAAGCAAGGGAGGCAGCCGCACGTGCCTTCGACCTGTCAGGCCTCGTGGAATGGCTTTCCAGGGACGGTCAAGGGCGGTTTTCCCTGCGCCTGGCGCAGGGGGAACCGAGCCGAGTGGTGGGAGAGTCCGTTCGGCAGACCATCAATTGGTCTCTCTACATCCGTTCCAAGATGGGTGGAGATGGCAAACTGCAGGTCTATCCAGATCGTGGCCCGAAGGTCAGGGCAAAGGGTGGCAAGGACAAGGGGAAAGGGAAGGGACCAGGAAAAGGAAGAGGCAAAGGCAAAGGGAAGGGGAAGCAGCCGGCGCCTGGGCGGGGTGCACAAGGCTGGAGGGTCCAGTGTTTTTTGGGTGCTTCTCAAGAGTCCAGGGTGAACATATAAGGAGAAATCTTTCTGGGCGTTTGGGTGGGATCTTATGGCCGTCAAGGGGACCGTCCTATCGGGACGCCCCGCGGAGACGGTTTCATCTTGGGTGGGGGTGTGGGGGGGAGATGTTGTTAGCCATGTGTGGGGCCATACTTATGCGTAGTAGTGTTCATGACTGGAAGGCTGTTTTGTTCTTTGGTCTCACGGTCACATGCAGTACAGTGATTCTTCGTGATTTCCCCTACCTCGCTAACCCCCAGAATTGTAGCGGTACCGTCCTCAACACGTCTAGTACGCGGTAGTGCATGGTTTCGTTTCCCTCACTAGGTCTCACACGTGGGTAGGCGGGTAAGCCCCCCCTCGCGGACCGACGCGCCCTGGAATGCAGGCAACTGACGGCGTATGTTATGGCAGCGCGGCTACATCCGTCGCCCACTTCTTCTTCTCAACTGTCTGGGCGGGCGGGCCCTTGCCGCCATGCCGAATCGGACTCCGATACTGCAGACTCGGTTGCCAGTGCACCTGGCAATGGGACTTGGGTGGCCAGGTTGTGACGGACCTCTTGAGGCAAGTCGCCTCTTCTCTGGCTGCGGTCGCTTTCCTCGTGGAAGCCTTGCAACCGACGACATACGTCGTTGAAGTTCTTTCCACCCTTCATGCCACCCCTGCTCTGACGCTATGCACCACCACTTGAGTCTAGTCTGGATCTGGTGTGCACGCTCGAAATGGATGATCATGGTCACCGTTTTGCCTTCGTGGAGCCCTGGCTGGCACTGCTCTGTGGTTGCGATGCACCATAATTTGCTTCCTGGACATCGCAGGTGCAGGCTTGGTTGCCAGTGCACTAGCAATTGGATTGGGTGGCCTGGTTGTGACGGACCTCTTGAGGCAAGTCGGGTCAATCTGGCTGAGGTCGCTTTTCCCCGTGGAAGCCGTTGCAACCGACGACATACGTCGTTTAGGTTCTCTTCACCCTCCATGCCACTCCTGCTCTGGGCGCTACGCACCACCACTTGAGTCTTTCCAGGTTCGGTGGGCACTCTCGTAATGGGTGACCTTGGTCACGGTTTTGCCTTTGGGGCGGAGCCCTGGCTTACGCTGCTTTGGGCTCGACGCACAACAATTTGCTCCTCACGGTCTGCATCACTTGCCCGGCCACCTGCGTGCTGTGACGGGCGACTTGTTGTCGCTGGACGCCGACGTCCGCGCCGTCCCTGCGCCTTGCACTCCAGGAACGACTGGTTTTGTCCTTGGGTGTGGGTATGCGTCGCCGGCAGGTTGTGAGTTGCTTTCCTGCGACTCTGGCCATCGCGCTCCTGTCTGGAAGCCGCTCACGCGTGCAGTGGGCTTTGGACTTTTGGATTTTGGTGTGCACGATCGCGACGGAACAAAACACAGGGGCTGTCCGTTGTCTGGCGAGACTAGAACGGCTGCCGGAGCCTACTGGGCAGCCCATCCGCGCACGCCCGTTCTACCCGGTGCTCGACACCAAGAACCCCGTCTTTGGGTTGCTAGAGTTTACCAACCCACCTCGGTTTAGTCTCCACCGCCTACGTGCCCATAAGGGGGTCGGCTTGAAACCGCCGAAGCGAGTCTATAGCGCCTTCCGTTCCCCGCATCACCGGTCTTCAATCGGGGCGCACATCGCAGTTGATAGGCGGACAACTGTGTGCCGGGGTCAAGATGAGGCCGCGGGGCTGCTGGTCGCCTCTGTGCCAGGGGTGTTTTACCTGTATGCTGTTGCTTCTGACACGGTCGACACACTGCTGCTAACGCCTGGTGTCGACGCTCCTGCATAAATCCTACCTGCCTGATGCCCTGCTCCCACCGGTCGCCACCACAGGTCTACCCCGTGCCCTCTATGACAAAGATGGTTTTGCCTTGCCTGACCGGCTGAGCTTCGCAACCAAAGCTGTGCTGCCTCCACTCCCAAGGCTCCTGACACTGCGTGGGGCCAGAGGGTGGCGGCCTTGCTGAACGCAGTTGACACCCCGCCGGACCGTTTGGTACCCGGGGTTGATGCCGTTCCTAGCCGCTGTGTCCCGCCTGAGGAGGAGGATGACTTTGCTGAACAGCACGAGATCCTTCGCAGCTACCAGACTAAGGGTGGGCGACAGCAGCTCATCGAAGGCCCTGCTAGTGTGCTGGCGCTTCGGGATCTTCTCCCCAGCGGGACGGATTGCCTTTCCCTTCTGTCGCTTCCCCTTTCTTTGCCGGCATGCGAGGTCAAGGTCAGCCCTCAGAATTTCGGCGCGCGAGTGGTTGACTTTGCTGATCGTGCTCTCATGCTGCGGCACTGCACGGCTAGTGAGGCTTTCCGGGTGTGCCTCACACCCCTGTTGGCAGTCTCCGTTGCGCTGGCCCAGTTCTGCGACCCAATACTGCGGTTGCCCGACCGTGTCTTTGATCTATCGTGGTATGAGTTAGCGCGTCCGGAGATTTGGTGGTGGTTGTTATTGGATGAGCTGGATGGACTCCGGTTCTCGCTGCCCAACGCTAAGGCAGGCATCAAGTCACCTGTTCGTGACGGTAGCCTCATCCAAATGTCCATCGCACCTCGGAGAGAGCCCACCAAAACCGGCAAACGCCACCGTGGCGCCGGCTCCAACACTCAGCGACCCACGGCAGAGGAGAGCACGAGGACGAGCACCGATCCGCAGCAGGGTACTCCCCTTCTTCACTGTGGTGTCCTGCTCCCGGTGCAGCTGGTGCTCTATTTAACCAGGGCCCTAGCAGACGAGCCTGATGCGGCTTCCCTCCTTCAGCTCGTAAAGGTCGCGCCAGTCGAGCACAATGGTTTGCGGTTTGTGGAGATTATAGAGTTAAGGCGGAGGTGCCGGCCTCTCTTGTAGGCCAGCCTCAAATCGCGATTGCTGCCCGCGTGATGGAAGGCTTCCATCGTGGACTTCTCCTGGCTAGACGCGGGGATTTCGATCCTCAAATGTTTTCTTACCCAGGTGTCTACAAAGGCACCTTCCGCCTCTTGCTTCCGTTGGATGATGCCTCTCTGGGTTTGCAAGCACGTCTAGTGTCTGCGTGCGGATACTTCTGTCTGTTGTGTGGGGCGTAGGCACGTAGCGAACCCTGAACTGTATGTTTCACCTCGCGGTAGCTCGAGAAAACATTTCTTCAATTTGTCGTCACACAGTTTGAGATATTTCATTTGTGTTTCGACCTTTTCAATTTACATGCTTTGCACTTTCATGCACGCATGGAATTGTGTGAAGCGACTACATCCGAAGTCGGGCATCAAGCTTGAATTTTTAGTTTTGAGTCCTTGGGGCCGTAAGGTGTGGGGCTGCAGGCTCGCGTTCTAGAAGTCTAGCTCCGTCGGCTCCATGTCGGACTCCGCTCGGCAAGCTGCAGCGGGCCTCAGAGGTCTTTTGGCAAGCGACCGAGATGGATCAAGGACGGCAAGATCCTCTGTGCCGCCTGTGTCAGGGTTTATCTCTGATATCTTTCCGGATCCTCTGGACGTGGTTGGTGGCTCCGCTTTGGCTGCTGCGCGCAGCCATGTCTCATCGGACAGCGATAACAATGATCATCGTCTGTCCGACCTGTTTCCTGGAGGTGCTGCCATCCCAGATGCCGATGACTCCGGTGATGAGCTTGTTGAATGCGAGTCTCCTAATCAGGAGGCCCGTCAAGCTGAAGCTCTTGGGAGAGCTTGGGCGTCCGAGCTCAAGGCTAGGGAGCAATTCGCTCCCCCTCTTACTGGTGAAGCTGAGATTGTGATGGACGGTATTGTGACAAGCAACACTTCTTGGGCTAGCGATCTGCCGCTTACATCCCTACTTAACTCGGCTGCGGCGACCTGCCAGGAGGCAACCGGTATCTGGCCAGCATGGCATGTTATCGGCCTCTCCATCCACCTGCGATCTGGAGGTCAGCGGCTTTATCATGCCGAGAGCCTTGAGGCTTTTGCTCTGAGAAATTATAGACGCACTCTTCATTTGGTATTGCAGGGCAAGTTCACTCGCCGCTTTGCTGCTTCTTTGCGCCGTCAGCGTGATGCCTAATTGCTTTTGTGCCCCGAGATTGAGCTGGTCGCCTCTTGCAGCCGTGGATCGTGATGGTTTCCTTCGGTGGCCTCCTGGTTTCTTCCGACGGATCTCCTGAGGCTTCGGCCATAGTCTTTGTGGGCGTGCTGGATCCTCGAAGGTGCTAGCACCTCAGTTCTGTAGGCCACCGTGTTTCAGATCACCGCTGATCAGCGAGCTTCAAAACAAATCCGTGCTTGCGTGAGTTCTTCCCGCATGCAGCGAGTTCACTTCATGCCCCCCGAGTGATCGACTTGGCTCTGGGAGTCGCGAAACAATCAGGCAAGAGTCGTCTTAGCTTCGCGCGGATGCCTTGTTCTGCTTGCAGCCCCTAGCCCGACCCCTCGTGGCATGCGAATTCTATCTTGCCCGTGCCGGCCTTCGGCTGAGACGCGGAGTCGGGGTAGATTTCTCACACTCATGTCACGTCACGTTCATGTTGTCAAGAAGTATCCTGCTTTCTGTAGAACTGCGCTGTCCTTTTGCGATCAGCCTCCGATGGATGTGCCGCGGCCTCGGGCTGATTCCAGCCTTCGGGGATCTTCATATGACTCCATTTCGACTTCCGGTTCGGGTTCTTCTTTGCCGACTGACAGCTCTGGGGATCCGACTGCCTTTGTCATTGTGCGAGTGCGCCCCTACTTCTTCCACATTGTCCGGTTGCGACGCTTTGCAGCTTGCCGTCGGCCTTTCTGGAATGCTATCGCGCGAGGACATCTGGTCTCCTTCACTGCCAGCTACCGCTTCGCCTGGGCCCTTGTGTACCTGGACATGCAGGCCTGGATTGCACTGCTGGCAGCCGCGCGTACTACTCATGTTCGCTTGAGGCGCTTCTTTAGGCTCTACCCGTAGCAGCCGGATGCCCCTGCGTTTCCCGGTTCCCCCTGGTTCTTTGTGGTTTAGGCCTTCCCCGAGTTTCTTTCCTCTGCGCAGTCCTCTTGACTGTATGCGGGGGACAGGAGAGGCCAAGAAGGACCGCGGATGTTGCGGCAAGTCAGTGATGTAAAATAAGGTCGTCCCGATTGATCTTTGTGCTCTCCATGTTGAGACATGTTGCGATGACTCCGATTGATGCCTACTGCAACTGATACAGGTCAGCAGTTTTGTCCGAGCACAGCCATGTTTGGCAGACCCGATGCGTCACAGGGCTTTGGCCATGACGAGGAACCGTTCGATCAGGACGACTCCGATCGCAAGGACCATGTGAGCTCACCTTGGAACTCTGACTTTGGTGTGGGGTCTAATTTTGGAGAGGGTGAGAGAGATGAGTCATGGTCGCATGTGGAGCCGGTGGCATCAGATGAGGCTCGTTGGTATCAGGATGCAAGGGTCGACGATTCGGCTGAGCCGTGCCAGCCGAGTGCGAGCAAGTGTAGGAGGACCGCTTGGAAAGATCCTGCACCCGTGCACCCGGCAGTGGCACAGGCTCTCTTTGAGGAGAAGAGGAAGTCTTCGATCAGACTCCCTTGGGAGTCGGGTTTTGGCAAATCAATTTTTGGGAGCATCGGGAATCCGCTCGTGGCCATCCCATTCCATCTCCCCACGATTGGGCGATCAGACATGTTTGCTCAGATTGCGGTGTCTTCGTCTGCAGGTTCTGATCCAACTTGGTACAAAGAAAACCCTTTTAGAGCCAGACGACTTTTCGCCACGAGGATGGCGAGATCGGAGGATCAGCTTCGTTCGGCTGCACTGGCCCGGATTAAGGAGATCGTCCTGTACGATCCCAATGACTCTAAGCTGGGGCGGTCATTGTTGGAGACCAGTGGAATGCTTGTTCCTGAACACCAACTTGCCATGACCTTCATGGATGCCTTTGCCAGGAAGTCTACGAGTACTCTTTCCAAGAGGTCATGTGATTACTTGAGGTTCCCCCGCTGGCAGGTCCAGGACAATCATGCTAGACCTTTGAATGCTGTTGAGAATGACCTGTACCTCTATGTTTGTTATCTGCGAGACGCTGAGTGTGCTCCCACGGCGCCCGCTGCATTCATTTCGTCATGGAGGTTCTTTCACTACATGACCGGCAGCAACGCTGTCCCTGACATCATTTCGCAGCGAATTGAGGGTGCCGCGCACTCCTGCTATCTCAAGAAGGCTCCATTGAGACAGGCGCCGCCTCTGAAAGTTCCCATTGTCATGAGAATGGAGGTGATTGTCTTCGAGGGGTCGGACTTACACGCTACCATAGCGGGGTTCGCACTGTTCTGCTTGTTCTCGGTTGCCCGATGGTCCGATGCGGCCAAGGCTACCGATCTCACCATCGAGAGCCACGGAGCTGTGTGTCTTGTGGAGGCTGTTATGTTGGGTCACAAAACAGCCAAGCTTGCAGACGATCGGGCCACTTTCATGCCCCTCATTGCCCTTGGGCACACCTTCTCTTCGGAGCCGTGGGCCTCAGCATGGATGTCAGCGCGAACCCGATCAGGAGTTGACGCCAAAAACATCCTTATGCCAGCGTGGTCGGAGCAAGCCGAGATGTGGTTGGATAGGCCCATGACTTCAGCGGAAGGGTGTGCGTGGCTTCAAGAGATTCTCGCAGTCGATGCCGATGAGTCTTGGAACCTCGACAGAGTCACGACCCATGCCTTGAAATCCACTCCGTTGTCATGGGCCACAAAGAGCGGTCGATTTGATAAGCATGAAAAGCGCATTCTGGGGCACCACTCCGCCCCCGACGAGCGAATGATCATCACATACGGGAGAGACGTGATGGCCCCAGTCTTGTCGAAGCTCCAGCATCTGATTGACCTAATCCGTACGGACAGGTTTGATCCAGACCTGTCCCGGTCTGAAAGGATGGCGAACCTTGTGGAACGATTCCACGATGAGGATCGTCGGGTCGAAGACCTGAAAAGGTTTGATGATTCTGAACAGTCAGATGTGTCATTTGCAGACCACGTCGGCATCGATGAGCGCCCCAGCCTGGTGCCAGGGATGTCTGATCGCCCTGAGCCGCCAGAGACGGGCACCTTCGTCCGACATCGGATCTCATCCATTGTGCACGCTGTCATGGTCCCAGCCTCACTGTTGAGATGCGGGAGACCCTTGAACAGCAACTACGATGCGTGCAATTTCGACCCCCAGCAGCCGCGCGAGGACATCTTCTGCGAACAGTGCAGATTGGCGCGAGTCCTGGGGGATTAGACACGGAAAGGTCGAGCAGAGACGCAAACATCGATGCAGCGCATCTGTGTTTTAGCCATGCTTGCTGCCTCCGTCGTGAGCCTTCGCCTGGAGTGACACGTTTTTGTTCAAGCCTGATCCTCGGACGGACGCCATGACTTCCACTCTGCTTGAGTCGGAAGCCGAGTTCTTGGCCAGAGCCCGAGAAATCGGTATGGATGATGGTTTCGTCAAGTCGCTTCAGGCCGCAGGGATCAAAACCTTTGGAAAGCTGGCGTACATCTGTGCTGTCAGCCCGCAGAGTGGCGATGACACCCCTCTCATTCAGGCGGTACAGAAGCTCTTGTCTCGTGACCTCACCCCGGGCGAGCTTCCTGATCTTCGACGATTGTGGTTCGAGGCCAACACGTTTGCCTTGTCTGATCTCAAGTCACGGGTGGAACGTTCTTCTCTTGACCCGCCTCGAGAGCTTCCTTTGGCCGAGCGCTTGACTCGCCTACAGAATCAAAAGGCTCGGCTAACCGGGATAGTGTTCACCGAACGGGTGGAACCGGCGCACAGCCTCATCGACAAAATCCAATCCATGGTCGATTCCGGGACGCTCACCTACCTACCGCCGCATAAGTGCCCATCAAGAGCGTTGGAAATTTCCAGCGACAAACCTTCTCAACAAGTTACACTTGATGCTCAAGGTGGCTTGAAGATATCGAAGAAACACTCCGACCTGGAATGCGACGTTCGAGGAGAACTTCGGCTTCGAGAGGCCTTCACCCGACGGGCGCTGGCCTTCGACCAAATTGGCCTCATGTCATTTGCTGCCCAGGAGGCGTGGCACACTTACCTGTTTGACTCAGTGACTCGTGACCCGCCACCGGGTCATAGGTTCACCAGCATTGCCCAGGCTCTGAACGCTGACCGCGAGCTGTGGTAGATTCTTGCTCAGGAAAGTCGTGGCTCCATTAAGGTCATCGGGGGCGTCAAACCCCCCCTGGATGTCTTCATCGAGCGCCTGCAGACCCATACTCGTGTCAATGTTTGCTTGGCCAACCTTCCGCAGGCCACCGGTGGAGGCAAAGGCGACAAGGGCGATCGCGGTGGCAAGGCCGATGGCAAAGGTGACCGCGAAGGCAAAGGCCGTGGTGGTCGCGGCAAAGGTCGTGGCGACAAAGGCGGTCAGAAGCGCAAGTGGGATGATGCTCAGGTGGACCCCAAGCGTGCCGAGATCCTGCAGCTGCTGAAGGAGATGCCTAAGGACTGTGTCTCGCGCATGCCCAAGACTCGCCAGTTCTTATGCGTGTTGTTTCAGCACGGCAAGTGCCCTGATCAGTCCAAAGCCCGATGCGACCGCGGCTTGCACAATTGCTGGCATAAGGACTGTCTCACTCTTGACTAGGCCGCTCAGGCCTGCCTACTACTGACGCCGCTCCCTTTGCAATTTTCGTCGAGCTGTGTTGTGGCTCGGCCTCTCTTTCGCATGCTGCCGCCTCTCAAGGATGGCAGGTTTTTCCTATTGATCATCACGGAAACCGTTTTGAGCCCAAAGTGTCTTGCTTGCCCATCGATTTGGGCGCACTTTCTTCGCACCGCTTGATTGACGATATGATTCATCAGCTCAGGCCCCTTTGGCTCCATTTTGGACTGCCGTGTGGCACTGGAAGTCGCGCTCGTCAGCTGCCCATCAGCTCTGCGTTGCGGGCGCAGGGCGTGCCACAGCCTCGACCGCTTCGATCGGCCAAGTTCCCTTTGGGTTTACCTGATCTTAGGCCTCATGAACGTCTCCGGGTCGAGGCTGCCAACGCTGTGTATGGCACTTGCGTGCGGGCATTGTTTGCTGCTTGGAAAGTCAACGCATTGGTTACCATCGAGAACCCTGCGCGGGCATGGACCTGGGCCGCTCTCGCTGCGTTGATCTGCCGATTTGCGCGTGACAATTCTTGTCCCGCATTCGCTGATTGGTACTTCGAGCTTCAGGATGTGTCCCTCTCCCTTTGCATGTTCGGCGGAACTCGCCGCAAGGACACACGCCTTCGATGCACGCCCAAGGTCTTCGAGGTTCTTTCGGTCCCCTGCGACGGGAGGCATTCTCATGTTCCTTATGGACAAAAGATGCGTATGGGCACTTGGGTCTTCGATACCTCTTCTGAGGCTCAATACCCTCGTGTCTTCTGCCGAAAGCTAGTACAGGCGGCATCTGCTGCTGTGAGTCCGGCTTTGTTCCGTGAAACCACTCGGCAATTTCGATTGGACACGCTTGCTGCTGCAGGCGCCCAGACCCTAAGGCATGCCACCCTAATCCCTGAGTTCCGGCAGATTGTTTGGGCCGACCGGGCGCCCCATCCTGATGCCAAGCCTTTGCCCGACATGGTGCCTCCCACGGATACTGCCTCGGCCAGAGGCTCTGCTACCCCTTCTTGGCCTGTGTGTACTGGCCCGGCTCCTGTGAACTCTCCCGCTCCTCTTGATGCCCATGCGGTCGAGAAGCTTGCTTGGTCGTTGCTCCAGCAGAAGACCTGCGCGCAGGATGATGTTTTGCAACTTGTCAATCTCTTGGAGCCATCTCAGCCCTCCCGTCGTGGGGCCACAGCTGACGGATTGGCATGGACCTGTGGTGCCTATGTTTTCTCTTCCCAGGTGGGCCTTCACAGTGTGTCTCGATCTATGCCACACGTGTGCCGCCTTCTCGCGGCTATTGTTCAGCACTTTGCTCCAGGTGCCGTGTACTCTTCATTGGCCGTCTTCGACGACTTCTATGGCCCTGAACATGTTGATGCACACAACGACCACAAGTTCTACAACGTCATCATTCCGCTCTCCCGCTTTTCCAATGGCGGCGTGCGGGTGGAGGGTCAAACCCTGCCTGTTCATGCAGGGCCGTGCTTTCTTCAAACCAGCTTCACGCATCAGGTTATGCCGGCCCAGGGTCGACGCACAGTCTTGGTGGCCTTCACTGTTCGTGACTGGCACCATCTTCCGCCCCGGGATCTGGCGGTTCTTCGTGACATGCACTTTGCTTGGCCCGGCCTCTCTGACTGCCCCTCCAATTTGGCGGGGGAAGGCGAGCTTGGAGGACCAGTCTTCTCCTCGAATCCCAGTAAGGCTTGGGGAGTGTATCACACGATGCAGGAACACTTTGATCTGGCAACCAAACTGGAGCATCCCGCGGAGTCGGCAAGCACCGTCCCTGATTGCATAAGAAGGGCGATCTTCGACTTGGCTACCAAGGGCCCAGAGGAGATTGCGAAGATGAGGCATGAGACCCTCTCGAGCATTGAGGCGAGGGCAAACGAGCTTGGGACTGGCGAAGACCACCCCATCACGGGGGGCAAGTGTCTTCAGCTCTTTCGAGAGCTGATCGAGGAAACTGGTTTTCCGGACAAGGAGGTTTGCCGCTTCATGGAAGAGGGAGTGTCTCTTGTGGGGGCCGAGGATCCTTCTCCTTTGTTTCCGACCAGGCCTAAGCCCATGAGGGCCACTCCTGAGCAGCTTGACTCGCAGGCCATTTGGAGGCGCCGTGAGCTCCTCTCAAAGCCGCCTCAAAAGTTGTCCCAGGAGGAGCTGACCATCTTGAATGATGAGACAGACGAAGAATGCCGATTGGGTTTTCTTGAGGGGCCGTTCGATTGCGAGGAGAAAGTGACTGAGAGGTTGGGGACCAGCCAGTGGACTCCAAGTCAAAGATTCCTGCTCTTGCAGGGAGAGGCAAGAAAGCCGCGTGTCATTGACAACTTGAGGGACTCGGGCGTCAATGCATCGTTCGGGTCCACATCCCTGCTGCAGCTTCACGACCTGGATTTCGTCGCCTCCATGGCTCTCTTCGTCTTCGTAGCGAGGGTTTGGAGCGACAAGGAGAAGGTGCGTGTTTCCCTTCAATCGGGTGAGGTCCTCGAAGGCGAGTGGCACCCTAAGAGCAGAGATGCGCATTGGGTTGGGAGATGTCTTGACCTCTCTAAAGCCTACAAGCAAGTGCCGGTGGCTACATGTTCGCTGAAATACGCTGTCATTGCCATGCCATCACGAGAATCAAAATGGACCTTTTACTTGGCCCGAGGTCTACCATTTGGTGGGTCAGGTTCGGTTTTCTCCTTCAACAAGATTTCCCGTGCATTGTGGCACATAGCAGTGGTGAAGCTGGGACTTGTCACCTCGGTCTATGTGGACGATTACCCGACCTTCGAGATTGTTCCATTGGCCGCTAACGCTTCGGATTCGTTTTCCCGGCTGCTCAACGCTTTGGGGTGGATTCACGCCACCACCGGGAAGAAGGCTGTGGATTTCGCGAGCCAGTGGGTTGCCTTGGGGGCGGAGTTCGACTTCTCCAGTCTTCACCAAGGATCTCTTGAGGTTAGAAACAAAGAAGGCAGGGTTGACCGCATCAAGTCGATTGCCCAGCAACTGACCAAGCAGGATTCCAACGTTAAGCAGCTTGCCACTTCGCTTCATGGACTCTTGAACTTCGCCAGTGGTTTCGTCCTGGGCTCCGCTCTGAAGCCTATTGCGAGGGAGTACTCGAAGTTGGCTGCGAGGCCGGCAACGTTTTCTTCGGAGGCCATTGTTCGCCTCAACGACATGCTTTGCTCAGTCTTCTGTGCGATGAAGCCCAGGACTTTGCGAGTGACCGATCCTCGTGAACCTGTGATCGTGTACACTGACGGCTCTCTTGAAGGCGATCAGGCTCTTTGGGGAGTCTTCTTATGTGACCTTGAGACGCAGGAGAGGTTCGCACTGTCTGGATGCATCCCTGAAGACATCCGGCAACATTGGCTTTTGACCGTTGGGGAGCAGATCATATGCGAGATAGAGCTCTTCGCTGTCTTGTGCGCTAGATGGCATTTCGGAAAGCGGTTATGCGCTCGAAAAGGCTTCGTCTTTGTGGACAACAACTCCGCCTTGGCCACGCTCATCAAGAGATCGAGCCAGTCAGAGGCCATGTTTAGGATTATGGCAGTGATCAACGCGATGGATGCAGTTCTTCCGTTCGGTGCTTGGTACGACAGGGTGCCATCGAAATCGAACCCGGCCGATCTGCCCTCCAGGGGCGAATCGAAGAAGTTATGCGAATCCTTCAGTGCAGTTGACCAGGGAGGTGTGTCATTCCCTGATGAGCTCTTGCGATTCATCAAGGACCCATGTTTCTCCTTTGCTGCTCTCGATGATCTGATGAAGGTGTATGCTCAGCATCACAGTTGACGGGGGAAATGGTGTGATGCCTTCGGGTGTGGATGAGTCGGAGAGTGTTGCCTCTGCCATCCATCGATTTACCCCCGACGTCCAAGATCCGAGCAGTGCGAGGGAGGTGTGAAAAACATGTGCGATCCTTTGGTGAGCAGTTGCGGAATTATATCTTGCAATATATTCCGATTGAGATTTCCATCGAGATTTTATTACTTATATGTTTCGATGAGATTCCAACGGAATACCGTTCAAATATCTTTCAAATGATCTTAACAGTTCTGGGACCACACGACAGACGTCTAGTGTCTGCGTGCGGATACTTCTGTCTGTTGTGTGGGGCGTAGGCACGTAGCGAACCCTGAACTGTATGTTTCACCTCGCGGTAGCTCGAGAAAACATTTCTTCAATTTGTCGTCACACAGTTTGAGATATTTCATTTGTGTTTCGACCTTTTCAATTTACATGCTTTGCACTTTCATGCACGCATGGAATTGTGTGAAGCGACTACATCCGAAGTCGGGCATCAAGCTTGAATTATTAGCCCACCCGCCCTACCCTGGGGGGAAATGGTGTGATGCCTTCGGGTGTGGATGAGTCGGAGAGTGTTGCCTCTGCCATCCATCGATTTACCCCCGACGTCCAAGATCCGAGCAGTGCGAGGGAGGTGTGAAAAACATGTGCGATCCTTTGGTGAGCAGTTGCGGAATTATATCTTGCAATATATTCCGATTGAGATTTCCATCGAGATTTTATTACTTATATGTTTCGATGAGATTCCAACGGAATACCGTTCAAATATCTTTCAAATGATCTTAACAGTTCTGGGACCACACGACAGACAGCCTACAATCCCCATCCAGTCCGCTGGGCTATTGCATGCCGCTTTGTATCGCCTTCGAACAGCTGCCACCACTTTAGGTTGGGAGCTCAGTGCAGTTGTAGTGTTCTGGTTGCGCGGCCCTCGAAAAATGGACTTCTACTTCCCAGCACGCCTGTGGCGCTATGCCCTCTTCGACGCACACGACTGCAGGGCCCAAGTTCTAATCCATCGCTTGGTGGCGCAAGAGTCCAATCAGGATGCTCTGCCCGATGGCAGCCGTCCACAATACCGGCTGGGCCACCCTTCGGGACAGGACAGCTGGAGAGCAGCGGCTCATGAATTTATTGAACAGGGAGGCATTGGTCCCGGCATTCAGCTCCCGTTCATGACCGAAGAGCTTATGCCGCACCTCCATGAGCCTGACGTTGACGCACTCCAGTACGGGTTTTTCCGCCTCAAGACCTTGTATGAGGAGGGCCAGTATCAACTGCTGTACCTCCTGCGGGAATCTCATTTCCCGGCCCGTGGCAGCGACATGCAACGCCAGTTGGATCAATGGCCCCCCTCGACCACGGAGCGTGCATGGTAAGGATGAGGGCCCAATCGGTCAGTTCCACCACGACATTCGACATACGTCGAAAGGTCTTTCTCTGCCATTGCCATTGCCTGCTGGCCGTGGACTTGTGGACTTTCCGTGCACGATCGTGACACAACAAGGCATCGGGGCTGTCCGTTGTTCGACGGAACTAGAACGGCGGCCGGAGCTTTGACTTGGGCTCCACCGATTGTCTTGGACGGCTCTGGGCGACGGCCCACGGTTGTTGTGGATCGGTCGCTGAGGCTTCGTAGCTTTACTGAACGGCCAACACCGGCAAAGCCTGTGCGCCGCAGTTAGTTGTCGACCTCGTTTAATTAGCCCCTGTTTCACCGCTGTTTTCTTTGTTTGTTGGTTTGTTTGTTTGTATAGGGACCGAGTGCTACAGCTGTAGTCGACGAGGCCCGCTCACGCCAAAAAAAAAGGGCTCCACCGGTAGTCTTGGACAGCTTTGGGCGACGGCCTTCTGGATCGGTCGCTGAGGCCCCGTAGCTCGTGCTGAACGACCAACACCGGCAAAGCCTGTGCGCCGCAGCTAGCTTTTTTGCTTTACTTCCAGTGCCACCTGTTTCACCGCTGTCTTTTGGATTTGGTTTGTTGGTTTGTTTCGTTTGTAGGGACCGAGTGCTACAGCCGTAGTCGACGAGGCCCGCTCACGCCAAAAAAAAAGGTGGTCTGTTAATTGCATACCGCCGCTCTGCGATTTCTGTGCTTTGGTCGCTCACTGTGGAGTGTCCGACTACTCTGTGCAGCTGCTCCTGCGCGGCATGGATTTCGTGAACAGTGGTCCCACCGGGCAACCTACTACAGTGCGCCCCTTCTACCCTGTTCTCGACACCAAGCATTCCATGATTGGGTTGCTGGAGTTACCAGTCCGCCTCACATCGGTCTCCACCGCCTCCGTGCTCACAAGAGGGGTGGCTTGCAGCCGCCCAAGCGGGCTTACAGCGCCCTCCTTTCCCAGCACCACCGGTCCCTGATTGCAGAGCACATGCCGCTCGATGCGCATGCGACTGTGTGCCGGGCCAGGCGGCAGCCGCCGACATGCTGGTCGCGGCTGTGCCAGGCGCATTCTATCTTTCTGCTATTGCCGGACACCGTCAACCGGGGCTGCTGGGGCGGCTCCAGCACTTTGTTTCTACGCTGCTGCGCAACTCGAACCAGCCTGAGGCCCTTCTCCCGCCGGTTGCTATAGAACGCCTACCGCGTGCCCTCTACGATACCGCCGGATTTGCTAAGCCCGACCCGGAGGATGGCGTTCCGGCTAAAGAGGACCCTGACTTGACCGCCGAGCTTGGTAGTCAAAGTTGTGCTGCCTTTACTCCTAAAGCCTCCACTGCTACGTGGGAGGACAGGGTGGCTGCACTGCTGGACGCCGTGGAATACGCGCCTAACCGATTGTTACCCGGTGTCGCCGCCATTTCCAGCAACTGCGTTCCACCTGAAGATGAGGATGACTTCGCGGAGCAGCACGACATCCTCCGCAGCTACCAGGCCAAGGGCAGGCAGCAGTCGCCAATTGACGGCCCTGCAAGCGCGGCTGCGCTGCACCAACTGCTCCCCAACCGGACGGATGGGTTGTCGATTTTGCTAATGCTCCGTCACTGTACGGAAAGTGAGGCTTTCCGCGTGTGCCTCACTACCCTGCTGGCAGTTTCCATTGCGCTGGCGCAGTTTTGCGACCCTGTGGTGCGGTTACCTGAAGGGCGTGTCTTCGACCTTTCGTGGTACGAGTTGGCTCGCCCGGAGATCTGGTGGTGGTTTTTCTTGGACGAGCTCGATGGTCTTAAGTTCTCGCTCCCCAGTGCCAAGGCAGGTCATAAGTCACCAGTCCGAGATGGTAGTCTTATCCAAATGTCTCTGGCACCCAAGAGACCCCCCTTACCCACGGGCAAGCGCCGCGGCACGGGATCAGGCCCGGCGAGCAACGGGGGAGGGAGGCTCGAGCATGGATCCGAATCGGGGCACCCCCTTACTTCATTGTGGTGTGCTGTTGCCGGTGCAGTTGCTGTTCTACCTTGCACGGGCTTTGGTAGATGAACCTGACGCTGCCCCTCTGCTACAACTCGTGCGAATTTCTCCTGTCTGGCAGAATGACTTGCATTTCCTTGAGGTACGGGTAAAGGCGGAAGTGCCTGCCTCCCTTGTAGGGCGGCCCCAAATCGCTATTGCCGCACGGCTGATGGAAGGCTTCCATCGTGGGCTTCTCCCAGCTAGACGTGGTGACTTCGACCCTCAAATGTTCTCATACCCGGGCGTGTGCAAGGGCACTTTCAGACTCCTGCTCCCGCTGGACGATGTCCCCTTGGGTCTGCAAGCGCCGCCCACGCTTCCCATCCAGTCCGCTGGCCTTCTGCACGCTGCCCTGTGGCGCCTTCGGGCGGCTGCTACCACCTCGACGCGTGGGATACGAGGGCCAAGGTTCTCATCCACCAGTGGCCCAAGAGACCAACGAGAAGACCCTGCGCGCATGGTTTCGGCTAGGAGACCCTTGGGGCCAGGACCACTGGAGATACGAAGTGGAGGCCTTCATTGAACGGGGTGGGATCGGCCCAGGCATTCAAATCCCGTTCATTTCCACTGAGCTGATGCCGCATCTCCATGAGACGGATCAAGATACACTCCGGTATGGTTTTCACCGCCTACAGGAGTTGTATGCGCAGCGCAATTACCAATTGTTATACCTGTTGCGCGAATCCCACTTTTCGACCAGCGGCAACGACATGTAGCGCCTGCTGGATTCTTGGCCATGACCCTCGACACTGGATTGTACCCAATGACGGTGTGGGACCGCATTCCGGAAGGCATGAGTCTGTTATGACCATCGACATACGTCGTAGGGTCCTTTCTTAGCTCTTGCCGCTGGACGTGAATTCCACCGTGGACTTGTGGACTTTGTGTGCACGATCGTGACACAACAGGACCCCGGGGCCGACCGTTGTTCGACGGAACTAGAACGGCGGCCGGAGCTTCGACTTTGGGCTCCACCGGCGGTCCTGGACAGCTCTATATAGGCGACGGCCTTTTGCTGTTGTGGATCGGTCGCTGAGGCCCCGTAGCTCATGCTGAACGGCCAACACCGGCAAAGCCTGTGCGCCGCAGCTAGCCTTTTGCCTCTCTTTAGCGAGCCGCCCTGTTTCACCGCTGTCTTTGTCGTTTGTTGGTTTGTTTAGTTTGTAGGGACCGAGTGCTACAGCCGTAGTCGACGAGGCCCGCCCACGCCAAAAAAAAAGCGCATGCAAGTGCAGCCTTTTTGTTCCGCCAGCATGCGACGGATGTGTCCCTGCGATCACCCCTACAGAAGTGAGCAGAGGTGTCACATGCTGGACACATCTTGCCGCACATTATTAACAGGCACGAGAAGAAGCATGCCGTCCTTTTTTTGACCCATCACCGCAGACATCTCTTGCGGATTGCCCGATATGGTGAGGCAAGGTCAATGCTGACCACGCTACCCCAGCAAACACATTCCTCCTGGCGGGACCATGACGCAGCCCCTACGTCCCTATTTGAGTGCGCGACCTCCAGAAACTGGTTGCTGCTGTCCCCCTGTGTGGTGCGAACGGCCTATGCTTGGCTCGATGCACCCCAAACAGTCTCAACATCCCCACACAGTGGCTGCTTGTGTGCTATAGCTGCTATGTTGATCTTCTTGACCTCGCTGCGTCCTAGCCCCTTGAGCGTGGAGGGCTTCTCGGCAGGCGCGCGGTGTTGGCCATTCTCGCCCATCGTGTGTGGGGGCGCATCCCCCTTAGCCTTAGCCAGGGCCAGCAATTCTGCTGAAAGCTACGGGAGGCAGCTACGCCACGTCGTTAAACTGGGAGCACTTGGTATGCCCGACTTCATATTTGAGCAGCTTCTAGGGTTACCGGTTTGTCTGTGGTTGCTCCATGCGGTGGACGATCAAGGCCAGCAGCAGAGCACAGTGGCACAGTGGAACACCGATCTGCGTAGCGTGTCTGGCTTTTAGGAGGCACGTCCACCGCCATGTTCGGCCCTACCTGTCATGGCTACGGCCACCTGCTCGGCAGGGTGGAGGGCCTGCCACCGGAGTTGAACGCCACATAAAGTAAGGCGTACCTGCCTCTCATCAATGACGACTGAGCTCCTCCTGGCGTTTCAGCAGCTTCATTTGTTTCGCTTCCCAGTGTTCAGAGCACGGTCGAGCTGCATCACTGTGGATGGCCAAAACAATCACTGCCTCCCTGAACCGGTCGCCCGAGTCCTGCTGCGACATTCGCTGGCCAGGGTGGTGGATTTTCTGTACTTTCACCTTTTCAGCAAGGGTGCCACGCTTGCCGACTCTACGGAAGAAAGGCGTCGGGAGCTTCACCGAAGTACGCCCTTGCGAGAGCGTCTTGAAGGGAGCAGAACCTTTCGAGATTACACTCTCACGGTCGTGGCGGAGACCTGCACCAGCTTTGGAGCGTTCGTCCTGAAGGTCACACAGCATCGTCCCAGCAGGGCGATCCCCACCTGTGGTTCTCGCGCGTGGACAGGCAGTACCTGCTGGAGGGGTCTGTGGTCGTCTTTGAAGTGGGTGGGCCGACGGTGCAAAGACTGGTAGGAGTATTTACGGAACTCCACATCTCGCGCAGAAGGTATGAGCAGCAGTACGAAAAGCACATTCGCAAGCTCAGCCCGGGCTCGGTGGAGTGGCCCGAATTTCTCGGGCCGTTACCTACCTGCCAGCGGTCGGAGCCCGTCACGCTTCCCTACCACAGACTAGTATGCCTTAAGTCGGGCGGAGGCCTCGACCTTTTTCGACGAGTACTTAAGCTGCCGAACGGCCGAGTCCCCTTGTCGTTGGGTGTGCCCACGCAAAACGCCACCAAAGCCATCGTGTCCGGCGGCACCCCATTTGCGGGCGCTGTTTCTGCAGGCTTGCAAAATTGTTGTGGCTGAGGACTTGTGTGACAAGGAAAGGGCCTCTGAACTGCCCTGGCTACCCCACCGAGCCCGCCTGAATGAGGAAAGGGTGAAGTCACATTCGTGGCGTTCACAGCGCCCCGTGGGGCATTCATGGGAGGTCCCACGCAATGAGGTGCCCGACATTTATCTCGAGGCCGCCAACCTACGGGGCCACGCATTCTGCGAGCTGATAGCCCGTCTGCTCGAGGACCCGGATGGCTTGTTGTTGGCCCACATTCACGCTATCGTGGTGGCGCGGGGCACCAATCGCAGTTCCCTGAACATCCTGGGCTGCCCGGGAGCCTCCAAAACCTTCTCACTCCTTCTTGCGGTCCTTTGCATTGATGCGGTGCTGGACTTCCCGGTGGTTTGGACCTCTCAGCAGCATGCGGCATTGCTTGCCGTCCTCATGGTTTCACATAACGTCTTGGCGGACGTGCCGGTGTGGCTGCGACGCCTCTTAGTCGTCCGACGAGTTTCGGGCAAGCAGGAGCTCATGACCATGTACCGCTCGCTCACGGAGCAGGCCAGAAAGGGAAAGGCAAGGGCAAGAAGTCCCTCGGCCATGCGGGCCCTGCGACGGAGTCACTGCTGGAGGAATGGCTCTTGCCGGGCGTTGAGGCGGATGACTCCCCGCCTCCCTTGGCGGATGCTCGCTTTTTGTTGGTCACGCAGGGCTCGGGGGCGCAGCAGCTGAGCCGGAAGTGGTCCGAGGTCTTGCAAGCGCTTACCAATTGCCGCACTCTCGTCATCGATTGAGGGGCAGCAAGAGGGACACTCAGAGTCCGTCAATGTCACGGAGGCTGCGGCGGACGTCCTGCTCATACGCACAGGGGGCCCTAAGCAACCCACGGGCGGAGGGGGCAATGAGACTCAGTTCGCCACGATAGACAGGCTCCTTCAGAAAAAGTAGGTATTCGGGGCATCGCCCACTTTGGATTGCCATTGGTGCAGCCACTTCAAGTTGGATGGGCCATTCGGCAACTGGTCGAAGCCACCCACCTGGGGCCATTGCGCATAGGGATACACCGCTGCTTGGAGGTGATACGGCTGGACAGCAACGGGCCGATTCGTATCGAGCTACGCGAGGAGTGGGCGCGCTGGCTCTTCCTATCCCACACGCCTTGCACACAGGGCTCCCTGTTCAGGGATGCCCCAGCCGATGGCGCCTGCGAGGTCGTCTTGGAGGGATTGACGCTCCGCGTCCCGTACGCAGCCTTGCTGCGCGTTCAGGGGTTGACCTGCTTCGACTGCAAGAGTACGGGCGACACGGACGGCAAGCTCTACCTCAGTGGCCTCCCGACAGCCAGCACCGCGGAGCACTTCCCAAAAGTCTCCTTGCAAGTGACCTGCTTCAACAAAACACCGGAGCAGCGAGGTGGAGTGGTCCTCCCCGGCGCCTTGAACGTCACTTTTCACCTCAACGCCCGCAACCGCGAGGAGAAGTTCTCGGAGGTCTTTGCCCTCACCAAGAACTCCCTGTGGGCTGGTTGCCTGGCCCGCTCCCTCCTATCTTTCGAGTCCGTTGCGGCTTCCATCGCGTATGTGAAGGGGAAGCGCAACATAGAGCCCGAAAAGATCTTGAAGGAGAAGGGCGTGGGCGACTTTATCCACAAGATGCGCCGGACTATTCAGATTGGCCGTGCCGCTCCAACCCCTACAGCTTTTATGGCAACTGCTTTGTCCCACCTGCATGTGGCAGCCGGCGACGTTCCCTTGTGCAAGCACAACCAGGCACCGGCCAAGGCTCTGCGGCTTAAGGACGCGTGGTCCACGACAGATCGCAGCGAGGCCACCAGCTGGGGTATTCGGTTCTGCCAAGCCTGCCTTCGGTTGTCGCCCGCCTCTTGGCACCCGAGATAATGGAGGCGCGCTGCCTCCTATTGGGTGAGTCGCCAAGACGGCGCCGCCCTTGCTCAATTTTGTGGGCATCCATGCGAAGCCCGCCGGCTAAGAGCAGCGGCTAGATCAGGCCGCACAATGACATTGCACGTGCCAGCAAAAACTTGCGGGAGCGAGTGGACCAGCCTCTGGGAGTTACGCCAGATCTCGGTAGGGGCCTCGGCGTCGCGGCCGTCTGCCGTGGCCAGGCGGTCGAAGTAGCAGTGCCATTCTTCATCGGGGCGTCTGGCCTGCTCACTGCCACTGCTCGGCTCCTCTGGCCTGGACTCTGCTCGCCGTGCCCTGGGCGACTCCTGCTGCGGCTGCTCCCGTCCGGGGTCCCGCCCCTTCGAGGTTTTGTCGGAGTCCCGCTCCCGGCTGCTGCTGCTGCTTGGAGCCGTCGCGGCATAGCCTTTGTCGTCACCTTGCTGGCCTGGGGCGCGACGGCGGGGGCAGGCCGAAGAACCACTGGTGGCTCAGACGAAGGTGACCGCACTCCAGTCCTCGAAGCCCCTCACCTCCCAAGCTGCAGCTAGGCACATAGCCTTACACCTGAGGGATGTAGTGTACCTCGCGCTGCTGTAGTGGAGAGGCATCTGGTTCCCATCCGGGTTGTTGCTGGACCAGTGTCCCAGAGCTACCTGCTCCTGGGGGGTCAGCTGAAGCAGCTACCCGACAGTGGGCAGGAGACGCCGCCAACTGTATGTGGTCATGTCCGCCGGGTCCTGGAGAACAGCAGAAAAGGCCTCCTGCACCGTCTGAATGGACCAGGCCCGGCCCTGTGCATTGAAACACACCCCGCAGCTCTTCTTGGCCGTGTCCGAAAGCGCCTCAAAGTCCCGGAGCCATGCCCGCGACCAGGACCAGCCAGAGCTGAAAGTTCCCGGCGCTGCAAAGTCGAACCCCGAAATTCGAAGGTGGGCTTGCTTCCCCCTTTTACAGTGCCCATGAAACACTGTATCAGATACCCGGCGCACCTCTGTCACTTGGAGGTGCCGGTACCTGAGGCACCCAGCGGCCACCAACCATGACCCCAACAGGGCCGTCCAGCGCGGGTCCCCCGCCGCGTGGGCCAGTTCTATGCGATCCTCAAGGAAGGGAAGCATATCTGGGCCAACACATGGAGCTTGAGCTCGTGGCTGGGCCTGTCTGTTCGTAGGTACATAAACGTCCGACAGGTCTAGGTCGAGGCTCGCCTTCTTGACCAGCCAACGAAGGCACGCCAGAGCCCGCGTAGGAGCTGGGGTTCCGTAAGGAGTCCACGTCCACCAGCTCCGGCACCAAGGGCCTGTCACGGGCCCTCTGCCATGCAGCCAGCTCGGCCCACGTCTTCACCACCCCATCGCGATGGTGGAACGGTCCGCCCTGTCCACGAACCTCGACGCCGATCTCTCCAGGGTTCGGGCCCCTCTGGCCTGAAAGCGCCAACCTGGAGAAGAACTCGGCAAAGCTTGGCCTTTCTCTCGCGAAGGGCCGGTTCATCAGGTTGCGGTGGTGCCAGCTTCCCCGCACGACCACGCCCAAATGCCTTGGGCAACGGCCGTTGCACTGGCTCGCTCCTGGGCCCCTCCAAGCCACCGACGCGGCAGGAAGAAGGCAACCTTCCTGCTCTGCCCTCACGGCCGTCCAAGCATCTGCCACGTGGTGGCCCGCCTCCCTGACAGCTTGCTCGTAGTTCGTGAAGTAGAAGGCGAAGTCGGCGTCCCGCTGCACGTGGTGCTTTTGTCGCCACTCTCGCGTGCGGCTAGCCGCTATCACCTGCAGCCCTCGCCCTCCATCACCTGCGCCTGGGCCGCGTAGATGCCAGCCATGGTGTGCCACACCAAAATGCCCGAGACTAACTGAGCGAGCCAACGGGGGCACGAAAGCCGGGGAAGGTTACCGCTGAACTGCAAAATCCTGGCACAGAACAAAACCTGACAGGATCCCCGGCCCCTCAAACTCGCACAGGAGCACCGTCGCCGTGGCGCCATATCCAAGAAAAGCCGCCGTAGGCCTCCCCAGGCAAGGGCAACGTAATCTCCGAAGGAGCAGGCCAAGGCGTGGTTACCGACCACACCCCGGGCCCAACCAAGACCCTTATAAGTAAAGTGCCCGCACCCGCGGTTACCGACCGCAACGCCCGGTGTGCACGAGCCACCTCGGAATAGCGACCGAGTTCGCGCGACGGGATCCTCTCATAGGCTGGTTCTCTCCACTCACGCTGCCCTTGGTGCCAAGCCCGCCAAAGCTTCCAGAGTTGCACCGGGGTAACGCCCCGAGGGTGGCCATGGCGGCGCACATAGTCAATGAGGCGCCCGGCGTGGTCCGGCAAGATGTCTGTGGGCCAGCGTCCACTGGCGTGCCGCAGTACCTGCATTCCTGACAGGGTGCGCGTCTCACGATGGTACCGCTCCCAGGCCTCCTCAGGCGACGTGCCCGGAGGAACCAGCACCGTCTGGCGGCTAAAGGTCCCGACGAAGGGGAACCGGTAACCTCCACGTCCTGTGCGGCAGCATTCGCAGTTAAGGTCCACACATGGCACCAGCCGCACCGGAGGGACACCTGGCGGCAAGGCGTCCATGATATCAATGGGCGGAGGGGGGATGTGCGAAACTTCCAGCACAGAGCCCCACAGCATGGCGGCTTCCCAAGAGGCCCCCTGATCCACAAGGGCCCGAAGCCGGGCACGCCAATCCAGCATAGCGGCCGGATGGAGCACCTGATCATCCGTGTGCACAGCCAACAATGGCATATTCCATGCTCACGGGTCCCTCCCGTCACTGTGCAAAGAGAACTCTCTAAGCCGTTTTGGATCAAGCTTGAACCATAATGGCAGCAACATTATGATTTCGCTTGATGTGCAATGAAGACTGCTCACCCAATGCCTGCCTAACACAAAGCAGTTTTAAAGCGCACGCGGGCCCACGGATCACTGGCCCTGCTCCCCGTAAAGTCTGGGTCGCGCAATGGCCAACATGAAAATTGGCCCTGCCGCCCGTAAACTTGGGTAGCGCAATGGTATGAAGGGGCACTGTTGGTAGCCCGAGATGCAATCCGCCCAGAGCTTGATTCCAGAATCATGCGTACGGTGTCCATCCAAAGGCGAAGAAGCCAGATGGTTGAATGGCCAGGGTACTCATTCCCTGAAAAAGAAGCGCTGAATGTTCAAGTAGCAGCCGCCAATTAACGATGCACCACAGCCGCATGGTCGAATGACCAGTGCCCTCCACCAAATGGTCATTATTGATGGCGGTATACCACAGGGATGGCCGCCGTCTCATGGTCGCACGCCAGAGCCTGTCCCAGGAAAGGGCCCAAGGCTTACGGCAGTAAGCGTACATGCGGCATGTGCCACTCCCAATAACGAGCAGCGGTTTCGCAAAGAAGTCGCCGCCAATAGGCAGCATCCTCCATATGTTCATCATTGAGAGCATACAGGAAGACCCACTCGCGGCGTTCGTGGCGTCCAAGAAGCTGTGGCTTGGTAAAGGAACCTCGGCGAAGCCCGGTGATAACTGGGGACTAACCTGTATCCCAAAACTGGATAACGTAAGCCAGCCAGCAGCCAGCCCACCCTGCTCACGGAAGTGTCGGGCCGCCTCGATCCAGTCGTCGAAACTGAGACCCTCGCCTAGAGTATACGGGTCATAGTCGGCATGAGCCACCGGCACGTCAGCGAAATCCCGTCGTAGGATTTCGGCATAGCGGCATAGCGGCCTTCCAGCCTGTGGTACCCCAGCAAGTAGAAGCGTTCAGGGTACCACATACGGATCAACTTAGGACCAGGTAGCCAAACTGCGAGCGCGGCTTGAATGTCGTAGCCGTCCTGGTGGTTCCACTGCCGGACCCGTGCCAGGGCACCCGCCAGCAGACCCGCAGGCTGTAGACTCAATTGCGCAGGGTACTGAGGGGGGTGCGTGAAATTGCCCGGCTGTATTTGCGGCTGGTGGAGGGCAAGCACTCCCTTGTCCCAAGCACGCCGGAGACGTGCTCCGATTTGCCACTGAAGGGGGCAGAGCTCGCGCGCTGTGAAAGCCAGCGCAATTCGTACACCCACGTGATTGTGTCGGCCTTCATCGGCCGCCTGCTGGTCGCTGTCCCGGAAGACCTCCAAGACTTCCAAGTGCGGGTATAGGATTGCGGATGGTCAGCCAAGCAGCGCCGCGCAAAGAGCAGTACCTGTATCGGCAGGAGGGCACTGCAGTACTGCAGAGGCGACATGTGTCGCCCTTGTCCGCCAAGAGCCATTACGATGAAACTACAATCCCTGGCCAGCCTGCGCAGAGTGCTGCCATTGGGCCACGATTTCATCGGCGATATGCGCCAAATAAAAGCAGCCTGGGAGCGAGGCAACTGCCCACTTCGCGTTGTGGCTAAGCAAGGCAGTCGCCTCTGTGATGGGCGGGAACACATGGCACCGCTGATGGAATTTCCTGTATTACATCACTCTCGCTAACATTACGCCGCGCCCAGGTTGGCGGCAACCCTTTGTCTTCCCTGGCTCCACATCGCTCGGCTGTAGCCTGTCGTGCTGATCCGTCAGTCCTGCATTGCTGAGCCCGACATAAGTCTGAAAGTTGTGTAGCACCCGAGCAGCCGGATTGACTAGTACTAAACTTACTAAACGTTGGCCACCAAGACCTCTTTTATTCTGTGCCCTTGCGTGATATACAAATGCGCAAGGACCACCGAAAGGAGGTGCCTTAAGTGGTCGGGGTGCCAGATGCGCTGTCCCTCTGCAGGCGCGGGTATCTCCAGGAATCGGAGTTCGCGCCGCAGTAACCAACAGATAGACCCCGGGGGAGCTGGATTACCTGGGGGTACCAGGTTAGACTCCTAGGAGCGAATGTTTTGAGAGCCTGCTAGGGTTGCAGCAGTTGTGCTCTCTCCTTCTCTCTCTTCTCTGCTTCTCCCTTTGCGGCATGTGCACAGAACTCACCCCGCGCCCGACCAACTTATACCTCACACGTGCCAGGTCCGCAGCTGCTCAGCGCAAGTCGGTCGCGGTCGAAGCCATGGCAGCACCGTCGTCAGTCACCTTGGTCCCGATGGACGGGACCGATATAGGGGTGACCCTCGCCTCTTTGGGGCACAACTTTGGATTGGACGACAAGGTGGTGCAAGCTCTTGTGGCGACCAAGGTCCAGAACTTAGAAGAGCTCCGTTACTTTTTCGCTGACGAGGCGGCGGTTGATCCCTGGCTCAAAAAGACCTCCTTGGGAGAAGAGCACAACATCCAGGCTGCCCGACTCAGGCGTTGCTGGGCCGCGGTACGGCTCTACTTCAGCCAATCCGAAGCCGATCGATCTAAGGTCGCGTTGGCCGATTTGGACTGCATCCTGGGGGAAGGGGAGCTCAGAGATTTGAAGACGAACTTTTGGCGGAGGTACCGCCAACGCTTTCCCCCGGAAGTGCACCCCTCTGACGCCACCATCTCCCGAGTGAGCAGAGAGATCGCCAAACGGATGTTATGTGTGTTCTCCGTCTGGAAGTGAAGAGCCTACAGCACCAACTCCTGTCCTCAGTGAAGAAGCGAAAGCTAGCACCAAACTTGTACACCGAGGATGACGACCCAGAGGAGGCAGTGGTGAAGGACTCAGACTCCTATTTGGATCGGCTTTTCACCCTTTGCCTGTCCTACGCGTTGGCAGGCACCACAGCCATGCCTGGCGCTCCGGCAGCTCTCGATGAGGCCACGCTGGGAGCCGACTCTACGGCCTTTGTCGCTGTCCCGTTGGATGTGGCGATGACCTACTGGTTTCGTGCGAAACGGACCGCCGCCGCCATCCCGGCCCCTCGGCGCCTGTCCTGGCTCCAAGCTCGCGATCAAGAAGAGAGGACCGAGTGGGTCGCCCGCTTTCGGGACTCGCAGAAAAGCCTCGACCAAGTCATGAAAGAGGTGTTCATTGCGCATGATCCGCATTGGTTGCCAATGCTGGGAGGAGGTACCTCCCAACAATCCTCTGAACCGGTGATCCTGCCCCCTCCGAATCTTTCAGGATCGCTGTTCCAGACGATGGCCAATGTGGCAGGAAAGAAGGTGGCGGCCGTCATGAAGGACGGCAAAGTCCTTTGCCAAGACTATCAGCGCGGGAAATGCAACCGTAAGGATTGCACATCTGGCGCACACTTGTGCGGGGTCATCGTTCGGCATGAACGAGTATGTGGAGGAGCCCACACCCCAGCACAGTGCAAGGCTAAGGTCAAGCCGTGACGGGGCCCAGGGTCCGAGGATGTGGGCTCAGACCTTGGGGAGCCGTCCCCCCACAATGCCGACCGAGCTTCAGGCGCTCCCTCTGCTCAGGCTCCTTTGCTGGCCGACCTTATGTCGGGACCTGAGATGCCGATTGCCAAAGCTTTTCTGTGGTGTGGCTGGCGGGTTTTGCCAGTGGATCTGCTCATCGATCCATCTCACGACCTAGCCGATGCTAGGAGGCAAAAGTCCTTGGAGGACCAGCTGCAGGATGCCGCTTTTCTCTTTGCCGCGCTGGATTGTTCGACTAAGTCACGAGCCCGGGAAATCCCCCGCGTCTTTGAGGACGGTCGTGCAGCCCCTGGCCCCCTGCGATCCGGGCGGTACCCGGAGGGCTTACCCAGTCTTTCGGGAGCCGAGGCCGAGCGTGTTCGTCGGGACAACGCGGCATGCAGCTGGGTCCTGCAGCAGATGCAGAAAGTGCACGCGAGGGGCGGCGGCTGTATCCGTGAGAATCCAGCCAATTCCTTGCACTGGCGTTTGCCAGCCGAGGTCGAGATGCAGGCTTCGGGCGAGTGGTATGACACAACTTACTCCGCATGCGTGTTTGCCGGAGCGAGGTGCAAATCTCAGCGCCGGCACAATGTGGATGAAATCGCTTCTTGGCCACCTTTGAGCTGCCAGCACTTCCATAACCCAGCCGAGTGGGACCCAGTGCTTCGTGACGGGCATCCAGTGTATCCTAGCAAGGAGGAGGCCGAGTATACCGCCCCCCTGTCTTTTTCGATCGCCATCGCTGCCTCTTGGTGGGCGGCACGCAAGGGATTTGCAGTGATGCGCTTTCACAGGCTCCCGCCCGTCGAGAGAACGGGCCGTTGCGAACACTGGCTGGATATCGACCCGCGAGCTTTGCGCTCCTGGGCCATGGCACCGTTGGCGATCTCGCTGGGATTGCGCCCCGTCGATGTGCCGGGAACGCAGGATCTCCCTTCTCGAGACCTGGCCGAGACGAAAGTCTTGGAGAAAGGGGTGCTCCCAGACGGGTGTCTCGGCGGGGCGGGCGGTACCCATCCCCTTTTCGCAAGAGGCTGTGGTCCTGCGCTTTCGGAAGCTTTTCCCGGAACCTTGGTTTCACGGCTTCCGGTTTCCCATGATCGAGGACTTGGTCAACCAAGCACCGTTCGACCTTTTCAGTCGGTGGCTTGCCGAGCGCGATGGCGAGTGGGAGGGACCCCTCGTTCCGGTGGCAGCCGACCGGCAACAGCGTCTTCGCCAAAGGACAGCCGATGGTCAGCAAGTGGGAGCATCCAATCATCGTGCCGCGTTGCCACCGCTCCTCCCCTTTGGCCTCTCGGTGGACGAGCACTTTGAGCGTTCTCTCTGCCTGGGCACGCAACCTCTCCCTACGGAGCGGCCGCCCGTCCTGGACTCCGACTTGTTGTTTGCAGCCAGCGTTCACGCGCAGCAGCGGGGCAACCTGCGTGGGCTTCGACAGCGAGCGATTGGAGCCCTGACGGAGCTTAAGCGACGCTGGGGCTCAGTGAGTGATCGCCTTCGTTCGCTCCAGCCCCCGGCCATACAACGAGCCACTCGGCAACGCGACCTCCGGTTCACGGCCTTGCTCCTCGCTTTGGTCAGCTGGGGAGATGCGACCTACCCATACGGCCTGGCCCTCGGCCTGCCGGCCGTTGGGTTTGCACCACCGTATGGCATCTTCCCGGAGCAACAGGTCCCTTTTGTCTCTTTCGAGCAAGCCCTTGGCGATTGGCAGGAGCACAACGCCACCACCATCAAAAAGCTGAAGCCAGGCAAGCTCGATCAAGTGCTGCTCGAACAGTCCACCGGCGACGCGCAGCAAGGCTTCTGCACGCCGCCTTTGTCTTTTTCGGCTTTGCAGCGCGAGGTCCGCGGGTTGCCCTTCCGTGTGATACCGAGGTGCGTCATTACGCAGGGTTCTGGCAAGCACCGTATTATAGACAATGCGGCGGATGGTGGGCAGTCGGCTGCTTCTTCGGACTCGAACAAGCTGGTCCTTTGTTCTCCTTTGCGGCCAGCGCAGCACCTCCGAGCGACCATTGACCAGATGTCCGAGGAGCAGCTCCAGGAAGCCCGGGAGAGTAACTCCTGGAAAAAACTGGAGGCGAAGACTGGCCGAATGCATACAGGCACTCGCCCATGGACGCCAATGAGGCCCGTGCTTGTGTGGTCTGTTTTTGGCACCATGAGTGGCAGCAGCCGGCCTTCCAGGTGTATGCCGGGTTGTTGTTCGGTCTGCCCTTGGCCGTTACCTCCTTTAACCGCTATTCGCGGCTGGTGGAATCCCTCAGAAGGCGCTTGCTTCTGGTGCTGGTCTCCCTATACTTCGATGATGCCAATCTCGGGGACTGGCGGTCCTCTCGTGGCTCAGGCCAGTGGGCTTTCGGACAGCTCAACACGTTGCTGGGCACCCCCTTCGCCGAGCACAAGAGGCAACCGATGGCTACCACAGGAGACTTTCTTGGCCTTTCCCACGATGTGTCACAGGCCATCTCCGCCGGCGTGATCCGCTTCTGGCCCCGCCCTCGTATCGTCTCCAAGGTGGAGGGGATGCTCCTCGATGCCAAAACGAGTTCCTGCCTACACCCTGGCCAAGCTTCCTAGCTCTATGGTATTCTCAATTTCTTCGAGCAGGGGGTTTATTCGGGAAGCCTGTGGGCCATCAAAGAGCGACAGAATGAGGCCTCCACAGCCCTCACCCAGGACCTGGCAGCCAATTTCCGCTATGTCAGGGCTATCATTCGGGCACGGCCAGAGCGCCTTCTGGCGGTGATTTCTTTGCCTTGCGACCGATTCGTCGCGGCTTCCGATGCAGCCGAGGAGCCAGCCACCGGCGGTACCGGTGGTTTCCTGGTAGTCTGGTTTTCCGGATTGAAGCAGACCAGGGAGGGATTTGTTGCCGACATCCAGCCCTGGTGGTATGAGGTGTGGCAGCCTGCCGAGGTGCACATCGCGCAGCTCGAGATTTCAATGCTGGCCTACGCCCTCCTCTGTCGCCCTCACCAGTTTCGCAATCGACGAGGCTTCTGGTTTTTGGACAACCTAGCCGCGCTCCTTGCCCTCGTGAAAGGTCGGTCTGCTCCAAAGGATCTCGAACGCTTCGCGCACATGGTACATATTCTGTTGCTGGGGCTCAACACTCAGATGTGGTTCGAATACATACCATCAAAGAGCAACTGGGCGGACTCTATCTCCCGACTAGGCTGGGCCGATCCCTGGCACCCCAGCCAATCTTTTTCAACCAGGTCGGTTCACTTCCCACGTGTTGTCTGGGACCTGCCACCTGCCGCACTGCTTACGTTGGCACACTTCCTCTAATGCTTTGGGATCTAATGCCTTGGGTGTGTTGCCCGGAGACGGGCATCGAAAGGACAGTGAGGAACACTGATCCAAGGGTTGCGTTCTACCGGGTGGAACCCGGTAGATTCCCAAAGCAAATCCTCGTGGCGAGGTTGTGCAAAGCAGCTGCGAGTGACCGGTGGCAGGAGCAGAAAAGAACCGAGCCGCATACTCTAAGCATGCATTGCAATGTAAAACTGCTTCGTGTTAGGCAGGCATTGGGTGAGCAGTCTTCATTGCACATCAAGCGAAATCATAATGTTGCTGCCATTATGGTTCAAGCTTGATCCAAAACGGCTTAGAGAGTTCTCTTTGCCCTCCCAACCCACCCTGAAGTACGGTCTCCCGTGGAGTTACCCTACTTCTTGAAGGCCCCGAAGGGGCCGGGGTTTGCGCATGTTATGCGATCGTAACCCTCTTCCTAGGTAGGAAGGGTGTGTTGCCCGGAGACGGGCATCGAAAGGACAGTGAGGAACACTGATCCAAGGGTTGCGTTCTACCGGGTGGAACCCGGTAGATTCCCAAAGCAAATCCTCGTGGCGAGGTTGTGCAAAGCAGCTGCGAGTGACCGGTGGCAGGAGCAGAAAAGAACCGAGCCGCATACTCTAAGCATGCATTGCAATGAATTCATGCTGAACGACTTTGCCGGCTAAGTCAGTATGTCGCAGCTCATTGTCTCACTTTGTACAGGTATTAGTTCACTCTTTTCGTTCATTTTTGCTTTATTGTAGTTCTTACTGGGACCGAGCGCAGCAACTGCTGTCTACGAGGCCCGCCCACGCCAAAAATTTTTTTCCTCCTGTCCTCAGTGGCTTCTCTGCTTTCTGATTCCAGTCTTCTCGCAAACCTTACTATTGCTGTCTCCATTCCATCCTCGAAATCATTTTCTGGCTCAGAGAGCGTGGATAGAATGGAGCGGTGCGTGTTGAAAATTCCGCAGTGACCATAGTGGACTTCCACAAGATTTTGATTCGGCCTGGAACAACCGTTGGATGTGACCGTGAGCGCTTCTTTGCCACCTTGTTTGGTGATCGTTTGAGCGCGGTTGTGCAAGCGCCCAAGTCTACGCGATTCAGCAAGCAATCTTCAGTTTATCGTGACCGGAGCTTTTGAGTCCCGTCAACATCACGTTGTGCGTTATTGCAGCAAGCATGCATCGAGTTTATGCAGACCTCCGAAAAATGCCACCTGGTGCGGCGTGTGAGTCACAAGCATGGGGGTTGGTTAAGATTGTTGTGACCTAAACTCTTTATATCCGCAGGGAAGGATTACTCATGTTTGGAGCCGCATCCCGGTGTCGTGTTGCGGCATTGTGCATTGGGTTTCACCGCCAGATGATTCTTCAAGGGTTGTGTCCATGGGCTCACCTTCGCTCAGCATGCTTTGTGATTGCATATTCAATCGGTCATGCAAGACCTAAGCATGCCAGAGCACAAGTACATCATGCCGAATGACAAGCGTCACGAGGTTTCCGAAGTCAGCCGGTAGTTTCGCAGCCGTATGACGGTAAGAGCATGGAGGAGCGAGTTGTTGATAATGAATAGATGTTTATGCACTTATTCGCATTCGGTGTAACGACCAAAAATGTGCCAGCCAAGTGCATCTTTTACCAATGCTCGCTGCACATGTTGGGATGGTTCAAGCATAATGAGGGTAGATTGATTATACGGTTCTCAGTTCCATAGTTGCGACACCACCTATCGTCGCTTTCCAGCATCTTCAACACAGTATCGGAATCATGCACGCGGTTCTTGGGCCGACAACATCGACAGCAACTGTTCTATAATCCGAAGCCACAATGCTGATCTCAGTTGTAACTGCCATCCCTCGCAGCCAAACGGCATTCTCGGCGAAACTCTACCCAACGCGGAATGGCCTATGCTTCATACTGTACCAAGCCGAGCCGATGCAGCCTCTGCCCCGTGGTTGAATTTCCGAAAGCGCGAGCTGAGCGAAGCAGCAATATCGGCCGTTTTTGAAGTATATTGCGCATTGCACAAGCACACATTGAGTGGCTTCAGTCAGGCTTTCGTTTCTTGTAGCAGAAACCGTTTCAGCATGCCAAAGCGACATCTGTCACGTCTAGGTCTCGACACTGTCTGATAATTCCTGCACGTTTGATTCAGTCGATCCCTGGACAGGCAACGCATCTCCAAGTCGCCTCATGAATGTCTACAGGACGGAGAGCCGCAAGGCTTGAGTGTGGCCGGGCTTCATGTGAAGGTTTGGGATGAAAGCTGCTGCAGAGTTTTGACAGCTGTAGCATCGAATGCTTGTGGGACGAGGCATGTCCATTATCCTTTCTTGGACATGTTTCCGTGCGATCGAGACATCAGTTTCGACATAGAGGATCTTCACACTGATGAGGAATTCAGAGCCAAGGTCGGGGGTCTCAAAAACTGTTCTAAACGATCTGTCCACTGAGATGGTGCTTTCCTAATGCTGGGACCTTGCAACATTCAAGCGCAATTCTCCTTCAAGCAGGTCTGCCTTGTTGAGTGTGGAAAGACTGACGGCCAGAGAGACACCATCGAGCGGCACGGCAGCAGGGGAGCACAAGACAAGTAGGGACTTCCCGAAAACCGAAACCCAAAACCCCAAGGTGTAAAAGACGTTGGGCTAAAGCTTCAGGGATGCATGCTGGGTATGTAAGCTCTGTGCCCCGGAGTCACTTGTGTGTGCATGTCATGACCCATGAGCTCCATGGCAGATAGCATTCCCCCATTCAGGATCCGGCTATTTTGAGTTTTATTTGCGGGTCCTCATTTTCTGCAGTTCCCATGTTTCGTGATTCGGAGCCATAGGCATGCAAGCTTTTCCCGTACACCCGCACTGATTCTGTCCATGCTCAAGCAAGCATGCTTGTTTGCAAAACACTGCTGTTTCCAGTCCTTTCCGTGTTCTTCTCCTGTCTTGCATCAGTTGACCCTGTAGTATTCTTGTCTTACATAGTGTACATTGAGGAGATGTATTTTTGCTCAACGTGCTGCTAACTCATGTGATCTTGGTTTTATCATGTGGTTCTATGCTCGAGATGTGCTTCAACATTGTGCTGCGTTATCGCAGGTGTTTACGGACCCAAACTTGTTCGGTTATCCTACACCCGAAACCCTATTAAACCCCGGAAAGCCAAACTCCAAACCCCAAGCTCCAAAGCCGGCCTACTCGCTGAGTCTAAGAACCCAAGAAGCCCTAGCCCAAAACCCCCAAGGTGATTTTTGAGCTTCGAGCTCCGCACGTCTGCGTGCCGGCGAGACCGAGCTTCTGATCTCAGTGAAATGCCACTTGTCGGGTTTGGGGCGCAGGGTTTAGGCTGAGGGTCTAGGGTGTTCGGCTGTAGGCATTTACCTTATAGTACCTTTATAGAGCCTTTAGAGGAACCCTATTCTAATTACTAAGGCCTCTATAGTAGGATCAGCTTCAGTGGGTTACATTGCAGGCGACGTCGTCAGCCCGAGCCGCCTGGGACCGGATGCGGGACACTTCCAGGCTGCTGAGAGGGTTGAGGGTTCAGGGTTTAGGAAAGGTATGGTTTGGTTCTCCCAAACCCCGAATGCATGAAAAGTTGAACTCTTGGTGTCAGGATGTTGGGGTCTAGTGTGCGGCCTCGAAGTCTGCAAGAGCCTCTCCGACAGGTCGGTGATGAAACGCGGAGATATCTGTAGGTTGTCTGTTCATCATCTTTGCCCACCTTAGCCGTGGAAATCGATGGTTAGAGGTGTCCAAGGCTTTCTTGGGGGTTTTGTGGTACCAACCCCAAACTTGGAGGGTCGGGGGACTTAGTAAGTAGGTAGTAAGTAGACTTCTAAGTACCCTAATAGGGACCCTAAATAAGGGTTACGATACTAATAAATCTCTACAATAACTATTTACTAAGTCCCCCGACCCTCCAAGAAGCGCATGGGTCTTCGGGAGCTCTGACTGCCTGAAGTGCCCTCGGACCGACGGCTCGGAAGCCCTGAGCTCGTCTCAGCCCCAAACAAGGCGGCGAGGGCCTAGGCTCGGGGAGGCCGCTGTGAGCAAGCATCGATGTTAGGATCGCGGAGCCGCTCCGGCCCAAGTCCCGGACGACTCAGATGTGTAGAGTTTGTCAATCCTTCCGTACATGCTGGATTCCGTTCATCTTCGTCTTGATCCTCAAGCTCACGGTCATCGTGGCCGTTCGGTTCTCCGATCCCGAGTCGGATCCGCCTGAGATCCTCGGCGCGGAATCTGCCCGAATGTTCAGCTTCTGAGGGACTCAAGGGGTGAAGGGAGTGAAGGTGTCGTTTAGAGGCAGCGCCCAAAGCCATTTTCCTTGGTTGCTGCCCAGGCTCTCAGATTGCGATTCAGCCATTTTCGGCGGGTTGCTACCGAGGCTCTCAGACTGTCCAGACACTTGCACGTCACCTTCCCATCGCAGCGGCTCTTACGAGCTGCGAGGAGAAGCAGCGCGAGGCTTGAAGAGGGCAGACCAGTGGCCCGGTATGAAGCCCATCGTTTTGACTTTTGGATTTAGGGTTTTAGGCCCGGTATGATGGGATTTTTTCATTGTTGCTTCTTGGGGTTTTACTCTTTGTTGGGGGGGTGGGGGCGTCTGTGGAGAATCCTGTGAGTTTGGGTCTGGAATCAGGTATTTTGTCAGCAGCAGCTGCCATGAAGCTCCTGGCGCGGTGGCCAGCGTTGTGCCCTGGATCGATGCCGAGGAGAAGCTCCGGAGGGCAGCTTGAAAGAGGGTCAAGCGGACAAGCTTCAGTTTGAGAGCAGCTGCCCCAAACCCTAAACCCTAAACCCTAAAAGGCTCTAAAACCCAAACCTCAAGGTTTTGGAGGTGGCTCTTTCGGATGTTTTCTTGGCATCTCGGCCCTGCAGCAAGGACCCCATCAACGGCTCCTTCGTGGCCGTGTTTGCCGACCCGGTTCTGATCAACAAGATGCGCCGGGCAACCTCCGACAGTCTAAGGCTGTGCGCTGTCCAGCCGCTTGGCCACCTTGACCCCAGAGACTCCAAAACCCCTTAAATTAAACAATATACCTTAAATTTTAATAGGAACCCCTTTTAAGATTTTAGGTAGATTCCTTAGTCAAGGGGTTTTGGAGTCTCTTGGACCAGGGCCTTTCTTTCTTGTGTCGTTTTCTTATTGAAACTTTCGGGAAAGGTGTTCCCGCCTTGGGGCTCTCGTTGCGTTGTATGGCAAATTCAGACGGATCAAGCGAGGAATGGAGACGCCACGTGCATTTGCAAGCTAGTTGGCGAGAGTCCGCTGGGTGTCCCTCGGCTGCGGTGAGTATGTAGCAGCTTGGGGACCGCTGATCATGGATACGATGATAGCCGGGAGGATCCAGGAGGTTCGGCACTCACTGTCGGGCATCCGTCAGAAGTTCCCTCCAGAACCCACACGTTCACACAGGTGCTCGAGCGCGCAGCAGCCCTGCTCCCGCACTCCAGCAAGGTGCAGGCTTTGCAGCAGCTCGGACGCAGCCAAACCCCAACAACCCAAACCCTAAACTGCCCTAAACCTAAACCCTCAACCCTAAACTACCCTAAACCTAGGCCTTAACCTGCCCCAAACCTAAACCCTAAGCCCTAGTGTGCAAACCCGGTCCGTGCCGGGATCACTTGGCCGGAGAGCCCTATACCCCTTAATTAAGCAATATGGCTTAAATTATATAGGGCTTCCTATTATGATTTAAGCTGTATTCCTTAACTAAGTTTTGGGCTCTCTGGGTGGCAGGTTGGCCATGGAGAGCTGCCCGGAGAACGTGCCGGATCTCCTGGCCGGTGCCTGGGAGAGCAAGGATTAGGGGGGGCTTTGCGATGTTGGGGTTAAGGCCCGCCGTTTATGGCTTTGGGTTTAGGCTCTAGGGGCTTTGGGTTTAGCGTTTTGGGGTTTAGGGTTGACGCACACCTGGCAGCGTTGCAAAAGAATCTACTCTGAGGAACCCTACTGGTGAGCTGCCTCCTGGTCATTGTGGTTGCGACCTGGATGCTGTGGGCGGCTTGGGCCAGCTCCCGGCTGAAGCCCCTGACACCGAAGGCTCACTGCCAGGGCTTCATGGAACTGAAGACGCCGATGCTGGGTTCTTGTTAGGAGACTTAATTTAAGTTACCTAACAGGGATCTACGGTAAATAGTATGATTTTCGTACAATGGTAACTAAAGTTAAGGAATTCAATAAAACCCAGGATGCAGAATTTCCTGAGCGGCCTCTCGTGGGCCGCGGGCTTCATGCTCTCCCTGGCGGCCATGCAGACAGGGGCACTTTCAGTAGTCCAGAAGTCCTGTGACTATGAGGCACAGACATTCCGGGTGAAGAGGTCACCCCTTGTCTGCCCCCTTGATTTCGCAATAGTATCTCCCTGTCAGGCAGTTGTGTGGCTCGTAGCGGCCTCTCCGACTGCCCTCGCGCTTGCGGCCACAGTGCGGCTCATGCAACTCCTGGCCAAGAAGCAGCTGTGCCACGCGAGCTTGGGTTTGGGCTGCGTGGTGGTGGACCAGCCGCAGGACTCCAGCGACTTCTTCCTCGTTGCCGCCTTGTTAGCTTACTTTCTCCTCATCGTCTGCATGGCGAGCATCGACATCACTACGCTGCTTTTGGTTCTGACGGCGCTCAGCGGCTCTACGTGGACTGTCCTGAAGGCCGTGAGCTCGGCGCGTGACACAGAGAAAAGCCTGAAGTTCGTGGAGGTCAGTTGCTGGGTTCTTGTTAAGGAAACTAGTTTAAGTTACCATAATACAGCAACCATATGCCATATTATTTACTATAGGTCTCTTTTAGGGTTACCAAAATACAGAAACCATATTATTTCTTATAGGTCTCTATTATGGGAATGGTAACTTCAACTATATCTCTCAGCAAGAAGCCCAGGTTGTGATCACCTCGCCGAGACTTCCGAGAAGCCCAAGATGGCTGCGGTTCCCTGGGTCGCCCTGCGAGAAGCTCACGCTGGCAAGCTGGAGGACCCCGTTGCTATACTTAGGATGTCCTTAAGGGGGGGTGGTCCAAGGGGGGTAGGTAACCTAGTAATCCCCATTATTCCCCAATACTCCCTAAGCTTCCCTAAGGTTCCCCAAAGCTCCCTAGTACCCTCCCCCCTTGAACCACCCCCCCTTAAGGATCCTATAATATACCCCTAAAACCCTAAGCCCAGAAAGCCTTAAACCCTAACCCCTATGGGTTTATAAACTCTATAATTCCCCCCTAACCCCTAAACCCTAGAAGCCCTATAAATCCTTAAGCCCTATAAACCCTATAACCCCTAAACCTTAGTAGTGCAGACTTGCGAGTGCTTGGTTTTGCGACTGTAGGACCTCCAGGCCCTCTTCAGCTCGAGCTCCGGTCCTTCCCCTTCCTCTCGAGAGCAGCCAGCCCGGTTTCCGGGTTCCTGTTATAAGGAACTTAATTTAAGCTACCATAGTCGGGATCTTTAAGGGTTCCTTTAAGTCTTTAAGGTTTAAGTTACCATAACACAGGAAATCATCTTATTTACTATAGGTCCCTGTATGTCCCTGTTATAGTAACTTAAATTCAATCTCTAAACAAGAGCCCCAGGTTTAGCCTGGGCTTCGGCCTGGCTCGGCAAGGGGCTGTGGTCCGATTGCTGACTGGTTCCTGCGCGGGCTTCATGATCTTGCCCTCCTTCGTCGCCTTGCTAGCCCTGTCCTTGTGCTTGTCGGCAGCGCACATGACTCGCTATGCCTGTTCCGTGGGGGAACTCACGGACCTGAACCTAGTCAGCTCTATGCACTCTCTGACCTACGCCCCGTGGCAGCTGGGGCCTGTTTAAGCTGTGAGCCTGCGAAGTGAAGTGTCTTGACTCCAGCCCTGCTGTGTGAGTTTTGTCCTGGTGGCAGGCAGTTGCGCTACGAGGTCACCACGGACGTTGCCTTCCAGCAGCTGGCGATGGTGGCGTGGGTTCCTTAGGGGTACTCAGAAATAGTTTTTAATTTTTGGTTATTATAATCCCGAAGAAACAGCTAAAATTACAATTTTTGCTAGGGTTCTAAGTTCAGTATAGGTTCGGCCTTCCGCAACCCGCCTCATGTCTTTCGGCCAGCCGGAGCCGGCCGAGCCGCGCACAATCCTCCCCATCCAGGAGAACCAGAGCTCGGCTGTGGAGGAGATTCAGTTGGTGGGCCGGCAGATTCCGCGTGTCGCAAGTGTGTGGGTCCAGGGCCTCCGTCCGTCTCGGCCAGAGACGCAGTACCAAGTCCGCTTTTCGCCTGCTGATACCATTCCGACCGTCCTGTGGCTCCGTGCCGGGAGCTTTACCAGGGCCGTCGCTTGGTCGACGCTATCCGGTTCGGTCATCAGCATACCCGCAGGCACAGCGTTCTCTTTGCCTGGGTTGACTTGCTGCGTTTAGCTAAAGGGTCATGGGACTAGTACCCATAGGGTCATAATTCAGGTAAGTAGACTTTATATAATTAAGTACTTATAACCCCAATTCAGCTACTTATAACCTTACTCAGTTGTTTTCCCTGGAGGTGAAGACACGCTGCAGGTCGAGGTCGGCTTGGCGGACTTCACCGTGAGCCTTCCGCGGGCACCCTCAGCGCAGAAGGCAAATCCCAAGTCGAATGCTGAGCTTTGGACATCCTACGAACCCCACCTTGGTGCAACCGAAGCACTTTGCTCAAAGCTCTGTGCAGACACTGGGTTCTTGTTAAGAGATTTAATTGAAGCTACCATGATAGGGATCTGTGGGGATCTATAGTATATAATATAGTTTCCTTATTATAGTAACTTCAGTTAAATCCTTTAGCACGAACCCAGGACAGCTTGCATTGCTTCCGCTCTTATCCCGGAGCTGCCGGCTGCTACCCGGTTCTGGGGGACCGCGAGAGTTGGGAGGGCAGCGAACTCGGGGAGTCTCAGACGGAGCAGAAACCCCCAGGCTACGAAAAGCGCTTGCGTGGCCAGCTGGATGGCTGCAGGATGCGGGGAGGGCGTCTTTGTTTTGTGAGAGTTTGACGAGTTGCAAGCATGCAGAGCTTAAGCTGCTCCAGGATGCTTTAGTTTGAAGCCTCTAACAGACGACTGGCTCGTTGCAGGCTCGACAGTGGAAAGCCGGACGAGGGCACGGCCTCAACCACGCGCTGTGGACAGGTGAAGACGGAGGGAGGGCGGCTCAACTTCGGCGAGATTCAGCCGGACTGGGGCAACGGCGCAGCCACCCTCAGTTTCAACCTGGATGTCCGGATCGGTGGGCTGCACTTCGACTCCCACGTCACCCCGATCTCGTTGCAGCAAGGGCCTCCCCGAGTCACTGACGTGCTGGCTGTCCTTCTCGGCGTGAAGGAGAACGGAACGAGCGTCCTTCGCAGCCAGGGCACAGTGGACGACCAAGGCGGGATCGTCATCAACGTCTCCAGGTACGATCCCAGTTCCTTTCAGAGCCTCCGCTTGCTAGTGATGCCCGTGGTCTCAGACCCCGCTTCCTGGCTCCAATGTGGAAGGTTGGAAATGGTTGGAAGGTTGTGTCCAGTGTCCATCTCAGCATGTGCAGGACCGTGGTATGTTTAGGTCGGTGTTGACGTTTCACTTGAGCACGTGGTTGCTGCTGAGAAGGGTCGGCGCCCGTAGGTCCAGTGGCTTTCATTCGAGGGTGCAGCCTCCAAGAGCACTCCTAAGAACTTCGAGTGCACAGCAACGCGCAGGGTGTTCTTGGCAAAGAAGGGGGTCTAGGCAGAGGCTTGAGGAAGTCCCGAGAGCCCAGGCGTTTCGTGCAAACTGGTCCGAGTGGAGCCCCGCTGATGTGACGGACCGGAAGCTCTTCAAGGAGAACAGCCGATGCGCGGAAAGCGTCTTGGTGCGGTCGCGCTACACGATCTGCGCTGCGGAAGGCGGGGTCACCCACGGGCGACTGCAAGACAAGCCCCTCGCTGTCGCGATGGAACCCTTCACGGGCCAGCTAATAAAGGCCCCACCGAGCTTCACAGTTGTGCCCCGCAAAGTGGGCTCCGCGTGGGAGTGGTCCTCCGAGAATTACGGCATGGCCTTGGAGTTCCAGGGCGTTGACAGCCCTGCAGCTTGGGCTGCGCAAAGCCACGGCTGTGCAGTTCTGAACCACAGCTCTGAGGCCGAGCTAAGCATCCTTGGCTCGGCGGATGCCGTGTGCCAGCTGCTGTCCGAATGCGGAGAGCAGCTTTGCGACGATGTCATTGGTTTCAGTCTGGGCAGAGTATCATGGTCAAGTTCTGCGCTGGTGCCTTCGGAGGGCACGGTGCAGCTGCTTACGTGCCTGAACGCATCAGCCCCCGAGTGCAGCCGCGCAGTCCATGCCGATTGGCGCTACGCTGAAGGTCGTGTTCGCCTACTTTACTACACCTTTCAGGTTCCGATGCGCACGTTGCTGGAGCAGGCAGACAGGCTCCGCCACACCGGAGGCCTGGCCTTGCTGCAGGACATCCGGAGGGCCTTGCGCGGAGGAGAGTTCGACAAAGACGCTGCCCAGGAGGTGTGGCGGGTGAAGCCTTCGGCTGAACTGCTGGTCACCCTCGCAGGCTTGGACAACGAGCTGCCAAAGCTGCTGCTTGAAGAGCTGATGCGGAGCCCTTTTGCAGAAGCGCCACCCGCCACACCCGAGCTCCAGGCGCCGGTGCAGGTTCTTTGCACATCAGCACTTTCCAAACATGGGGTCTCTTCTGTGCACCCTGAAACCATGTCGTTCTAGTGCTTTTTGTAGCAGACTGACTTCACATCGAATTTCCGATCTAAGCTTTCCGCAGACACTCCAGCCCCTGCTTCTCCTGCACTTGTCCTTTGAGAATCGTGGCTAGAAGGCAACTCCATTTTCATAAAGCATCTTTGTTCTCGCTCTATGAGCATGCACATCAGGCAGCCTTTGCGAACCTTACGCAGATGACAGTGAGCCTCCACGACGCAGCTCAACTCCACCAGGTTGCAGCCCTGGCAGAGATGGCAACAGGGCTGGGTCAACTGCACATCTCCTGCAGACTGTGCAAAGTTTTGCGCAAGGCACCATTCCCGACAGATTTTCAGGGCCTCTCCCGGCATACCAAGCTTCGTGCACTGACGCTGCGCAGCTTCCAACTCGCAAGGCTTCCTGTGAAGCTGTTCCACGGCTTCGGACAGCTGGAGAAACTGGATTTGAGCCACAACCAGCTCCAAAGCCTGCCGGCAGAGATTTTTCATGGCCTCGAGCAGTTGAAGGAAGTCTCTCTGAACGGCAACAAGCTCCAAAGCCTGCCGGCAGAGGTTTTTCATGGCCTCAAGCAGTTGAAGGAAGTCTCACTGAACGGCAACAAGCTCCAAAGCCTGCCGACAGAGGTTTTTCATGGCCTCGAGCAGCTGAAGGAACTCTCTCTGTTCGGCAACAAGCTCCAAAGCCTGCCGGCAAAGGTTTTTCATGGCCTCGAGCAGCTGGAGAAACTGGATTTGAGCAACAATCAGCTCCAAAGCCTGCCGGCAGAGGTTCTTCATGGCCTCAAGCAGCTGCAAACTTTTTCTTTGAAAGGCAACCAGATCCAAAGCCTGCCGGCAAAGGTTTTTCATGGCCTCGAGCAGCTGGAAACGCTTGCTTTGTCCAGAAATCACCTCCAAAGCCTGCCGGCAGAGGCTTTTCATGGCCTCGAGCGGCTGAGATTGCTGCTTCTGAGCCAAAACGAGTTCCAAAGCCTGCAGGCAGAGGTGTTTCATGGCCTTCCGCAGCTAAAGGAGCTGAATCTGGTGGGCTGTGAGCAGCTCAGCAGGCTTCCGGCCATTTGTGAAGAGCCAAGCCTCCGATGCACCTTCTAGCACTGAGCGTGCGCATCGCGGAAAAGGGCGGCATGTCGCACTGCCGAAAACTGCCAAGGCCATGCCTCCTGCTTGCGTTTAGATCCCGACATCTTACGACAAAAGGATGTCATTCTGGATCGTGCTTGTACTTTCTCTTCAGAGTAGAAGGTACAGTACAAGTAGCAGTATCAGCAGGTGCCGTTGCATGGTTTCCTTCTCGGAGTCTGTTCACGAACAACTCCGTCACGTGGGCATACAGAGGGCCAAGATGTAAATTTGGCTTGTGTGTCAGGGACCCACCTCGGCCACAGAACCTGCCTTAACCCCAAACCCTAAACCCTATAACCCTATAACCCTAAACCCTAAACCCTCTAACCCTCGAACCCCATAACCCTAAACTCTTGCCTCCGTGTTTGGATGCTCTGAGTTCCAGGATGTCGAAGTCGTTTTTCTCCTCTCCGGCCTCCAGGGCGCCGCCGAACGTCCGAGGCCCGGGAGGCGTTTAGATTTGCAAATGGTCCCACTGAACATCCCAACATCGGAATGGCTGTCGTTGGGTTCGGGGTTTGGGTCGCGAGTTTTGTTTTTCGTTTCTTTGCCTCGGGAGGTAATGATGCAAAGTCCTGAACCTCCTGAATGCGGCCCAAAGCATTCGTGCTTGCGCAATAGAGCGCCCTGACACGGTCTAGGCGCCTTTTAATCTAGGCGCTCTATGTCTCGCATAGTTTCCTTGGTCATTTGAAGTCGAAAGACGGGCTGAAACGCGAAGGGCGTTGCTTTGTAGGTCTCAGGGCAGTTCCATGGTCAACAAGTCCCAAGTGCTTTGTTTGTCGGCGCCACTGGATGCAGTAGGTCAGGAGGCTGAAGGTGTTGTGCAAGTTCGAGCTGTTAGGTTTAAGGATGGAGGACTTGTAGCTCCAGCAACTGCTCGCGTCATCTTTGTGGTAGCATTGGGATATGTAGCAGAACTGGATCGAAGCTTGGACCCCCCATATCCATATTCTGGGCCATGTCCTAGGCCGATGTGGGTGTCCGCGCTGGGCACCAAAGGCAACTGCGACCGAGTTATGCCACAGAGGGGGCGTTTTTCGTCTGGGGTTCGCATTACGGATTTTGGATGATGTGCGCCGATGCCACCACCCGTTTCAGTCGGGATGCTCTTACCAGACTGCCCTGCAGCGCCTCCTTCACGTCGCAGCGGAGCGTTCTGCGCCCCCGGCACTTTTTCGAACTGAAGCTATGCATCCGTTGATTGTCGTGTGCGCCGCCATAACTTGCTTTGCACTGCATCTTGTCTGCCTGCCGCTGCGAAGTTTGCTGGGACCTGCGACGATTTCACCACGTGCCAGAACCTTTCATTCACCCTCTAATTCATAGCTCCATAGCTCCCTTTGGTAAATCATGCGCAGCGTTTTGATTGTCTTGGTGGTTTCATTTCCTGTCGCAGTGGGTCACGGCAGATCCGCCCAAGCGCAGCTGGCGCGATTCCATCTTCTGTGCTGCGCTAAGCAGTTGTGAGCTTGAAATCACCAGACTTACAAAGACTCCCTCCAGGGACTTCCTCGCATCTTCCGGCATATCGCATGCCCGTCAGCCTTCTCACATTTTTAGATGCTCTGCGAAAAACTGAGCCACAACGGCAGGGTCAACGTCTGGATAGGGAAGGAATGGATGGTCCTCCTCTTCCTCCTCCTGCTCCAACGGCTCTTCCTCGAAGGGAAGCAGACTTGCAGCCTGGCTCCGGCCGGGCTGCTCTCTCGCCTGGACAGCTTTTGTCCCACGAGCTGAGGGTTCATGTCGCCGGGAGACCCCGAGACTAGCGAAGAGCTGAGGTATTCTTCGCGGGCGTCCCGTCCAATGTCGACGAGGCCCAAGCCTCATGCATTTGGGGGGGCTCAGGGCGAGGCATGATCGCATCGTTCTTGATGCCGAGATGTCGTCCGAACGACACCAACAAACCCTCAGCTAGCAAGACTTCCATGCTTTGGCTATGTTTGACACTTCACGATCTTCGCGACGAGTGGCACAAGCTGCTGCAAATCTTGCCACACAGTACTGTAGCTTCCATAGTTGTATCGACACAGAAACGTGTGTTTATTACTCCGGAAACATGTCTGACTGGGCTGTTGCCAGGAACTGCAAAAACCCCTTATTAAGCAACGTACTTCAAATCTTGGTATCATTTGGCGTATATTCGTATATTCCTTAACCAAGGGGTTTTGGAGTCTCTGGGGCAGGAGCTCACCACTCATGAAGCGAGAGGCCGGACCGGGGCTGATGCTGCTGAGAATTTCGGTGCTATTTCTGTTGGCACCACCGTTCGGAACGCCTCCCACTTGTAGAGCCTGTAGAATCCAGATTCAATCAGCGAAGATTCTAGTGCGAACTTTTCCGGGCATGCTTCTATTGCATCTGTCTTGCATGCCTATTTGTGCACCAAAGATATGGCTGGCAGCTCGAGCGACTCAGCCCGAGCCCTCCATGTTCGTGGTTTGGGCATTTTCAAGTCGGCCGGCTTTGAAAAGAGGGACTCTAGGGACCATGAAGTGTCCAACCCCAAGCCAACTCCCGCCGCAGGAACAATCCCTACGCCCTTTTCCCCAAAGCCTTAACCCGAGATCCTAAGCCCTAAACCCGCAAAGCAATAAGCTCTCAGACCTGACTTTTGTAGATGGCCTGAGCCAGGGCGGAGGGATGCAGGAAACTTTTCGGAGCCATACGTTCTGTACTACAGCAGGCTAGCCACATAGCCAAATCGGATCCCTGAACCTTGAACCAGGATGGCAGCTCAAGGTGGGGGGCGCCGGCCTCAGCATGGAGGTGTGCGACAGGGTATTCTCTCAGCCCTGGTAGCGATGGCGTCAGGCAATGAAAGTCTCCTTGCTTTTCTCGGTCTGGGATGAATTTGGCCTTTATTCTCTGACACGTCTTGAGAGACATGAGATACCCAGATACTCGTAAGGTGATGCTGCCAGCCACCAGCCGCCAGCCGTTGTTTCGGGGTCGTCCTTAAATCCCTAACCGGAAGCCCCAATACCTCTAGCCCTAGAAGCTGATGTTAGTGGAGATGGCATGGTCCCGAGAACAGCCGTTCAAGTTATCGGAGGCTCGCATTCTCACCTGCGTTGGGAAACATTAGGGTGCGGGAGAACCGTTGTCTTTCCAGCTTGTAAGGCTTTGTAAGGAGGTGTTGTCTTCGTGTGAATGTCCGAGTTGTTGTGCATGATAGGTATCCTCTGTTTAATTTACACCCTTTCACCGACCGCGCTCCATCCTAGCTACTGATGGGATAAGAACTTCTACCCTTTGAGCCGCTTTCCGAAGACTCTGCAGCTTTCAGGAGCCGTCAATGGCCGCAGCCGCGATCGATCCAAGCTCTGCGGTGGCGAAATGTTGGGGTCTCAGCATTTTGGGCTTCAGGATGAAAGATTTGCGGGTTTTGGAAGTGACTAGAGTGCTCATTGGACACATCTACAGGTTCTGCTTGCCAAGTGTTACGCCGACCGCATGTCAGCTCATGTTGCCCGCTATCAATACAAGTTTGTGTGGGCCTTCGGGTCAGATTCAGATTTGTCTAACCTGGTAGTAGAGTAGGTAACCCTTAACCTTTTTTGGGTAATTAGTATCGTCCCTATATCAGCCCTATATATGCAAAAAGGTTATCTTTTAGTTCCCCATGACACCCGACAAGTAGGCTAAAGGGTGTTGAGCTGCGGCTCTCTAGTTCGAAATTGGTAGCCCTGCTTCTGGGGTTGAAAGAGTCCCCTAAAGCCTTAAACCCTAAATCCCTAAAGCCCTAAAGCCCCTGAGCAAGTCTCGGTTGCTTCATGTGCAGTTTGACGAATCCGGATTCTTCTCGGGAATGCCCTTAAGATCGATTCATGCTGCAGCCTCTGGCGAGTTTGGAATGCCAGTACACGCAATCACACGCATTCACATGTTCAGGCAGGTAGTTGCAGAACACTTTCGTTTCACCATATTGAGCCTGTCGAGGACGTAACAAAGCCCTCTTCAGTCCCGAAAAACTCTTGTAGAGCACGGTTTTGTGCCCTTGTTCAACCCTTGGTGAACCCATACCCGCCCCGAAGCCCAGAGCTTTCTTCTCACGAACGTGGCATGGGTAGTGTGCAAGGGTTTGTGGTTTCGGGGTTTGGACCCTCAGAGTTAAGTTCATGTAACCTTCAAGCGGTTCCAGCAGTTGTGGCTGTCATCTCCTGATGAGGATTCACGGGGCAAAATACCCAAAGGTCAGCTGCTCAGCTGAAGTCACATCGGCAGAGCCTTTACAGGTAGAATGAAAGCTTTCACGGTCGTCGAGGGATTGCCGAGTATCCACTATGAGTTGCGGTTCAGCAGGAGCCAACGATAAGAAGGTCGCCCGCCTTTAAAAGACATCGCAGAAGTCTGCTCAGGCGCCAGTACATCGTTGGATCTTGGTAGCATGACACGCAACTTCGAGTGTCGAACTCCCGCCAAATGAACCTGTGATGATAACGTTTGCAATTGTCTACGTGAGGTCGTCCTCTGAATGGGGAACGTCCTCGCTGATCCGAAGACCCTCGGCGGCTTAAACCTTTCTTAGGGTTTAGGGTGGCTTATGTGCGGGGAGAATAGCCAAATTCGTGTGGTGATGCTCAGGGCTTCAGGGTCTTTACGGCAGCGTCTGACGCATCGCCTCAAGCGAATGATCGGGCCTTGAGGTTGGGGCCGATTGCCTGTGGGTGTTCTCTGGCGGGTAATTATGTTATCCAGTCTGTTCGAGGGAGTTATCCCTCCCAGTCCCACCAAAATCCACCAAAATTCAGCTTGATCCCTCCCAAGCAGATCCACGAGCCCGAGCACTCCTAGCGCGGCGTCGAAGTATGTGAGGCTTTCCTCCTGTGTCCATTAAGTAACACCACATAACCTCACACTCGCACCTCCTAACTAGAAGGTAGAGAAGCTTGCAAATCTGCAGAAAAGCCAATCCAAGCCACAGGCCCCCGAAAACCGAGATCAATGTCTGCAAAATTAGAGAAGCCAATCCTCAGAAATACTAAAAACCCTGAGGCCAGAGCCAGCCGGTGACAATGGGCCCGAGCCTCAGGGATGAAATCGCCTCTGCTCCGCCTTCCAACCTGCGACCTCCCGGGCCTCTACTCAGAGTTGCTCCAGCCCTTCGTTTCGTGCATCCACTCTTGGCTTGATAGGTTGTGGTGATTCATTTTAGGTTGTACTTGCAGTTGTCTTCGCAGCACCTTCCTGTTCGATTCTTGTTGGGCCTGGCTTGTTCAGGCCGGTAGGTTCAAGGGTCGCGAGTCACGGCTTTCCCCATATAAACCTCGATATCTCCCAGACTCCCGGGGGGCATGTAAGAAAGAGTCTCAATCGTGGCGTTGGCCGGGTTCAGAGCACCAGGAGGCCCAGCTGCAGCCCCCTCGAGGTCCACGACACGGTCAACCTCCGGAATTTGCACGGCCCGACCTGAAACAGTGAACCCGAACCAGAACCGGAACCTCCACCCCACCGAATTTAATGTCGTCGCTGCGCCAGCTTTTCACAGCTCTGTTAGCAGGCTGCGCTTGATGAACAAAAGGAGGCAGTTCTCAAGGTGTACATCGTAGGCATCCCACAGTGCCAATGAGGCAGCCGTTGCAGTTGCGACGGCACTCAAGGGGACGTACCACAAGGAACCCGCCAGCTCGCAGCTTTTGGACTTCGGATGGTGAGATTTGTTGCGCAAGACGTGGGATAGCACAACAGTGTTTTATGATTTATATATTAGGAGTACATAAGGTTTTTCGTGCTTTCTGATCACATGGGGGCTCCATAGATTTATATACGAATCTATTTATGCATGTTTTGGATTTTCCAGGACTCTGCAAGGTATCCCCCAGAAAGGTGCTATGGTTCTTGGCAGCCGCCGTTTGGAGAATAATAGAGGCTTTCCAGGGGTTTCGGGGTTACGCCGTACATGTTGTAGATCGGTTGACAAAGCTTCCATTCGAGTTGAATGAAGGTTCTATCAGGGCTCAGAAAGTTTTTAGGGTGCTGTATACATATATACAGAGGTTTACAAGCTGTTCAGTTTCGAGGTTAAGTAAGGGTTTTAGGCCTTGAGGGTCTAGGCCTGATGTAAGGGACCCCAAACCTGCTTGTTTATTGAACATGTGTATATAGGGAACTGTATTGAAAAGCTGGACATGGAAGACCTGGCAGAATGACAAGAGGTGCACGTCGAGACTTGCATATAGGCACTTTGGGGAGTTCACCGAGAGATATGCTGCGCAGAGTCACGCACAATCAGCATTGTATAACTTGTCGGGCTGCTGCCAGGGCCTGCAGCTGCTGTGCCAAGCAGTGGTGCAGGCAGCACCGAGTTTGTTGGTTGCCGAGTTTACGGATTTACTGGGTTAATTAAGGGTTTGGTTTTTTCGGAGTGCATTTTCAAGTTTATATATATATATATAGATAGACAGATTGTGGGCGAGGGGTGTAAATCTCGTGTTGCATCTGGGTCGCGGAGGACTCCAAAGGCCCCAAAACTGCCCATTCCGGGTTGAAGGGTGGGAGTTTGGGGCTACAGAGTGAGGAATTTCAGGGTCGAGATAAGGCTTTGGCAGGAGGGTCAGAGGGTCAGCATTCTTCAGTTCTTGATTGATGTTGCTTAGCACCGGGCGCTGTATTTAGATCTCTCCGACACGGACCCCTCCCGCACCTACGACCTGTTGGAGATGAAGAGCTTGGCTGTGCATATGAACCCCGCCGCAGATCGAGGCATGTGGGACTCTAAAAGCCCCTCAGGCATCGTAGACGCGCAAAAATGCCTTATCTCAGGCCGACCCCTAAACTTAATGAGCTACGAAAGGCCCAGATGCGGCACTTCCTGCAGCAGCCTCAACCGTCCAGTGTGGGATGTGGGAGCTTTCGCAGACAAGGGCGGGTTCACAGGCGAGTAGTTACACTCAATCACGCGCGCTCGCCCGCATGTTCAGACCGGCAGTTCCGGGAACAACGACTATTGGATGCCTGTTGAATACTGTGGTATGTGATCAGTAGCGACCTTACTTGGCAAGAAGCATTGAAGCTCGAGATATATAGACACCGTCTACTGGTATCGGCGGCGTTTATCGTGCGTTTAACGCCCTGGGAACAGAACTCATGTAGCATCAACTATGAGTTCACAAAATGACCATGTGGTAAGTTGAGGAGATTCGGGATTGGTCCCCGAGGTAGGGTACAGCTGCGCAGAGGAAGAGGCTGTGACGGGATCGGCGTCTGCGCCAAAAGCATCGACTGAAGAGAATGCAACAGTATGCGTTGTAGTAAGCTAGCCCGGATAAGTGCGACCTGCAAGCGAGATCGAGATGTCATCATGGATGCAGCATGATCGTGCCAACTTTCCATCCAGCATGCACCACCGCGAGGCTGCTGAGCTGGCTGAAGAGCAGCCGGCAAGAGCAGAGACCTTCTGTGCCAAGGTGCACGGCTGACTTGCAGTTTCAAGTCAATCTTGTACGCTGCTCTGCTCTGTCAGACATCTAGGTCTCTGGAAGGTGCCGTCGGGTGCAGCTGCCGTCCCGACGGACTCTCGCCAGGCAGATGCGGGCCGTTTGCAAGCTTCTCCTTGCCACGCACCGAAGCCAAGACGTGGTGCAGGCATGGCTGAAGCAGTTAAACGTGTCACCCCAACAGCCTTGACCGGCTTGCATTGCACTTTCAACCAGTATGTTCTGATGTAGTGGCCAGCATATCCAGCCGAGGTATTCCCTTAAAAACACCCTTTCTAGTTGATTTTTACAATCCTCACAGACTTGGGGTCGGAGGGCCATACTCCACACTCTCGATTCCTGAATCCCCAACTCTGATTCCTAAAACCCCAAACCCTCTAAACCTGAGCCTGATACATACTGGGTTACTGTAACGGTGTGGATCGGTAAAAGGTCCCTTTTGCAGGGGTCCAGGGCTATAGAGGGTTTAACCCTTGGCTTGAGCGCTGGAAAAACCACAACTTTGTGATGCTGGAGTTTAGGGTCACTGTTTCGGTTGATCACCATCCTTGGAAGCTTCCTTACGTCTGATTTCAGGGTTCGAACGCTGCGAGTCAGCCTCCACTTCCCATGTTCCAAACGATGCTTAATTAGGGGATCGGTAGTCCCGAGAGGGGTTTGAGGATTTGGTGTTGCTATTTGCTGCTTGCCCTTGTTTTGTGCCAGGCTGGAACAAGGCCATGCAGGTCAGCAGGGAAGGGGAGGTTTAGGGTTTACGGATTTGCTAAGGCTTTCAAGCTCAGCGGCGTTTCAGAGACTTGTAATTTTGCGAGCTTCAGGGCTTCTTGCGGGGTCAAGTCCATCAGCTTGTGCTTACGCATACCTCCTCATGTGCCCTGACCCATCGGAAGCTGCATTATACAAGCTCGTCAAAACTCGCTATCATCCTCATAATAGAGGTGTGCATGTAGTATCAACAAATTACCAGTTTCATGGCGTTGTCAGCAAGACATGGGGCAAGCTAGACTAGCAGCGCACTCCCTTGTCCTTATGCAAGGGACCTCAGATAGGGGAAAAGCCCAACGCCCCCAAGCCCACAGATCTTATTCTGAAGATCCGCCGCAGCAACCTCAAAATTCAAAAAGTTTAGGGTTTGGGGCATTGGCCGGTGACCATGTTGACTATCTCCCCTAGAACCCAAATCTCAGACTCTGTTTGCAGCACGTTTATATACTATCATCCATTGTAGTCGTTTTAATGAGGAAGCTCATGTGTTAGGGTCAGCTGCTCGTGCCTGATGGTTGGATTGAGCTCGAGGGGAGGGAGGTAGGGAGCATCGCCCGCTGCCCCGAGCCGTTAAAGCCCCTGGAACTTGGAATCAAGCCCTAAACTTTTGAAAAGCAGCGTCAGGAGTTCCTGTCCTGCCCTCGGTTTTTGTTCTGCTTTGTGAGGCTTCGGAGTTCAGAATTGAACGAATTCGGGTGAGGGCGCTGGCACATGGCGGTGATGGAGTGCTCTCTTGATGTGTATCTGTTGAAGGTACGGGTGGCCTAATAAGCCGAAACCTAGCATAGGATAAATGGTTCTGCTCTGCATCTCACATGCATGGCGCATGCTGCATCAGATGAAGGCCTCGAAAGACTCCATGAGTAGACTCCGTCCCGACATGCCGCAACATCGAGCCCTGGGACTCTGGGACCCCAACTAGCAGGAGTCATCCCATGCGCACGCATTCAATATCTGTCGGGGCACCGTTGAAGCACGGACTTGTGCAACCTCAGCTAGGCTGCTGGACGGGGACGGCCCAGCACTGCAGTTGCACGTCCCAGCGGCCTGGGCCCGGGCTTGCCACGGTTTTGGCTGAAATTCGTCGAGGCGTTGTGAAGTTCGGCCCAGACCTCCAAGGGGAAGCGTGAACTTTCTGATTGGTAGCACGATCTTGTAAACCTGAACAACACCGCAGAGGTCCGAGGGCGCTCCTCGGCACCAGCGCCAGGAGGGGTGTTGCGAGTGGTTTGTTGCCTGCTTGGGCATCCTTTGCTCTCAAAGTTACCATCTTGGTCCCAAGAGACGCCCTAAAGTGCATGCACCGTCGTGCCTACTGTCGTCAATAGCGCAGAGCATTCCCGCTTTTTTGGTCTTCTGGCTAGGAGGGTTTAGGAACTTATTGGGGCTTTGACAAACGACCATCCTCAGACCCCCGACCCTGCGAGGATCCAAAGAGCCGGAGGGCAAGCTGGGGGACGCGCGGCGTCGGGCGTGGGTCTTGGCACATGGCTGGGTTTATGGTTTAGGAGTTCAAGGTTTAGGGTTTGGGGTTGGACGAGCGACTCTTTCGGGCAATGTAGACCTAGGCTTAAACTAATAGCAAAACTGTTTTGCGCGTCCCAAACACCCGGATCTAATTATTAAGGCCCTTATGGTAATGGCATAAGGTTGGATTTGTCCATACTGCTCGTAAGTTTGAGCACTGACAATGCCGCCCCTTTGAGCCAAAGACTTCCGAAGCTGCAGTTCATGAGTCTCCAATACCCCAAACCTCTATCTACAAACTCGAAATTCCACTTCACAGCCCATGGACCCCTCGACCGCAGCACTTACCCCGTCAAAGAGATTAATATTGCATATGCATGCTTGGTATGTGCAGTTCCTGCGAGCTGAATACATCCTTCTGCGTGCGCCCGCGCGCTCGATCACAGTCTGCAGAAGACTGGCCGGCCATGATTCGTCAGCACAGATATTTAGCAGTATACTATGGCCACACGTGAACTGATAGCAGCTAGCAGCTAGCACTAGCAAACTAGAGCATGCTCGATCAAGGGCTTCTGTCGGACTGATGCTGCAATTCTTGCACGCAGGGGCGCACGCCCCCGCGTCGAAAGGCCTCCCATGTGTGTGTGAAGTGTTTTGCCAATTCGGGACTTCAGCGTTTCAAGCTGTATCTTGTGAATCTTGGTGTTGTGGTTTTGAAGTATTCTCGCTTGTGGGGCGGCACTTGTCCCTTGCAATAACCGCATCTGGCTGCAGTCTTGAGGCCTCAGCCACCGAAAAGCCTTGGACCGATCTAGCTACCCACTCCTTGTCTCCAGATTCTGCGGGTGACGGGCTACCGCCGAGTGCAAGGCTGAGGGGCTGGAGGGTGATGCGGCAGGGATAGCCCTTTACTTTTTTGGGTTCATTTGTGAGTGAAGTTACATGCGAGATCCTTATCCGAATTTTGTGCTTATGCCATGGTTGTGGGGCCTCTGAAGTTTCCCCTGGATTTTCGCAGTTCAGCAGGGACGCTTTTTGGCAGCCCGTTCTGAGGAGGTGTGGTTTCAGGTTCAGAGGGTCTGAGGGGGGGATGTGTAGGGCAAGGTGCAAGCAGGAGTTGTGCGAGCCTGGGATCGGCTTGCGGATCCAGCGGCCAGCGTTTTACGCAGTTTCTCGATGCTTTAGATCACCAGATTGAGGGTGGTGGTGTTGGTGATGACGACGGACATCAAGCTCTGCCATTCCTAAGCATGGCTCTCTAGCTGAATCAACAAGTTTGCACAAGCTCCGACATCTTTACGGGCTCCATTATGCACATTTTCCCGTTTCTGGCGGCACCGCTCTGCATCAATGCGTGGATGACTGCATCCCTGTGTATATGTATATGTATGCACGTAGGCAGGTGCAAGTGTATGTACGTATGTAGGTAGGCAGGTCAGTCTGTCTGTATGTATGTATGTACACAGGTAGGGAAGTAGCTAGGTCAGCTAGGTAGGTAGGTAGGTATGCAAAGAAAGCAAGGTAGGTATTTAGGTATCTGTGCATGTATGCATGTATGTATGTGCCGTTTTGTTACGTTTGTTTGCCTGCTTGCTTGCTTGCTTGCTTGCTTGCTTGCTTTGATGCACCATCACATGTGTATACACATGTTTATTTAGATGTCTATGTATACATATATAGATGTAATATACACATACATACACATATGTGTATACAGATATGGGACATGCCTTTAGCGTGTATTTGATGCCTTGATTTGTTTAACTTAAAGAAAAAGTGTAAATAATTGAAACAATCGAAACAATTGAAATCATTCCCATTGCAATTCTTTCAACTATTGCGGGCCCCAGGTTTGCAAATAATTGAATTCGACGCCGTGCCAATCATTTCAAGCGTTGAGGGTCTCCTCAATTTCTCGAAGGATTGAATAATTGAAATCCCGACCTTTATCCCTTTGTGCGCCCCCATTTCAATTTGTTCCGTTATTCAACCGGGGGGAAGTCCTCAGGTCCCCAGAGTTTCAGGTTTCAGGTTTAGATTGAAGGTTCAGTGCTTGGGCTTGAGAGTTTGGGGTTTGGGTCGTACGAACTTTTTTATCTATTGACACGCATGGCATTACACATACTTTGCATATTGACACGACAAAATGCAAGAATGCATGGTGCTATGCCCGTGCGGAGAGTCATGTTAGGACCGATGCTAAGCTTGCGCAGGGCCCCAGCTTAGAATATGGTTTAAAGCTCCTTATGCTGGCTCAACCTGTCAAACAGGACAGTCGAACAGGTCTTGTTCTTGGATTCAAGAGACGGCACACAATCGAAAGTTTCTTGTAGCACCGGCAAAGGAAATCATTGGAGCATTATCCAGGGAAGAGCTGGAAACGATCCGAGGTCCTCCCAGCTGCAGGCAGCTGAGGTGACAAGCTCGGACTTCACGGAATCTCAGCGGTGTCGGTCTAGCATTCATGTTCAAGGCGTGTGGGTCCTTCAAGATAGTCATCGTGGGGTCATGACCCCCTGCATTTGGTGTCGAAATGTGGAAGCCTGTGACTGTGATTGACCTCCTACTGCATGGGTCTACATTCCGAGAATACAGGTTTGGGGTAGAATCAGCCTAGATTTTGACGCATGAGAGAATTACAACATTTTCTGGATTGCCAGACATGACAAATAATCAAGCGCAAGAACCTTCGTCTTTCGGATCAAGCTAACCATAGAACGGCCCCTTTAAAGCCATCACATCGACTCCTGTATTTCTGCAAGCTTTTGCGGTCTTGGGCCGCAAAAGCAATGAGACTTTACAATATCCGAAAGTGCAGTTTATTGTCTATTAGCACCAAAAACCGGTTGAGTTAGCATTATGGTAGTGGCTACCGTGGCCGCTTTTTCAGTATGGCAGTGTTTCCGAAGATTAGTTAGTCTTCAGGCTCTATGTTGTGTTGCTCTTTGGTCTCTCCCATTTTTTGTCGGACGAGGTCACGATGGTACGATGGTAAATTTGGGCTTAGCTGTCTCGCATAGCTACCTTTGAAGCCGACAGACACGCACGCATGTGAAACACGGAGGGGGTTGGTTTGTAGCTTTCCGGGCATTGTATTGCCCTCAGTCCATGGTCAAACCAGTTTTGAGCATTTTTGCGCTGCTAGATGCAGTGAGCTGTAGGTGTCGTGCAAGTTGCGGCTTTTGGATTCATATAATGATCGTGGACCTCTAGACTTGCCACAGCAATTGCTCGGGGTATTTTGTGGTGAAGGGTTTGTCGTTGGGTTATGCAACAGAACTGGATTTTCAGTTTGAATCCCCATACCCTCAGCAGGCGACTGTGGGTGGCTGCGCTGCATGCCTTTCAGGCGTTCTGTGAAGCATTGCATCCTTGGGGCATGGAATAGTGGAGTGAGACGCGATCCCAGATCGTGGTTTTAGTCAAGTTGACGGTTTAGGGTTCCTGGTTCCGTGCTGGTACCAGAGTGAGGGAAGTGGACTACCACTATACATACTTAGAACATAAACACCTGTATGACCCCGTGTCAAATTCGTATGAAAGAAATGGAATCCTAACATCGACAATGGCGGGACCCTTCTATCATCGATTATCATATATTGTAAGTTTGGGTCTATACTAACCCAGACCACTGGGAGGATTCAGAAAGTAGAAGCCCTGTTTTGGGAACCTCTACTATACTATGTAAAGGGAAATTTATTGGAACCCTCCTGAAGTGATCTACTTGTTGCATCCTGTCAGCGGTCGATGTTAGGGTCACTCATTGTGTAGCGCCGAAAGACTAACCCCCCAACACCCTAAACCCACACCCTAAATCGTTGTTATACTTTAATTCTAAACCCCAACCGGGGTTCCCATAAGGGTCACCCATAGAGGGTTTCAGGGCAGGGGCCTTAAAAAAGGAGAGTAGGGTTTCGGGGTCCAGCATACCATACTTATACGTAAACCCCCAAAGGTAGGTCAAATAATGGCCCAAAACCCATAAAAGGCTACTATTCTCCATACTTTTGGGGTCCAGGTAAGGAAGAACACCAGAATAGCATTGGCATTACGTCTTCGCAGTTCGTGCTTCAGGCTGGTTTTGGAGGCTGGGCTCTAAAATCCTTAAACCCCTCGGTCTTAAGCCTCACAGACAAAGAATCAGCGGGAGGCCAGCAGAGCCGTCAGGGCCCGAGATGGCTCAGAGGTTTAAGGTTTAGGGTCCACTCGTTCTGGCACAGCTCAGCTTTTCCCACCCTCCACGACACGAGCTTGCAAAATTTACAAAGTCAGAGCAGGTTGTGATGCTGCTGGTCTGTTTATGATAGTTCAAAGAGCGCATCTCTCTCTCTCTCTCTGTCTCTCTCTCTCTCTCTCTGTCTCTCTCTCTCTCTCTCTCTCTCTCTCGCTCTCTCTCTCTTTCTGCCGACTAGTCCCCACGTCCGTGTGTTCACCTATCCAAGGTGCCTTCTCCCCCCTGCCTCCGCACGGGGCCAGGCGGGGTCTTGATGCAGTTAAGCACGTCACCCCAAATGCCTTGGCCGGCTGCATTTTACTTTCAACCAGTTTGTTGCGAAGTAGTGGCCAGCCTCTCCAGCCGAAGTATTCCCTTCTCCTTTTCCCTAACTGATTTTACAATCGTTACGGACTTGGGGCCGGGGCCATACTCCACACTCTCGATTCCTGAATCCCCAACTCTGATTCCTAAAGCCCCAAGCCCTCTAAACCTGAGCCTGATACATACTGGGTTACTGTAACGGTGTGGATCGGCAAAAGGTGTACAACTGTTTCGCAGGGGTCCCGGGCTACAGAGGGTTTAACCCTTGGCTTGAGCGCTGGAAAAACCACAACTTTGTGATGCTGGAGTTTAGGGTCACGGTTTCGGTTGATCACCATCCTTGCAAGCTTCCTTTCGTCTGATTTCGGGGTTCGAACGCCGCTAGTCAGCCTCCACTTCCGATGTTCCAAACGATGCTTAATTAGGGGATCGGTAGTCCCGAGAGGGGTTTAAGGATTTGGTGTCCTTGAATTGTGCCAGGCTGGCAGAAGGCAATGCAGGTCAGCAGGGAAGGGGAGGTTTCGGGTTTAGGGATTTGTTAAGGCTTTCAAGCTCAGGGGCGTTTCAGAGACTTGTTTTGCGAGCTTCAGGTCTTCTTGTGGGGTCAAGTCCATAAGTTTGTGAGCTTACGTATACCTCCTCACGTGCCCTGACCCATCGGAAGCTGACATAGAAGCGCAAGAAAGTCGCCATCATCCTATCGTAAACAAAGCAGAACAAAGGTGTGCATGTCGTATCAAAAGTAGCAGTCTTGCATGGCATTGTCAGCAAAAACATGGCGCAAGCTAGACTAGCAGCACACTCCCTTGTCCTTATGCAAGGGACCTCAAATCGGGGAAAAGCCCAACGCCTTCAAGCCCACAGATCTTATTCTAAAGATCCGCCGCAGCAACCTCAAGATTCAACAAGTTTAGGGTTTGGGGCATTGGCCGGTAACCATGTTGACTATCTCCCCTGGAGCCCAAATCTCGGACTTTGTTTGCAGCACGTTTACTATGATCCATTGTAGTCGTTTTAATGAGGAAGCTCATGTGTTAGGGTCAGCTGTTCGTGCCTGATGGTTAGAATGAGCTCGAGGGGAGGGAGGTAGGGAGCATCGCCCGCTGCCCCGAGCCGTTAAAGCCCCTGGAACTTGGAATCAAGTCTTAAACTTTTGAAAAGCAGCGTCAGGACTTCCTGTCCTGCCCTCGGTTTTTGTTCTGCTTTGTGAGGCTTCGGAGTTCATCCACAGCCCCAATGAGGCAGCCGTTGCAGCTGCGACGGCGCACAAGGGGATGTACCACAAGGAATCCGCCAGCTCGCAAGTTTGGAACTTCGGATGGTGAGATTTGGAGTGCATAAGGTTTTCCGTATCTGTCTGATCATAAAAGAGCTGCATAGATTTATAAACGTTTCTATTTATGCATGTTTTAGATTTTCCAGGACTCTGCAAGGTATCCCCAGAAAGGTGCTATGCTCCTTAGCAGCGGCCGTTTGGAGTATAATACAGGCTTTCCAGGGTTTTCGGGCTTGCGCTGTATCATGTTGTAGATCGCTTGACAAGGCTTCCATTCGAGTTGAACGAAGGTTCTATCAGGGGCTCAAAAATTTTTTAGGGTGCCATATACATGGGTGGTTGTCAAAATTATGGTCCCTTTTTGGGTCCCTATTATAATACGGCACCTATTGTTTAGGTTAAACAAAAAAGGGCCTTAATTTTGACAACTACCCACATATATATATGTATAGAGGTTTACCAGCAGTTCAGTTTCGAGGTTAAGGTTTTAGGCCTTGAGAACCTGGGCCTGATGTACGGGACCCGGAACCTGCTTCTTTATTGAACATGTGAAACTGTATTCAAAAGCTGGTCATAGAAGACCTGGCAGAATGACAAGAGTTGCACTTTGAGACCTGCATATAGGCACTTTGGGAGTTCAGCGAGAGAGATGCTGCGCAGAGGCACGCAAAATCGGCATTGTATAGCTTGCCGGCCTGCTGCCAGGGCCTGCACCTGCTGTGCCAAGCGGTGGTGCAGGCAGCACCGAGTTTGTTGGGTTGCTGAGTTTACGGATTTACTGGGTTATTTGGGTTGTTTGGAATGCATTTTAGAGTTGAGGTACATCTACACATATATATATATATATATAGCTAGACAGATTGTGGGCCCTTGTTATATGAGCACGAGCTTGTAAACCTGAACAGCCCCGCAGAGGTCCGTGGCCGCTCCTCGGCGCCAGGAGGGGTGTTGCGAGTGGTGTGTTGCCTGCTTGGGCATGCTCTGCTCTCAAAGCTCACGCACACTTCCTGTGCTGCCATAGGGTTCCAAATTTATGAACCTTGCCCCTAAGCTTTGGAGCCCTGGATTCCCTCAAGGAGTAAATGGTAGGTACATCTTGCAGCCTATAAATATTGCTGTTAGTGCCGCTTGAAAGCATGCGCACGATGGTCTCGCTAGCTGGAACCTCCCATTAACCTTCAGCCCTGAGCATCTCTATTGCACAATGTACCAATTGTGCATTCAAAACGCGGCCTCGTCGAGATTCCTGCTGAAGTGTATTGAGGCTGCAGAGGGGGCCAGCCACGGTGTTTAGGGGCCCAGGGTTTCTGAGGTTTCGGGTTTTGGAGTGGGTTGCTGGGTTGCGAGGTTTCGTCAGGGCTGCGCTGAATGCCCTGACCATCTTGGTCCCAAGAGACGCCCTAAAGTGCATGCGCCTTCCCACCGTCGTGCCTACTGTCGTCAATAGCGCAGAGCATTCCCGCTTTTTTGGTCTTCTGGCTAGGAGGGTTTAGGAACTTATTGGGGCTTTGACAAACGACCATCCTCAGACCATCAACCCTGCGAGGAGTCAGTCAGGAGCCGGAGCGCCCGCTGGCGGATGCACGACGTCGAGCGTGGGTCTTGGCACATGGCTGGGTTTATGGTTTAGGGCTTTAGGGGTTCAGGGTTTAGGGTTTGGCGTTGGGCGAAGGACTCTTTCGGGCAATATTGACCCAGGCTTAAACTACTAGCAAAACTGTTTTGCGCGTCCCAAACACCCGGATCTAATTATTTAGGTCCCTATGTTAATGGCATAAGGTTGGATTTGTCCATCCTGCTCGTAATTTTGAGCACTGACAACACCGCCCCTTTGAGCCAAAGACTTCCTAAGCTGCAGTTCATGAGGCCCCAATACCCCAAACCTCTACCTACAAACTCGAAATTCCACTTCACAACCCATGGACCCCTCGACCGCACCACTTACCATCAAAGAGGTTAATATTGCATATGCATGCTTGGTATGTGCAGTTCCTGCGAGCTGAATACATCCTTCTGCGTGCGCCCGCGCGCTCGATCACAGTCTGCAGAAGACTGGCCGGCCATGATTCGTCAGCACAGATATTTAGCAGTATACTATGGCCACACGTGAACTGATAGCAGCTAGCAGCTAGCACTAGCAAACCTAGAGCATGCTCGATCAAGGGCTTCTGTCGGACTGATGCTGCAATTCTTGCACGCAGGGGCGCACCCCGCCGCGGCGCAAGGCCTTCCATGTTGTGTGTGAAGTGTTTTGCCAACTCGGGACTTCAGCGTTTCAAGCTGTATCTTGTGAATCTTGGTGTCGTGGTTTTGAAGTATTCTCGCTGTGGGGCGGCACTTGTGCTGCAAGTCCCTTGCAATAACCGCATCTTGTTGCAGTCTTGAGGCCTCAGCAATTGAAACGCCTTGGACCGATCTAGCTACCCACTCCTTGTCTCCAGATTCTGCGCGTCGTGGGCTACCGCAGAGTGCAGGGCTGAGGGGCTGGAGGGTTTAGGAGGATTCGGTGACGCAGCAGGGATATCCCTTTACTTTTTGGGTTTATTTGTGAGTGAACTTATATGCGAGATCCTTATCCGAATCTTGTGCTTATGCCATGGTTGTGCGGCCTTTCAAGCTTCTCCTGGATTTTCGCGACATCCCCTCAAGCCTTGGAGTTCAGCAGGGACGCTTTTTGGGAGCCCGTTCTTAGGGGGTGTGGTTTCAGGTTCAGAGGGTCTGAGCGGGGGATGCGTAGGGCAAGGTGCAGGCAGGAGTTGTGCTAGCCTGGGGTGGGCTTGTGGATCCAGCGGCCAGCGTTTTACGCAGTTTCTCGATGCTTCTTTGCAGTTCCGAGCTGACAACACCCACATAGGCCCTTTAGATCACCAGATTGAGGGTGGTGGTGTTGGTGATCAAGCTCGCCATTCCTAAGCATGGTTCTCTAGCTGAATCAATAAGTTTGCACAAGCTCCGACATCTTTGCGGGCTCCATTATGCACGTTTTCCCTTGCCTGGCGGCACCGCTCTGCATCAATGTGCAGATGAAGGCATCCCTGTGGATATGTATGAGGAATGCACGTAGGCAGGTGCAAGTGTATGTCGTATGTAGGTACTGGATGTATGTATGTGTATGTGTATGTATGTCTGTATGTATGTATGTATGTATGTATGTAGGTATGTGTGTATGTGTGTATGTGTGTATGTGTGTATGTGTGCATGTATGTGTGTGGGTCCCTCGAGTGTGCCGTTTTGTTACGTTTGTTTGCTTGCTTGCTTGCTTTCTTTCTTGCCTGCTTTGATGCACCAAGGTGTATACACATGTTTAGTTAGATGTCTGTATATATATATATATGTATATATATGTATATATATGTATGTATGTATAATATGCACATACATACATATATGTGTGTACAGATATGGGATATGCCTTTTGCACGCATGTGACGCCTCCATCCGTGTAACTTAAAGACAAAGTGTAAATAATTGAAAGCATTGAAATCAGTCCCATTACAACTCTTTCAATTATTGTGGGCCCCAGGTTTGCAAATAATTGAATTCGACGCCGTGCCAATCATTCCAAGCGTTGAGGGGCCCCTCAATTTCTCAAATGACTGAAATAATTGAAATCCCGACCTTTATCCCTTCGTGCGGTTGAGGTTTTGGGGTTTGGGTCGTACGAATTTTTTTCCAGGTCACACGCATGGCATTACACACTTTGCATGTTGCGATGACAAAACAGCAAGAATGTATGGTGCTATATGCCCGTTCGGAGAGTCATGTTAGGACCGATGCGAGCCTCCATGTCTTTCTAAGCTTGCGCAGGGCCCCAGCTTAGAATATGGCTGGAAGCTCCTTATGCTGGCTCAACCTGTCAAACAGGACGGTCGAACAGGTCTTGTTCTTGGATTCAAGAGACGGCACACAATCGAAAGTTTCTTGTAGCACCGGCAAGGAAAATTCTGGAGCATTATCCAGGGAAGAGCTGGAAGCGATCCGAGGTTGTCCCAGCTGCAGGCAGCTGAAGTGACGAGGCGTGTGTGTCCGACAAATATCCACCAAGCGCAAGAACTCTCGTCTTTCGGATCAAGCTAGCCATAGAACGGCCCCTTAAAGCCATCACATCGAGTCCTGTACTTCTGCAAGCGTTTGCGGTCTTGGGCCGCAAAAACAATGAGACTTTACAATATCCGGCCACTTGGATATCGTAACTGCAATAAAACAGCCTGAATGGGGAGTTGCAGCTTAGAGTAGCTGAAACACGGACAAGAAGTTGGACCCGAATGCGAGATGTTGTGGTACGGTGCTTCGTGCCAGATCCTCCTAGGGGATGTGCCAGAAATTTCAAAAGAGCCCACAAAGACAGCCTGAACCCTACACCCCAATCGCAGACTCGAAGCACCCCCAACCTGAAATAGAACACCAACGGCACCCAAATCCTGCGATAGCCCATATTAAGATATACTGCTCGAATACGTGGGCGTTACATACAAAGAACAACTCATAAAGACAACCAAAACCTGGAACAAAAAGGTTAGCTTCCAACCTCAGCCTGACACCCCAAAGCGCAGACGAGCCCCCTGGGTTTAGGGGTTCAGGGTTCAGGACCTTTAGCACCCTGTCGTGGAGCTCTTACGGTCCTTGAGTGCCTGGCGACACCGCCCTTCCGTTTTTACATGTATGTATGTACGTATGTATGTATGTATGTTTGTTTTTTTTATGCATGTGTATATGGGGTATAGGTGTTTTCGCCCGGGGTTGTCGCCCCCCGGGTGTGCCGTTGAGTTTTTGGGTTTTGTTCGTTTGATTGATCGTTTGTTTGAGAGTCTCAGCTATGTGCAGTGTTTATTGTCAGCTACTGCATTGTGTTCGCTCAGTTGTCGTCCTGAGCAGTCCTACTTGAGATTCGAAGTTTGCCGACAATGTAGTGAAAAGCGCCATTTTGTTAGCGGTGCTTGTCATTGTCCTTCCTCTATACATCCGGACATGTTGTGATGCTGAAGACTGCGAACAGTCCTAGGAGAGATGAAGCTCGAAAAGTTTGATATGAAAATACATCCATGAAGGTTCAACATTTTTCGGCGGATGGGTCTTATCATGGGAATTTTGCGATATAGAACTGTTAGAACATGGGTTTTACTTAAGCAGCTTTCTGCAGTGGAAGTATAAAACTTTGTCAAGACTGTCGAGCTCGTGCCACAATAGTCCTTTCTGTATATATATATATATATATGTGTGTGTGTGTGTATGTATGTATGTATGTATGTATGTATGTAGGTCTGTGTGTCTGTGTGTCTGTGTGTCTGTGTGTATGTATATATGTATGTATGTATGTATGTATGCTTGCATGCATGCAATTACATGGAATGCAACGTAATGTATGGTGCGTCTGTATGCATGTAAAGTATGTCAGTATGTAAGTAGAATTTCGCATATGTGTTTGTATTTATGTATGTATGCATTCATGCCTGCATGCATGTATTGAGTATGTACATATGTATGTACGTGTGTATGTCTGTATGCATGCATGCATGGATGTATTTATGTATGTATGTACTGAGATAGATAGATAGATAGATATACACAGAGACAGGTACATAGATATACACAGAGATATAGACACGAGCGTGCTTTTCCATGATAGCAGGCTGACTGCCTAAGTTCAAGTAAACAGTAAACCTCTCTGGACCTATCTGAGCTTTCTGCCCTGCACATCCCTGACCCTAACTTCTAACCATCTCTAATCCCTCAACATGCCTAAGCACTGGCCCTTCGGCATGATCCCCAAAGCCTTAGAGGACATTGGAGCAGGTCTTGCTCTTGGGCTAAAGTCGCGCTTCTTCCGACGCACTCCACCGAAAGTCTCTTGTAGCATGGGCAATGGAAAGCAAAGAGCTGGAAGCAGACCCTCGCAGGTCCGCCCGGCAGCAGGCAGCTGAAGTGACGAGCTTAGACTTTGAGGAACCTCAGCGGTGTCGGTTTGGCAGTCATGTTCCAGGCATGCCGTCGTTAAGATGACTTGTGCAAGACTGGACTGCGGGGCTGGAAAGATGGTCTGTCTTGGAATGAGCTGTGTTTTTGACTCCCTGCGTTTGGCATCGAAGTATGAACCCTGTGATTGACCTACCACATGTGAGTGTATGTGTTGCCTTATCAAAGAGGAGGGCCGCCGGAATTTCAGGCTTCAGGTTTAGATTGAAGGTTCAGTGCTTGGGCTTGAGAGTTTGGGGTTTGGGTCGTGCGAACTTTTTTATGTATTCACACGCGTGGCATTGCACATACTTTGCTTAGTGACATGACAAAATGCAAGAATGCATGGTGCTATGCCCGTGCGGAGAGTCATGTTAGGACCGATGCTAAGCTTGCGCAGGGCCCCAGCTTAGAATATGGCTTAAAGCTCTTTATGCTGGCTCAACGTGTCAAACAGGACAGTCGAACAGGTCTTGTTATTGGATTCAAGAGACGGCACACAATCGAAAGTTTCTTGTAGCACCGGCAAAAGAAATCACTGGAGCATTATCCAGGGAAGAGCTGGAAGCGATCCGAGGTCCTCCCAGCTGCAGGCAGCTGAGGTGACAAGCTCAAATTTCATGGAAGTCCTTCAAGATAGTTTTTCGTGAGGTCATGACCCCCTGCGTTTGGCATTGAAATGTGGAAGCCTGTGACTGTGATTGACCTCCTACACATGGGTCTACATTCCGCGAATACAGGTTGGGGGTAGAATCAGCTTAAAACTTGACGCATGAGAGAGCTACATTTTCTGGATTGCCAGACATGACAAATAACCATGCGCAAGAACCTTCGTCTTTCGGATCAAGCCAGCCATAGAACGGCCCCGTAAAGCCATCACATCGAGTCCTGTATTTCTGCAAGCTTTTGCGGTCTTGGGGCCGCAAAAACAATGAGACTTTACAATATCCGGAAGTGCAGTTTATGGTCCATTAGCGCCGAAAACCGGTTGAGTTAGCATTATGGTAGTGGCTACCGTGGCCGCTTTATCAGTATGGCAGTGTTTGCCGAAGTTTAGTTAGTCTTCAGGCTTATTTATGTTGTGTTGCTCTTTGGTCTCACCAATTTTTTTGCCGGACGAGGTCACGATGGTGCATTCTTCGTGCGTGTTCTTTGTGATGCTAATTCCGCTTACGGCTTGTGCTTTCAGTACCGTAAAACCGGGACAGTAGTCTCGGATGACCAGTCGTTGAAACGCCTGCTGCGCCATTTTTACTGGCACTGTGACAAGACATCGGTGTGAGCTGTGGACGTGGTCATGTTGTCATGCTTCCTACCCGGCCGTAAACCCCCAACACATGTTTGAGAACGACCTGTTGGCGAAGTAAGAATTCGGGGCTTGAGGCACAGTCGTGTTCCGAAACTTTTGATCTGAAGACATTTCCATGTTTACATTTCGGAAACTTCACAGCGAGTACACACGACCACCCTACTCCCCAGAGAATACGACAAGGCACACGCGGTATCCTTGCACGAATGGCAAGTGGGGAGATGTCGCCGAAATGTTTGACAGTGCAGTGGCTGCCTTGCACTTGGAGAGGTTTGGCATCAAGAAGAAGCGAAGTTGGCGACGAAATTGACTCAGAGTTCGCCGTGGGTGGCATGGGTAGCAGAAGCTTGCGACTTGTCCGAATCGCCAGATCTGCATTGTAGTTGCGTGTAGGCAGCTTGGCGTGTAAAGCTTAAGGGAGTTTTTCAATTGATTTCTTGCTGTTCGGAAGACTTGGCACAGTCCAGGACCCTGTAGTTGTGACGGAGTGAGGACGAGGTGCGTCACATCAGCTTGCAAATGCTAGCCGGTCTTACTGCGTTTTTGGTGTCTCGTGTGTTCGGAGCCAGTGCCGAAAACCGTTGGATAGAATTGTGGCAGGGTTGAGCTAACAACATGGTAGTGGGTACTGTCTACCGTGGCTGCTATATCAGTATTGCAGTGTTTAGTCTAGTTGGTCCTCAGGCTTATGTACGTTGTGTTGTTCTTTTAATCTTTCTCATTTTTCGTAGGACGAGGTCACGATCGTGAATTCTTCGTGCGTGTTCTTTGTGATGCAGATTCCGCTTACGGCTTGTGCTTTCAGTACCATGAAACCATGACAGCAGTCTCGGATGACGTAACAAATCGTGAAACTATAGTTGCGCCACCTTTTCTGATTTGCAAGCTGCGGCCCCCATCCGAGCCCACGGAGTCATACTGGCATCACGTTCCGCAAGATATCTAGCAAAGCATTCGCACCAATAGGGTCGCCACCTTCATGGACGCGGCGAGCGTCCACTGCGCTGTGGCAAACCTCCGACATTCGGAAATCAACCACAGGCACAGTCCAGCCACGTCATCTTGAATTGGTCCTGGGGGTCGGGATGGTGGGAGAAAGTCTTGATCTCTTCGTTTCTCAGCAAAAGAGTCTTCTTTTGTTGTGGGTAGTTATGCACAATGCATGTATGCTTCGTCGGCCAGTACGTACGGTTGACAGTTGAGAACTTCTTAAGTTCTAGGGCCTGTTGGGATAACAAGGTCATCGAACGAAGCGCTCTTAGTTCAATGTTCAATTTTGCCAAAATCGGTGTGTTCGCTGGCAACCACGTAGTGTCGGTAATGCTTATTGCCAGTCAGGGATGTTGGGGAAGTTCGCAGATGAGCTTGCGCTGCAGGGGACACGGGGCTTGGCCGAGGGAATTCAAAGTTGGAGTCTGCTGGAGCTTGGACGTTTATGAGATTGAGACTCAACCTACATACCAGGAGCTTGTACGCAACATCCTCACTTCCTACGGCAGGTCATCTTATCTTTGAAAAACTGTAAATCCGGTAAGCCCCGGATCCTGCACCCCGCCAAGTCCTAAACAACTTGCAGCACAAAAGGATGTTTCAAACTCGCCGGTGCAGGAGTTTGAGGGTTTGGTCGAGTTTATGTTAGGCGTGAGCTTGAAGGATTCACCGGCAGTACGTGTTGTATTGCAGTACTAGCAGACCACGACCACACAATCGTTGGACTTGTCACAGTCGCCAGACCAGTCGTGCCGCGCACCGGCTACGTGTTGGATATTGCTACTTGGAGGGTCGGGGGACATAGTAAGTAGTTATTGTAGGGACT
>CAJNDT010000236.1:659573-757073 GCA_905221615.1 Symbiodinium sp. CCMP2592
GTTCCATAGTGAATGTTACTTTGAGGTATCTTGCTGAAGTGAAGGTTTTGGTGGTTCAGGATAGGTCGATAAGTCTGGGGTTTCCTACTGAAGGGCTGGGGTGAGGAAGGCTTTAGGATAAAGCCCGTTTTTACGTGCTCTGAGCAGGTCATTCGCATGGATGCCTCCTGCGTCTGCGCCGCGGGAGTGTGAGGCTGACGAGGAGTCGAATCTTGCGGCTGACGGTTCTGCATGCTGTGGTTCACCTTGGAGCAGTGCAGCACCCTTAATTGCGGAACTTGCCCTGAATTAGGCAAAGCTCAACATGACGTAGGTTGGGCATTTTGCAGCATGCAAGGCTGCCACCACTTCAAACCCCTCAAACCCTGAATGTCTGATACCGTTGCAGCCCTGCATCGTCCACTGTTGTAGGGATTGTACCAAGATTCCATACATGAAGTATCTTGAAGTAGCGCAGCTTTGCGCGACCCTAATCAGATAACCCTGAAGGCGAGTTTCTATGGTCAGCACGGGGTCCCGGAGACAAAGCCCTTGAAGTACCGAGACCCGACAGTCCGAGTCGCTAGATCATGGACGTTGAGAGTATAGCAGCAAATCAACGACTGCTTGCAGTTTCCAAACATGTGATCCTAAACCCAAAACTTTAAACCCAAAGCCTGAAGCCAAAACTTTGCTAAAGCTGCAGCAGCTCGAGAGCGGGTGGAAAAGGGGTCCCCTTATGCGATACCGCAGAAGGTTTGCTGGAAATTGCGAGCCAGCCGAGTGAATGTGAGTGCTGGCACGGACGCTCTGCATCCACAGACCTGGTGGAACGAAACAGGGCAACGGGTCGGTGTGACAGGGGGCTTAAGATATAGACTCCCAACTTGTAGGCGCCCCAACATCAACCCTTAACTAAAGTGCAGCGATTTTACCGCACACTGCGGTCACCCAGGAGCTCTTGAGATGTTGCGGCATTGTCGATTTCCATGCACCGCCGTATCTCAGAACTCATGACCGCAGGCCCTTCGGCAAAGCCCGATAATTGAAACTGAAAGGATTATCGGAGGTATCTCACTTGAGCTCTTATGCGCTACACATCGATCCACTTGAAACCCAGACGCTCAGCCCTGAGCCCTGAACCCTGAACCCTAAGCTTTAGGCCCTAAACGTGAACTACTTTGCCCGCTTCTCTGTGCTCATGGCTTGTTGCCTCAGCACGGCGCTGTCGAGGCAAACCAATCTCTGCTTGACCTTGTCGTGCTTTCAGCATGATGGAAGATTTGGAGTTGGATGTGCAGGCAGTTGTAGCCGTTTGAAATGTTCCCAGTTCAGAGCGTCTTGGATGTAGAGTTGACCTTGGATGTTTCCACAGATTCCAGATTCAGTCTTCGACATTCCTCGCTGTCATAATTTCGTCCAGATGGGAAGGAGCTTGCTGTAGAGGGAACCTTGCAGAACCCTGCAGAAAAGCCCGAAACCCTAAACCCTAAACCGTTAGGTAAGCCAAGAAGCCATCTTGATCCCAAGTACCGTAAACCCTGAGCCCTACACCCCCAAAACTCTCAACCCGAAAAAACCCTAAGCCCTTGAAGTACCGAAACCCTAAACCCTAAGCCTTAAACCCTAAAACCCGCCCCTGCGCAAGGATGACACGCACAAATCGAGAAGTGTACCAAGCTAAAAGAAACCCTAAAACCCCTAAGCCCTTGTAGTACCGAGACCCGACAGTCCGAGTCGCTAGATCATGGACGTTGAGAGTATAGCAGCAAATCAACGACTGCTTGCAGTTTCCAAACATGTGATCCTAAACCCAAAACTTTAAACCCAAAGCCTGAAGCCAAAACTTTGCTAAAGCTGCAGCAGCTCGAGAGCGGGTGGAAAAGGGGTCCCCTTATGCGATACCGCAGAAGGTTTGCTGGAAATTGCGAGCCAGCCGAGTGAATGTGAGTGCTGGCACGGACGCTCTGCATCCACAGACCTGGTGGAACGAAACAGGGCAACGGGTCGGTGTGACAGGGGGCTTAAGATATAGACTCCCAACTTGTAGGCGCCCCAACATCAACCCTTAACTAAAGTGCAGCGATTTTACCGCACACTGCGGTCACCCAGGAGCTCTTGAGATGTTGCGGCATTGTCGATTTCCATGCACCGCCGTATCTCAGAACTCATGACCGCAGGCCCTTCGGCAAAGCCCGATAATTGAAACTGAAAGGATTATCGGAGGTATCTCACTTGAGCTCTTATGCGCTACACATCGATCCACTTGAAACCCAGACGCTCAGCCCTGAGCCCTGAACCCTGAACCCTAAGCTTTAGGCCCTAAACGTGAACTACTTTGCCCGCTTCTCTGTGCTCATGGCTTGTTGCCTCAGCACGGCGCTGTCGAGGCAAACCAATCTCTGCTTGACCTTGTCGTGCTTTCAGCATGATGGAAGATTTGGAGTTGGATGTGCAGGCAGTTGTAGCCGTTTGAAATGTTCCCAGTTCAGAGCGTCTTGGATGTAGAGTTGACCTTGGATGTTTCCACAGATTCCAGATTCAGTCTTCGACATTCCTCGCTGTCATAATTTCGTCCAGATGGGAAGGAGCTTGCTGTAGAGGGAACCTTGCAGAACCCTGCAGAAAAGCCCGAAACCCTAAACCCTAAACCGTTAGGTAAGCCAAGAAGCCATCTTGATCCCAAGTACCGTAAACCCTGAGCCCTACACCCCCAAAACTCTCAACCCGAAAAAACCCTAAGCCCTTGAAGTACCGAAACCCTAAACCCTAAGCCTTAAACCCTAAAACCCGCCCCTGCGCAAGGATGACACGCACAAATCGAGAAGTGTACCAAGCTAAAAGAAACCCTAAAACCCCTAAGCCCTTGTAGTACCGAAACCCGACAGTCCGAGTCGCGAGATCCCGGACGTTGAGAGCATAGCAGCAAATCAACGACTGCTTGCCGTTTCCAAACATGTGACCCTAAACACTAAGCCTGAAACCCAAAGCCTTCAGCCCAAACATGTAACAATGTAACCCTAAACCCTAAGATGAATTTCCGTGAAGGTCTCATGCCGGTAGACGACGAGGTTGCACAGAAGAATGGCGGCGACGAGGAGGCTGGTCGAAAGGCTTCAGTGTTCCTTTACGTGGTGGTTGTGGTGTGTTTTACATGTATTTTTCTTTATTCCTCAGTGTATCGACAGTTTTAGTGGAGTTTTAGCATCCGGTACTCATGTTGCTTGAATCCGTGAAAGCTCTTCCCCCGGGCCAGATCGAGCCATATTCGATCTGCCGAGGGTCTCTTAAACTCTGAACGCCTCAACTCCTCTATGATTTGAGTTTCACGAAAAAGCGGGTCGCTCTGATAGAGTTCCCAAAAGTGTAGGATCTTGTCTGTGCCAGACCCCTCAAGAAAGTAGCCATCAGTTTCCCAACTAGCGATGTACGAGTAAGTCGGAAAAGCCATTCAGGGGGCATTTCAGTTGCCGACTCAGCTGGGCTAGGGTTTCGTGGTTTAGGGTAACCTTAAACCCGAGACCCCTAAACCCCTAAACCCCAAACCCTGAATCAACCCTAACCCTAAACCCCAACCCAAAACTTCGACACACAAAGCTGTTTCAGGTCCGAGCCCCGGCGGGGTGCATCGGAGCGGGTTTAGGGTTTAGGCAACGCCGAGCTTCCCAGAGACTCCAAAACTTTCCGAACTAAAAGATAATATTCCTTGAGTTGTGGCGCCGGGGGGGGATCCATACTACTGCATGATTTGTGGTACATCCCTTCCTTAAGTGGTTTTGGAGCCTCCGGGCTCATCTCCCGAAGCCCGCAACCTTAAAAACTGGAATCAGATCGACCTGCAAGCCTGACCGTGGAGGCGATCCTAAACCCTAAAACTCATTTAAAGGGTCATGGGACTTAGTAACTAGGGTTATAGTTAAGGTAACTATACTTATAATTACTTGTAACCCCAATTAAAGTACTTATAACCCTACCTACTAAGTCCGCGGATCCTTCAAGTAAACCCTAAGCCTTAAACCCTAAAAGCTAAACCCTAAAACCCAAACCCGACCCTAAGCCCCAAACCCTGAAACCTAAACCCTAAGCCCTAGACCCTAAAACCCAAGCCGCGCATCGGACCAGTTTGGGATTCGTATGCCTCCTGAGGGATCCCAGCCAGAAACGAGCGCTAACACCCAAGTCCAAAACCCTTGCCCTAGACACCCCAAACTTTACAACCAACGGTTTAGGGTTTAGGGTTTAGGGTTTAGGACCTCTCAACTCAAAACCCCTTAAAACCCCTGACCACTTACTCCTTCAAAAACCCACGAACTCCCAAATCCAAAAATCGCAAACCCTGGACAGCGAACCGAACCCCTAACCCCCTAAACCCCCTACATCCCCTCAACCCTAAACCCAAACCCCCTAAACCCCCTCAAGCTCCCTCACACCGCCGCCGAAGCCATCAAGTTTTCAGATCCGGAGGTCCTCCTTGTGCAGGGCGTCTTCAGCTGGAGTGCCGCCTGGTGTCTCATGGTTTGGGCCGAGGCCCCAGCCTGGCTATGGCGGGCGTCGAGGGCTCCTTTGACTTTAAGGGTTGTGTGAGGGTTCTATATATGGCTTCGGGTTTATGGGGTTCCTTTAAAGGGTTGCTGAACAATTTTACAGGGTTCTGTATGGGTGGTTGTCCAAACTATGGTCCCTTTTTGGGTCCTGAAGAAAGGCAACGAATATTTAGGGTACCCCAAAGCAGACCTTAATTTGGACAACTACCCCGATGCGTTCTAGAAGAGTTCTCTACCGAATTTCGGCTCGTGGGCTCTGAGGGCACAGGGTTGCAGGTTGAGGGCTGGAGAGCTTTTGGGCTTCATGGGCATTTCCGAAAACAGGGGATCCTAGCCGTCCTAACCCATAGAGCCCAATACCCCTTAACTAAGGAATATGGCTTAAGTTAAACAGTTAAATAGGGCTTCATATTGTGGTTTAAGCTATATTCCTTATTAAGGGGTATTGGGCTCTGGGAATATAGTACACTAAATAGTAGGATCTTTCTATAAGGACTCCCAAATAAGGTAAGAGGAATCGCAGGAGGAGGCTCTAAACCCCAAACCCCCATCAGCCGAAATCCTTATTATAATAGCCCTTATAGTAGCCCTCATAGACCCCTTTGAAGGAACCCTAGGCCCTATACTAATTATTAAGGCCCCTATACTAAATCCTCATAGTAGCACTTACAGTAAACCCTAAAGCCCGCAACGCTAAACCGAAGCAACCTCTAGAGCAGACTCCACAGCTCAAGGCCGCTAGTAGAGAACCCTTATAGTAGCCCTTATAGCCAGACCCCCGGGAGGATCTAGAAAGTATACGGGGCCCTATACTACTAAGGGTACTTTGTAAGAACCCCATTAAGGGATCTACTTTTTGGATCCTCAAAAGGCTTTAAAGGAACCCTATTCTAACTATTAGGAAGTCTTGAGAAAAGTATTCGAGTGTTCATAGCCGGTTACTGTAATCCACGCCAAGAGAGAGGCCAATACCCCTTACTTAAGGAATATGGCTTAACTTATCCAGGGCTTCATACTATGATGTAAGCTATATTCCTTAATTAGGGGGTGTTGGGCTCTCTGGGCAGACTCCGACATGAGGTTGTGGCGTTCATCCTCTCTGTCGGCATGGGGCTCCTCACATACACAGGCATCGCATGCATATCTGGTTGCTTGCCAAAGCCCTTAACCCTAAGGCCCAAACCCTAAACCCTAAAATGGCTCTAAAATTTGATACGTGGAAGGTGTTCAGAAAAGCATGGCAAGGATTGAGCCCCAACCTTCAGTTTACGACTGGATTGTTGACCTTGTTGTTGTTGTAGTGGTGGTGGTGGTGGTGGTGGTGGTGGTGGTCGCGGGCCCCAAACCCTGAACCCTAAGACTTACAAGCCAAAGCCTAATTTCTAAGTCCGACACCCCCGAATTGGAGGTTTGGAGCAAAAGACCTCTAGGGCTTGGGCTTAGAGATGTTGGTTTGGGGTTTGGGGGTTAGAGTTTAGGGTTCGGGGTTTGGGGGTTAAAGTTTCGGGTTGAAATTTTAGGGAATGCATGGTAGAGAATCGTTGAAAGGGGATAAGAGCCCAGAATCCTTAACAGCAAACTCTCAACACTTAGCCCGGATTTCTGAACCTCCTTCTTGCAAAGGTAATTTCAATAATTTCCGTAGTTTTGAAAGATACAAGTAGAGGGTTCTTAGGCTATGGGATGAGAGCCCTTTTCCCAGCGTTCTATGCTCAAGATTCGTCCTTTGTGCATGTCTAGTGAGTGGCTTCCCATCGATTGCGCAGGGTATCTCTACACTCTACACGATTTCTACAAAACGTCTTAAGTTTTGTAAACTTACCTTCAGCTCTCGAGGATGGTTTGGACCAGAAGTTTCCTTTGATTGAACTCAAACCCCCTAAACCCTGAACTCTAGATCCACATGGGCTAGGTAGGGCTAGGAAGAGCTCGGAACAAGCAGGGAATGACCAGAATCAGTTAGAAAGTGCTAGCGATATAGGAGCCTGAATAATTAGAGTAGGGTTTTGGGGCCCGTGATACTATAGGAACCTCCAAAATGGCATTGGTAAATATTTAGGGCCCTATAGTAGCTGTTAGTAGCAGTGTCTCCTACGATGTACCGTGGTATACCATACAGGCAGTAGTTCTGAAGTGCTAGTATTGGTGTCTCCTACGATATGCCATACAAGCTCTTCTCAAGACAGAGTAAGTAGGTATCCCGACCCTCCAAGCACAGGAGGAGGCATCGAGCGCATCTCAGAAGAGAACCTTGGCCTTCGAACTACTGGCATGTATGGATGCATGCATGCATGTATTCATGTACGTGTGTACGTAAGTACGTATGTACAGCATATGTGCAGGTGTATAGCCATGTCTATATACATAGACATACATGATGTGGTATCTATGTACATGCCGCTTGTGTTTTCTATTTGTTGTGTTTCTGTTTCAAGAATTGCTATTTTTGCTCGATGGGTCTGTGCACTAAATGCCTAGGGTTTACAGTGTTTGTGAGGCATGCTGCAAGGTTATATGTTGGACAGGGTGTTAGAGGTGGCACAATTCTGGGATACAAGTGGGCTTATGACATGTATTTATTCACCTGCTGCCTGCCTGCATAGGAGCACTTCTATCCATAAGCATCAAATTTCAAGCAGTGCGGCTAAAGCCATGATATATAATCCACACTGATATAATAACATACTGAAGACAGCTTCTGTGGAAGCCCGAAGCCGCAGACCTGAAGCCCTCAAGCGTTAATTTTGCCTCAAATCCAGAACAACTTAACCCTAAACCCGAAGTTGTTGTCTTAGTCTTGCCTTTTGCTTGGCTTAGGGGTTTAGGGTGTAGGGTTTCCGTTAATCAGAACAGGCAGCCCATATAGAGCATAGACTTTACGGATCTGGTGTATTGGATTCTATGCATCGTTATGCAGCATTAACCCTTACTTGCTGGAACCCAAAGCCCAACAGAACCCGAATAAAGTCCTTTCGATTCCCAACCGTTGGCCAGTTTCGTAGGCTCACCCCTACACCCTGAACCCCTCTTATGCTCGGTCGCTCGAGCCGTCGAGTCGATCCGACTCAAGCCACTGGGGGCTGGGATTCAAGCGGGGTTTCCGGGATGGAGGGTAGGGTTTAGGGGTTTTACGATTTTGGGTGTAGGGGATCGGGTAAAGGTTTCAGAAGACAGAGTTTAGGGGTCAAGGGTCTAGGGGTTCAGGGTTTACGGCTACGGTTCAGGGGATTGGCTGTAAGTTTTCGGGGCCATTTTGGGAATTAAGTATATATATATATATGACTATAATCAGGAACCCCAAAAAGGTAGGTGTTTTCCGCCACAACAGACTTCTGATGCCTAGGGTGTGGGCTGGAAGATGGGGGTGTGGGCTTAGCCTTTGGGATTCCATTTATCAGACTTCAAGCCGGAATCGCTACGTGTCGCTGCTCTGCGCCGAATTTGCCCTGGTGTGGCGTGGCTCAAGGCTCCACACGCCCTTCTACGCCGCGACTCTTTTGTGACAGCGGCAATACGAAGCAACCCACAGTCGGTAAAGCCGGCGCCGTGCAGACCTCCAACCCCTAAGCAACTCGAGATCCCATCTCCGACTCCGAACGCGAACATTCTTAGCATCTCCATGCTCCGGGGGCAATGTCCAAAGTACCCAATGTATGTGGGCTCTAAGAAGGGTTCTTTATGCACGTTTTTGTAGGGTTGATACCTAGAAGATCCTAGAAGCACTTTCATGCTGTACTGTTGAAGTAAGACCAATACTTCACGGCTTCGCGGACGACAATGGCTTCCGCAACAGCCCAAGTGGATCCAGGCAGTGTGTGCGGATTCGTTTGAACCCAAACCCTTCAACCGCGGCTCTCAGGCCCTGAAGCTTTTGTTCCCTAGACCCGAGCCCTGAAGCTTAAAAGCCCTGAACCCTAAACCTCAACCCTAAAGCCCAAGCCAGTTATACACCGTAGACCCTGGACTCTTAGACCCCAAACATAAAAGCCCTAAGGCTTGAACCCTAAACCACAACCGCAAAGCCCAAGCCAGTTATACACGGTTAGAGACATCACTTCTTAAAGCTCTGAGGCTTCCACACCCCTGCTAGGACTGCTGGGACCTAGGGTAGGCCCTTGCTCCCTTTGTTTAGGGTTCGGTTCAGGTTCGCTTATAAGTCCCTTTAAACCAAAAAGGGCACCCTTTTTATTCCCAGGTTACTCTTGGGTCTAGCCTAAATGATGCAAGGTACCATGGCCACAAATTTGTGGGGGATCCTAAATACGGTTCCAGGTGTGTTGTCAAATTCTGGGGTTCATGGTTTAGGGTTTACGGGGGCCAAACAGTTAAAGTCAAAATGATCTGATACCCAAGTCTGTTTGCAAAATTGAGTGTATGGGTAAGGTTGTCCCCATGTTCATGCACATAGTTTCAGTACAATATAGTTAGTGCTAGTCAGGAATGCAAAGTTGCAGCATGTAGCATTGGTTTGATTGAGAGCAGGGCCGGCAATGATTTCAGAGGCAAAGGTTTCACATTCTAGGACTGCGGTTCAAGCTTTTGTGCACTGCAGCCCCCCGACGCAGGGTCAAGACGTTCTTGGCTTAATGACCCTCAACCCTAAACCCTAAATGTTAAGGGTGTCGAGTTTACGTCCGTTCCTGTCTCCGGCAGGTTGCTTGCCACCGTTTCGGGTGAAGATCGGCATAACATTTGCAGATGGGCCGCTCGTTTCGGCAAGACTGCTCAAGGTTACGGTGTAGGGTTTAGGTTTTTAGGCTTATGAGCTCCGCAGAGAGATGCATGTCTGCTCTTTCTACATGTTTCGGGTTCTCACGTATGTTGTCCTACGGCTCGGGAACTTGCTAAGTCTGTGCACTGTAGTCTGCTCACATAAAACATTGTGATTACATAGACCATTACTGACTCCTGATTATTACCAACACTGATCTCTATTTTATTCCCTCTTCAGGAAAATAAGGGTTTACTATTCCGGGGTCTGCATGACTAGTACCCTAAGCCCTAAACCGTGTTTTGAGCTTCCCAGCTCAACTCTTGCACCTTTAGACACTATAGCCTACTTATAACTCTAGTTTATCATTTAAAAGCCACTTCTGGTTCGGTGAGTCATAACCTAGACCATAACCTACCTGTAATACTGTAACTACTTTTAATCTTAACCCAAGTTTGCTGACGCCGAAGCTGCTGACGCCGGTGATGTTGGGGATGAGGGGCCTGTGTGGCCAGAGGGAGCATCTGGCTCTGACCGGCCGATAGTTCCTGGCAGCCGGACACTGCTTAGAGGGTTGGGGGACTTCGTAAGTAGCTATTTTCGAGACTTATGGTAGAAGCCCAAAAGTTGGAAATCCAATAGCCTCAATCCTGAAGAGTAATGTACAGGGAATCCCATCACTATTTGGCCTCAATCCGGTTTCCAACTTTGTAGGGTTTACTATATAAGTATCATAGCCCCAATGAGGTTCCTGTTTAGGGCCACGTATTGCCTACTTACTAGGTGCCTCGACCCTCCAAGTGGAGACTCCTTAGTCGTGGGAGGGAAGAGTTCAAAGACTCCTCGAAAGCAGACTACTGGAAGGCCGGGGCGATCGACGACGATGACCTCTAGATTCTAGACTCAAGATTCTGTGCAATCGACGACGGTGACTTCTATGTTCGAAATGCAGTAACCCAATTTTGCAGATATATGTCCGGTATCTTGCTTAGGGGAGGTATAGTTGAGCTCCAATTCAAGTTATGCTTAGGCTATGTTGCAAGTTTTCCGAACGTCCAACTACTTGGAGGATCATGGGACGTTATAAGCTCATATATGTATAGATACCTCAATAATACACCTAGTTACTAAGTCCCCTGACCGTTTTCGTGAGCCTGACCCCCTTATAGACCCCTTTAAAGGAACCCCTTGAAATAGCTGTTTTTTAGGAGTTCTTTGCTTTCTTTCAAGCCCGGGAGCCTTGAGCTCCGAATCCTGATCTGCTCAGTTCTTCGCAGGGGATTCTGGGACTTTGTAAGTAGGGTTGTTACTTGGAGGGTCGGGGGACTTAGCAAGTAGGTTATAAGTAGACTTCTAAGTACCCGGGACCCTAAATACGAGTTACGATGCTTATAAGTCTCTAAAATAACTACTTACTCAGTCCCCCGACCCTCCAAGTAGGGGTTCATAGTGTTTCTATGGGTGTAACTTAAGGGCGCTGTGAGGCTTTGGGGTGTAGGGGACTCAGTAGGCAAGAACCTTACATCCGAAGCCCTTTACCCCCAGGATTAGCGTTTTAGGGTCCTGAAAGTTTAGAGTTTAGAGCCCATAATTGAAGGATCATGGGGAATATTAACAGGGGTTATAAATAAGCTAGGTGACGATCCGTATGCCCATGTAGCCGCAACTTAAGCTTTTCATAACCTTGCTACATACCGACTCACTAAGTCTCATAATCCTCCAAGTACCCCAGAATCCAACCCAGCCTTCTTGCCCGCCCAGGGCGCCGGTGCAGGACGCAGGGACACAGGGCTGGGTAGGGTCTATTTCATATGGTTGTATGAAGGAGCCTTGAGGAAGAATGCTGCCCGGTAGATAGCCTTCTTATGATTTGTCTGATTGGTGCTGTTGTGACGACTGTGAAGAATACCATGGTCCCAGAGAGCCCAATACCCCTTAATTAAGGAATATGGCTTAAATTATATAAGGCTTCATATAATGATTGAAGCTATATTCCTAAATTAAGGGGTATTGGGCTCTCCGGGGTTGGGCATGAAGCAGGACTAAGTCCTTCAGGAAAGAACGCCTGTATACCCGGAAGCCCTGATCTCTCATCCATTTGTCGGAGCTTCCTCCAGGCCCACCCTAAACCCTAAACCCTAGTAGACTGGATCTGCGAGGGTAAAAAAGAGCTCAAACAAAAAAAACCTAAACCCTAAACCCTAGACCCTACACCCTAAAGACCCTAAACCGTCAGATTCCAAGAGTTTCGATTGCCAGATCATTCATGAAAGCCGACAGCGCTCTGTGATAAGTTACCATTAAGTTGCGAGGCTTTTGCATTTCCGGGCATCTTAACTCGAAAACCCTAAACCCCTAAACCCCTAAACCCTAAGCCCCTAAACCCTAAGCCCTAAACCCCTAAACCCTAAACCCCTAAACCCTAAGCCCCTAAACCCTAAACCCCTAAACCCCTAAACCCTAAACCCCCAAATTCTGAACCCCTAAACCCCTAAACCACCAAAATTCTGAACCCCCAAAACCCCAAATTCCCTAACTCCCAAAAAGCCCAAAGCCTCGATCAGGAGGCGCTGAACACGTTTTTCCAGGTCGTTGCGTCCGACACGGACTCCCAGGTCATCGTGCCGGAGAGCCTAGCGGGGTGTGCGTGGTTTAGGGGTTTGGGGGTTAGGGTTTTGTGGTTTTGGGGGGGCTTTAGGACGTCTGGGTTACGGTTTATTTGTGGTTTGCTACATGTTCGGCTGGGGTGGAAGATTTTGGAGGGCTTCTCGAGGTCATGAGCTCTTTCTTGCATAGGGTGATCGCGAGGTGTTGTCCACAGTCTGCCTAGACATCGAAGAAGCCATCGAGAGTCTGTAGTGTTGCGTTGCTTCGCTCTGTTGAAGAGCTGTGTCCGATTCACAGCATCCGAGTGGTTGGCAGTACCCAAAGCAACACTGAAAAGACCCTCTTGCAAAGCCAGAGCCAACACCAAGCGCAAAACTGTACCAAGTCCGCAAAACTGCCCTCGTGTAGATTCTAAGGAGCCTTGAATCAGGTCGCATCTACAGACACTAGGCCCCCCTAAACCCAGCGGCAAATAGATCTCCCAAAAAGTCCCATAACAAACTCTGTCGCGAAACCAGTCGAAATCCAATAGAACTCTACAGAACCCTGCAACAAACCACATGAAACCCTTTAAAGCCCTACATAATCTTGTAGAAGCCTGCAGATGACATGAAATCCGCAGTTTTTTCGAGACGCCCAAACCCTCAAATGTCACGGCACAAAAAAGCCCCAAGACCGTAAACACTAGGACCTTAAACCCCTAAACACACTACGCCAAAACACCCTAAGATGCTAAGACCCTAAGACCTGGAACCGCCCTGAGACCCTAAGGCGCTAAGATCTTACCACTCGAAGAAACCCTGCAAGGAACCCCTCAAAGCAACGCTCCGAAGGAACACTTCACAGGAACCCTTTCAAGGAACCCTTACTTTGAAGGAAACCTCAAAGAATCCTTGGAAGCAACCCTTTCAGGGACCCTTACCTCAACGGTGTAACTCTTTAAAATAACCCTTTCAGCAGAGGAACCCGTAAAGTTATTTCGAAGGAGCGGAACCCTTACTTTAAGGGAACACTTCAAGGAGCCTTGAAAGGAAACCCTTACTTCAAAGGATACCGTTTTCGCAACCTTTTGCAGGAACGCCCTTAAACGAACCCTAAACCCTAAACCGTTCCTTCACCCAGAGAGCCCAGTACCCCTTGATTGAGGAATATGGCTTAAATTATATAGGGCTTCATTTTATGATTTACGCTATATTCCTTAATGAAGGGGTCTTGGGCCTTCTGGGCAAAGGAGCCCTTTAAAGGAGCCCAGAAACCCGGCGCCAAAGCCGCGGAGCGCCCGCCGAGGCTCCGCTGCTTGGCGCACATGCTCAAGCAAACGATGCCCTCCCTGCCCGGGAGCCGACTCCAGGAGCTGTTGTTTAGGGTTTAATTAGGGTTTGATTGTGATTTAGGGTTTAGGGTTGTCGAACTGAAAGAATTGAATACATTGAAGAAATGTATATGTATACATACCTATAGTATGTATGTATGTATGTATGTATGTATGTATGTACTGAAAGGAATGAATATCATGAGTATACATATATACATATAGCTTCCCTGGGTTTTTGGGTCCCCTAGATTCCTTTGATTCCTTGGCTAACATTGACAGTTCTTGTCAAACTCCAAAAGCTCTAGGGGATGCAAAGCCCGGTTTTGGAAGGAAGGGCTTCCTAACAGTTCCGGCATTGTTCGATTCATGATTCGTACCTCGTCTTTTAATATGATATTTGCCATGCCCCGGCTCACACGTCGAAAATCGGAGTCCAGCAGAAGTCCAAAACCTCGGACACCTGGAACAGCTTCAACAAAGCATGACACACAATTCTGGCATATTCTGGCACTGCAAATGTCCGAGATGCAGTTCTGATTTAGTTGGAAAAGTGTTGTATCGGAGTTGTCTGAAGTTTTCGAACCAGAACTTTTGGAGGCTTCGGAAATTCCGGACTTGTTTGTATTTCAGAATTCTGAAAGCTTTTTGAATTTTTGGACGTTCTGTAGGGTTGTGGAATTTTGGTAACTGTTGGCGGGGTTTAATGGTTTCGGGGTTTAGGATTTAGGGTTCTAGTTCAGTATTAGGATTTGGGGTTTAAGTTCAGCTTCTTGGGAGTGCAGCTCATGGTTGCCAGTGGCCTTGCTCTGGGATTTAGGTCTCGGGCTTGTGTGGTTTAAACAACGCTTACGCTTAGAGGCCTAAACCCTAAACCCGAGGCCCGAAACCCCTACACCCTAAGCGCCAGTAGACCCCTAAACCCCAACACCTAAACCCTAAACCCCTAAACCCTTAACCCTAAACCTTAAACCCTAACCCCTGAACCCCTAAACCCGCAAACCCCTAAACCCCCTGAGCCCTAAACCCCAGGACGCCATGGGGCTCTTTCAGAAGCTTCGGGCCCTGCAGACACTTGCAAGGCCTCTGGGTGGGTGCCGGGTGCGCGGTTCAAGCTTTGATCCCGAACTCCGAAAGGGCTTTGGGTTTAGGGTTCAGGGTTTAGGGTTTTTAGGGTTTAGGGTCTAGGGTTTACGGGTTTTTGATTTCAATTCCCAATGCAAAGTCTAAGTCCTAAGCCCTAAACCCCCCAAAATGACCCTACCAAGCCCTAGACCCGACTTCTCGGTTCATCCCTGTGTACCAATTACAAGATGATGATGGTTAGTTGAAGGCCGGATTACGAAGAAGGATTATAAATACATTGCATGGCGTTTTAAGACCCTGCGCCAAACTCTAAGCCCTAAAACCCCACAGAATCCCCACACCTAAACCGTGAACCCGTAACCCTTCACAAGCCTGAACCCCAAACCCTAAACATTCCCAGAGAGCCCAATCCCCTTTAATTAAGGAATATGGCTTAAGTTATATAGGGCTTCATACAATGATTTAAGCTCTATTCCTTAATTAAGGGGTATTGAGCTCTCTGGGCTACGGTAAGCACCCAAATCCTGAAACCCGAGGCCCTAGGAACTGAACCCCAAACCTTTCAGTAGCTGTAAGCGCGGTTGATCTTTGTTTTCCAGCTCCGGCTTTCTGCTTGTTTGCGATTTCAGTCGGGTTTGGGGTTTAGGGTGCTTTGGCGGGGATCAAGACCGGTGTTGATGAGGGTTCAACAATGGTTTTTGCAGGCTTGTTTTGGATGTTTTGGGTGCTTGGGGGGTTGGTGGCTCTGCAGAATGAGCACCGCTGCCCGGATCTCAAGGATGTTCTATTCGGCTCTCTACTTGGAGGATCATGGGACTTAGTAAGTAAGGTTATAAGTACATAGTAAGTAAGGATATAAGTACACTAGTTGGGGTTACAAGTAGCTATAAGTATAGTTACCCTAATCATAACCCTAGTTACTAAGTCCCCTGACCCGTTACGTACTCCCATCTCTTTAAATTCTGTGGGGAAGAGGTTTTCGCTTTGGGTCTTGGGTTGTACACCTTCTGATGACCCTTGTTCTTCAGATCGTCTCGGGGTGCGGTTCCAGTTACATATACTTGTGCAGTTGCGGAGCACTATTGCAGACCCTTCATTACCCGCACTTCTTTGTGGAGGCATCGGGTTCCAACTAACTAGGGTCTGCATTGCATGTGACGATTACAGTAGGAATCTTCCTTACAGACTTGAAGAAGGTACTTCAATCAGAGTGCGCAGGAACCCCTACGCACCCACACCATCGACGAACCTTTAATCTCCGAGCCCCGAGAATCTGTAAACTCAAGACCTGGACCCGTGGTTCTAGTAGGACGGGTCACAGGGTTTAGGTTTAGGGGTTGAGATTATAGACTGAGTAACCCAGACCCCCGGGAGGATCTAGAAAGTAGATCCCCAAATTTGGGGCCCTATACTACTAAGGGTACTTTACAGGAACCGCCTTTAAGGGATATACTTTTTGGATCCTCCCTGGGGTCTGGGAAGAGGGGCTATGGGGATTCTCTCGGATTACAGAGTGTACTATGCAGACTTACAAAGCCCAGAAAGCCTCCTGCAAGCTCTGAATAGGCCGGAAATCCGGAAATACCCCAAGACCGAAACCTCAAGGCACCGCATAGGAGTTTTGCGGATTTTGGGCTTCGAGGTTCGGGGTTTAGGAGTGGTGTGGTTCCCGCTTTACCTCAAACCCTAAACCCTCAACCACAAACCACAAACCAAAACCCAGAACTCAACCGTAGTTTCATAATCTGGGCCTCTACGCTGAAACGCAGGGTTTAAGGTTTAGGGATTAGGGTTTCACCCTGCTCCCCAAGCCTCATCCCTTATAGGGAATGCTAAACCCCCTTAATGAATGCATATTCCTTGAATCAGACTAGGAACCCCAATAAGATGTAGGGTGGATTCCTCAATTAAGGGGTTTCAGAATCTCTGGGGACCCTTAAAACCTTAAACCCTAAGCCCCCAGACCCTAAACCCTCAAGCCCTGGAAAAGGACTGGTTTGTCCGACATGATGGCCGAGCCAGTAGCCGAAGAGGCCCATTGGGCTTGAACCATCGCTGGGCTGTGCTTGGAGCGTTTTGGGGGTTTAGGGATTTGGGGATTTAGGGATGTACCGGTTTAGGGGGTTTAGAGGTTTAGTGGTTTAGGGGTTTAGGGTTTAGGAGTTTAGGGTGTGGGGGTTTGGGTGCAGCGGTTAGGGATTTCGCGTTGAGGGTTTAGGGGTTTAGGGCTTAGAGGTTCTTGAGACACGAAGCATGCCAAGCTTGATGGTATGCCCAGATTGATCTCTGCATAGGACTCTCTCACCCTAAGGCTCAAAGTAGCCCAAAAGCCCTATACACTTGTAGTATGGTCTTTGGGCCCAAAAGCCTTAAACTAGGAGTCCTGAGAGCCTAAAGCTCAATGTCTGGGTTTGTGGGTCACAGGTTGAAGATGCCCCTGAACCCAAATCGCATTTGGGGGTGTCAGCTTTGCTTTTTCTGGGGATTTGCCTAAACCCTGAACGACAGTACTTGGTGGCTTGCAGGGTCAGGGGACTTAGTAGGTAGGTGGTAAGTAAACTTGTACGTGTCCCAAACAGCGTCCAACCTGTAAAAATAGCTGCTTACTACAACTGAACCTTAGCGAAGCACCTCTGACAGTCATTCTTGTAAACGGGGATCCGAGGATTCAAGGTGTGTCGGACTGTGACTCTCAGCCCTATGACCTAAACCAGCAAGCCCGGAAACCCATAGGTAGCTCGAATCCCCGCAAATGCAGAACTCTAAAGCGTGAGTCCCATGCCTCAAGCAGCATTGAAATTGAAAGTAGTCTTCAGCGGCCTTTGGGCGTCTAAGGCACTCTACGCCGCACGCCCCAAAGAACTCCGAACCATGAACCCTAAACCCTGAATCCTAAACCCTAATCCCAAAACCCTAATCCCTAAACCCTGAACCCAAGGGTTTTCAGCCTTCCGTGAATGCGGATTTCAGTTGTTAGCTGCAGCTGCACTAGCGGACGGAAAAAGGCATTCAAAAAAAGACCTTGAACCCTAAACCTCAAAACCATAATCCCTAAACCCTAATCCCTAAACCTCAAAACCCTAAACCCTAAACCTCAAAACCATAATCCCTAAACCCTAATCCCTAAACCCCAAAACCCTAAACCCTAAACCCTAATCCCTAAACCTCAAAACCCTAAACCCTAGACCCTAATCCCTAAACCTCAAAACCCTACAGTGCGTAAGACTGGAGGTCCTCCATGTGGGAGTTTCCGAAAATAGGGGACCCTATAAGGGTTCCTGTAAAGGGTTCCTTAAAGGGATCTATAAGGGTTCCATAAAGGGTTTAGGGTTTAGGGAGTTTCCGCAAATAGGGGACCCTAATATAGTACGCTAAATAGTAGGATCCTTATTATAAGGACCCCAAAATAAGGTACCCCTAATTTTCGGAAGCCTTAAACCCTTTATAGAACCCTTATAGATCCCTCTAAGGAACCCTTAAAGGATCCCTTTAAAGGTACCCCCCCCTGATTTTCGGAAAGTTTCATGACCCTCAGTCTCCAAAACCTCTTCCCAGTAGTCGAGTAGGTAACCTTTAACGTTTTCTGGGTAGTATAGACCCTATATAATCCCTATATTGCCAAAAGGGTTAACCTTTATTTGTTCATGATACCTGACAGGTAGGTCCTATTTTGGCCACGTAGGCAGTAAATCTCAAAACTATTCGCTCTCTGTATGCAAAACGCTATCTGTATTTCTAAATCGTGACTACTATGTGTATCCCCTTCCGACTGCTATCTCAATTCAACTATCTCTGAAATTACCTCTCTCTACCTGTCTATATATGCATTTTACGAGTTCTATCTACCCATCTACCTATGTACTGACCTACCCACGTACCTAGCTACTTCCCTGTGTATCTGTCTATCTGTCAACCTGTCTGTATACTTGTCTATCTATGATCCGTCTTCGATTTTGGAGTTTTCTGTATTGCAGGGCGTTAAATCTCAAACTAGGACCTAGGATCCTTTCTTGAGTTCGGAACATTCTGTATTTGAAGGCAGTAGATCTTGAAGTATACTCTCTCTCGTTATCTAAAAGTCGATATCTGTCTATCTAGGATCCTTTTTCCTTTTTGGCATATTCTGTAGTTGCGCGGAGGGTCGGGGGACTTCGTAAGTAGTTGTTGTAGGGACTTATTTGTATCATAACCCCAATTGAGTCCCTTTTAGGGTCTACTTCGTGCCTACTTATTAAGTCGCCCGGCCCTCCAAGACCCCCCTAAAGATCCCATATGTAGATCCCTTTAAAAGAACTCTTATAGATCCCCTTTTAGGGTTCTACTAAGTCCCTTTTGGAGTCCCTGTATCCGAGGCGTCGAGGCAACCTCGATCCGAGGCAGTGGGCCTCAGAAGTCTTACTTGGAGGGTCGGGGGACTTAGTAAGTAGGTTATAAGTAGACTTATAAGTGCCCTAATCCGGACCCTACATAGGGGTTATGGTACTTATAAGTTTCTAAAATAACTACTTACTAAGTCCTCCGACCCTCCAAGTACCTTCGGTTAGTAGGGAATGGAAGGGGCCTTATAAAGGGGTCTATGACGGTTAGTATAAGGGATCTATAAGGGTAGTATAATATAGGGGCCTTAATAATCCTGCAACTTACCTTTGGTTAGTAGGGAATGGAGGAATGGGGTAGAATTATAACTACTATTACCACCATTCTTCCATTCCCTACTAACCAAAGGTAAGAAGTTTGGCACTTGCCTTCTTTTGGGTAGGTGCCTTGGAAGGAGCCTTTGAAGGATCCCTTAAAGGAGCCTTTAAAGGAACTTTTATCGCGTAGAAGTTAGAACCCGAACTAGAAGAGTTTTTTGGGGCCGATGAAATCGAACCGTAAGCACGATACGGATTTAGTTAGTCCGGTTTGTTACGCCTGGGTTTAGGCTTTAGGTATTGGGTTTGAGGGGGGCGGCCTTGGCGTGCAAGTAATTGTTTTTAGGGCTTAGTCTTGTTTGGTAGGGCCGGCTGGGCATGTGGGTGTCTGTGAGCCCGCTGGTCAACATTATTGAACCGTGGATGGAGCTTGTGGGTGTGTGTGTGTATATGTGTGTATGTATGTATATATTATATCATACGTATAAAAAAGTATATATATATATATATATATATATATATATATATGCTACCCCCCCCCCTCAAAGATCTATGTTTTTTGCTCTTTACTGTGCTTTTACGGCTTAAACAGTAAACCGAGGTTGACCTGAAACAACAAGCCCTTGAACCTAGCACCCTGACTTGACACACCCAAAGAACCTTGTAAACCTCCACGCGACAAATAGACGCCTGAAACGTTCGCCAGAAAGCCTCCCCGAAACAAAATAAGCAACAGTTAGCCCGAAAGCCCCGTGAAACCTATTCTAAAACTGTCAGCCTGTCAGCCCGAAAGCTTCTAAAACAGTTAGCCCGAACGCCTCCTTGAAACCTAATCTGAAACAGGTAGCCCCAAAGCCATCTTGAAACCTACACCGCCAAATCATTAGCCTTTAACAGCATCCGTGGGGGCTGTCTGTGCAGCAACTTGGGCTGCGCGGTTTATGATTGAAGCAAACGATGCTCATGATGCTTTATGGGGGGGATCAGCCAACTTACAACCTGACGTCCTGCAGCGGAATCCTTGCATTACATTCACACAGACCACAATGTGATGTTTATGAAAAGTTGAAAGAAAACAACTGAAGCGTTAGATAAAAAGGGTGTTTAATTTAGTTAAACTGTACACACCACATGAACGGAAAAATCCATTGACAAGTTACTGCATTAAAGGACAGGGAAAAAGGAGTAACATGACCGTTTGCAATTAGTTAAAGGTAAGGGATACACGCTTTTATTCTGCTAAAGTTTGTCTTGTTTTGCTTGTTTCCGTTACCTTTAATTCCTAGTTGTCTACCTTTCCGAATGCAAGGTTTATAAGCCAAAGAAACTAAAAAGGTAAGAAACAAAAGGAACCAACAGACAAATGAAGTGAATGAAATGAGAGACTTGCAGGCTTCTGTGTTCTCTGTTTTTGTTCTTTTCCCTTCGAACTCGTTCCTGTACGCTTTCATTCAATTGGATTCATTCCGTTCACTTTGTTCGCTCCATTCATTACACTACATTCAGCGACGTGAAGGACGAACGAAGCCCCAAAAACACAATTTAATGCAGTGAAAGGAACAAAACAGCAAAGACATGTGCGTCGTTTTATGCTTCATGTCACTACGTTTAGTTGCGTCGTTTGGCTTAGTTACTGTTTCGTTCGCTTTTTTAGGTGTCTTCAGGTGCTTTATTAAATTCCAATACGGAATACCCAATAACACAAACGGAAGAAGAACAAACCAAGACATAAAGTGAGTAGTTTGAATGCATTTTACTTAGTAGAAGGAACAGAAGCGAAGTGAAATGAATGCCTGCTTTGATGGAGAACTGAATGTTGATTCCATTCCCTTTTGTCTGTCGTTCTTTTATTATGCAGAAACCGAAGCAAGAAGAACGACAACAACAAGAGCACACAGGCAAAGGATACAACATCAGAAGGCAGCGGCGGGTGGGTGTAAGGCGCGTGCTTAGGTTGTTGCTTCGTTTGGCTCAATCCAAGTACGCATGCTTTATCTTTACTTGCATAAACGTGCCAAAGAACAACGACCCACCGCACATTACATTCACTTCATTCTTAATCTCACGGTCACCTCTCCTGTCTTCATGTCACACACTAGAATGAGAAGGTAATAGTGTGAAGCGAACCAAGAGACGCCGTGAATTAATTTCAATGGAACGCTGTGGAAGCGTGATTTAAGTGAAACAAAGCTTCCGTTCGTTCTTCGTTCTGTGCTGCGTGTTTAAAATCAGCTTTGTCATTGTCGTTGTTGCAGTCAACTACATACAAGAACCAGAACTAACTTCACAGACCTCTGCCACTCGTTTCTCAGCGGCGAGCGTGGCAAAAAATTCAACTCAATGAAAAGAAACGTAAACAAAGTGCACGGTATCTTCTTCCATAGATTTGGCCTTTTGTGCACGATTTTCCGGTTTCAAGTTGATTACTTTGAAGCAAAAAGGCATATGCACATGTAGACTGCCGCAGACGTGCACATGCAGACTGTCACAAGAGCCGTGGAGATAACAAAACCAAGCAAGGCAGAGGACCACATTGAAGTATTGAAACACGTTGAATTTCAAGATTGCGCGGGTCTGCTGGGAGGAATCTTAGATTCAGGGACGGCCATATTGAAATATTGAGGCCATATTGAATTTCAATATGGCGGATCCAAGATCCAAGATCCAAGATTGCACGGGACTCCTGGGAGGAATCTTGGATTCAGGGACGGCCATATTGAAATATTGAAGCCATATTGAATTTCAATATAGCGGATCCAAGATCCGATCCAAGATTCCTCCCGAAGAGCCCTGGGGAATCTTGGATCTTGGATCCGCCATATTGAAACTCAATGTGGCAGGGGGCCATATTGAAATATTGGGCCACATTGGGTTTCAATATGGTCGGTCTTTGCGGTCATGAGGAGTTGATCTGAGATACGCGAGTGGAGGGAAGGGGGGTGCGAGCAATCATGAGGAGTCGATCGTGAGTGGAAGGACGGTCATGAGGAGATGGTAATGAGTGGAAAGAACTGAAAACAGCTTAAATACATAGATCTTTGGGGGGGGGGGGGTACCATATATATATATATATACATATACACACACACATACATACATGTCGGTGTGGGCGCATGCGCGTGTTGGGCTCGGTGCAGAATTGTGTGCTGGTTGGTTCACAGTCGTCAACCTCTGGGAGGTCTGGTTGTTTGCAGCTAGTTTGCATTGAGCCGTGAGGACGAAAAGCAAAGCCACTACAAAGCAGCTCCATGCCTTCCAGCCCTAATTCTCGCACTGTCACCATCGTTCTCATCTCTTCGATGATTTCTGTCTCTAACACGACATAACTTTAGCAACTGTCGTATAATATACACCCGATCTAATTTATTTTAGGGGCCCCTCTAGTGTGGATTTTTTCCAGAAGCCTTGAAGCCAATAATCCCCGCGACGCCCAGCTATGCAGACAGCTGAACAGCACTCTCTTCAATTCCTGCGCGAAATGCCTCCGCAAACTGTGCCTCCGAGATTTTCTACTGATGCTGCTGGACCGAAGGCTGTTCAACCGAAGGCGCCCGTCGCTGCTGATACTGCTGGACCTGTGCTGTTCAACCGAAGGCGCCCGTCGTCGATGCTGCTGGACTGCTGTCGGAGGCTGTTGCACCGAAGGCGCCCGTCGTTGTGCCGCCAAAATCTGCTGGTGCTGCCGGGGCTGTACCCGTTATTGCTGCTGGTCCCGTTATTGACGCTGCTGCCGGGGCTGGACCCGTTATTGACGCTGCTGCCGGGGCTTCACAGCGGGACTCGTGGGAGCAGATGGCCATTGCAAGCCTAATATAGGGGCCTAGTTAATTACCAACACCATTTTGGGGGTTTCGCATCATAAGTATAGTATAACGGATCACGGCCTTTATATTAAACCCAAACCCTAAACCCGACCCAAGCCCTAAGCCCTAAACTCTGAAACCCCTAAAAGCGAACTTCATCTTTGCGGAGCCAGGGTTGACTTAAGAGTCGTCGTAGTAACAGTATGGTCTTCATATAGTAGTAGTAGTAGTAGTAGTAGTAGTAGTAGTAGTAGTAGTAGTAGTCGTAGTCGTAGTCGTAGTCGTAGTCGTAGTAGTAGTAGTCGTCGTCGTCGTTGCAGCAAATTTGAAGTAGCACGTAGTAGTTGTGGTAATGTCATCATTGGTATTGACACTAGCAAGGATGACTGAGAAAATTGTTGAAGCCATAATTGTTCTGATAGCATTCGTTAGACATGTCCTTTCGGCAGTGGCAGCTGTGGGAGGCGGCCTGCACAAAGCCGAGGTTTAAGACAGAATGCGCTCTCTAGGCCTCAACCCTCAACCCTAGCTTCTCAAGCATAAACCTGAAGTTGGAGAGCCGAAAGCTAATGACTACACCCCAAGTTCCCAGAATAGGAAGACGGTTTACTTTGCAGCCGCTGGGCTGTACTCTCTCTGCATGCGCAGCGCTGAGGCCAGGAGCTACACCGCCCCCGACCTACCGAACTTGGATGAGGATCCCCCGTCTTTGTTGAGTATGCGTTTGTATGCGCTTTCCTCATACGGTGATGACTTGTTTTGAAGGGCTTCTGTAATCCTGGCCCCACAACGCCACTATATCAGGGTTCATATAAGGAGCCCTAATAAAGACCCAAGGTTTCTTAGTCAGGTTCCTACATTAGGGAGGCTTGTGTAGTGCAGTTGATGAGGGGATGGCCAGCCTTCGATAGAGGTGCTACCTGTGCTAATGAGGATTTTAAACACTGAACAGGCCTCTGCAGTGGTTTGCGTTAATGCAAGCCCTGTATCTTAAGCCCTACCTTGAGGATCAAAAGTAGGTTGTAACTACTGTACTTATAACTTATAACCCTAGCGTCCTCGGATCCATCACATGAGCTTCCCGGCAAACCCTCTATGTCACTCATCTTCCGAACTTGTAGGTTTGCTGTGTTTGATTGAGGCTTGGCGGAGTTGGCTTGAGTTAGGTTTTGCGGTTCGTTCTTCTGGTTTCGTGCTTGACAGTTTAAGGCTTAGGCTTTAGGCATAGAGTCCAGGGTTTGTCGCCTGGGGCCATCTGTCTGATCCGCAAGCCCTGGGCGGACCACACGGAACCCGTGATTCTAGAAAGGAAGGTCGTGTGCATGCAGAGGAAGCACCGTTCTCGGGTTGGGGGAGTAGGGACCTTGAACGTCCCGAATTCCACCTTAAATCCGAATCCCAAACTCCAAACCTTCGATTCAATCCGGAACCCTGCTGTACCCTCGAGCCTCAGCCCTCAACTCAAAACCCTAAAGTGCCTAAAGCCTCAAACCCGAAATCTCAATCCACAAGTGGTACTATATTATAGGGGCCTAAATCATTACCTATACATTTTGGGGTTCCTTAGTATAGTTATAGTAGAATGGGCCCAAAAACCTTATTCTAATTATTAAGGCCCCTATATTAGAAGCCTGGATGAACAGAGAGTGCTCTTCCCGTATGGTATCCTTGTATTTGTAGTTTCCTTTACCCACAAAGCCGTATTCCAATCGTTAAGGCCGCTACATCACACCTTCGACCGTCCCCAAACACACCATCCGTGCCCAAACTGCCAGATCAGCCATCACTTCCAGCGCTCCACGTCGGATGAGACAGGAGGTGCAGGAACTTGCCATGGTGTCATTCGGTATCGTTAGAGTTAGCATGGTTTCTGCCATGGTTTCTGTTATGTTACGACCATGGTATCATTAGGTGTCATGAGATATAGCATTGTTTTGGTTGTATCTCTGTTTTGTTATTTACTTCGATTATTGTTCTACTTGCTGCCACTGCCATCTCTGATCGCTGTTCCGGCTATTGCTAAAACCTAAACCCTATACCATCATCTCTAATCCCTAAACCCTAAACCCTGAATCCTGAACCCTGCTATCGGACTTTGTCCCGGCTCTGGTAGACCCTGAACCCTCTACCACACCTCCGAAGTCTTCAACTCTCAAGACATGCGGTACGGATTCCGAAAGGCTTACCACCTGAGTGCCAAACCCACAAACCCTAAACTGTCATCCCTCATCCCCAAACCCCTAAACCCCTAAACCCCCAAACCCCTAAAACCCCTAAACCCCTAAACCCCTATATAAACCCTTAAACCCCTAAACCCCTAAACCCCTAAACCCTTAAACCCTCATCCCTAAACCCTTAAACCCTCATCCCTAAACTCTTAAACCCTCATCCCTAAACCCTTAAACCCTAATCCCTAAACCCTAATCCACCTCAAACCCTAAGCCTCAAACCCTAAGCCCTGAACCCAAAGATTTTGAAGAAAGCAAGTCGCGCGCCAATCTCTGCCTTGTAGGTCCGAGCGCTTCGAAGTTGAGGCCGGTCGGGGGTCGTTTCCTTTAAGGGAATTGGGCTTAGGCTTCCTTGAGGGGTTTAGGGATTTAGGGTTTGGGGGTTTAGGGTTCACGTTCTATAAGGGTTAAGGGGTTTAGGGTTTAGGGGTTTAGGGTTTAGGTTCTGTAAAGGTTTATGGTTTGGTGTTCTTTGCTACCCAGACCCCCGGGAGGATCCAAAATAGCTTCCTTTTTGGGGTTTTTTTATGGCTTCTAAAAAGGGGTCTAGAAGGGGTTATGAAGGATAAGAGGGAAGCGTAGGGCTTTAGGAGTAGATCCCTTTTTGGGAGTTCCTATAAAGAGCCTTTAGAAGTATGGGGTCTGAAGTTATGGGCTCTACTTGCTAGATCCTCCCAGGCGTCTTTGCACGAGGTTTCCTGTTCAAAATGTTCGGTTTAGGGTTTTGGTCTGAGGGTGTAGGGTTTAGGCTTTTGGGTGGGTTTTTGAAATTACAGGCACGTCGTTGAGAAGCCTTATCAGGGCCCTAAAAAAACACTACACCCTGGAAGAATTTCATAAAGATAAGAGGATTGATGAATCAGGGGTCTGCATTCCATCCCAAACCGAGAACCGAACCTGTCAGCTGCTTCGAGCAGACCTAAAATTCTGAGCTATTATAAGCCCTGAACCCCAAAAGCGTTTGCAGAATGGAATGCTTCTTGGGTCTAGGGCAAACGGATCAGGGTTGAGGGTTTGGGATTTAGGGTGTAGGGCTTTGTGCACAGGGGTTTTAGGCTTGAGGGTTCACGGATGCTGAAGCCCAAACGTCCAACGCAGCAAAGCCCTATCTCCGAGATCGTCAAGCCATTCCGCGAGAGCCCAATAGCCCTTGATCAAGTAATGTCTCTTGACACACGATATCATGAGGTTCGGTACATTCCTTAACTAAGGGGGATTGGGCTCTGGGTAGGGTGCTTAACGGGTCATGGGGCGTAGTAACTAAGGCAAACAAAAACACTGCTTATAGTTGCACACTAGCAGCGAAGACGTCCCTAAACCCTAAACCCTTACAGTAGAAGCCCAAAAGTTGGAAACCCCATAGCCTCAACCCTTAAGAGTTAATCCCAGCACTATTTGTCCTTGATCCGGTTTCCAGCTTTTTGAGGTTTACTATACTCTGACTCATGATCCTCCAATTAATGTGCAAACCCTAAACCCTAAACCCTAAACCGTGCAGGTCCGAGGAGCTTGGTATCGCGGCTGGAGGTCGCGAAGGCGCAGGGCCCGGCAAAGGTCGCTTTCTTGGGAACTGAGGTTTTGAAGGTTAGGATTTGGTGGGGAGATGTTACGGTTTAGGGTTTTGAGTTTTAAGGGGTTTGAGGGCATGTTGGGGTTCAGGGTTTAGGGTTTTGGGTCAGCGACTTTGCCTGGTCGTAGGGCCCCATAGGACACGGACACCCAAGCAGCGACACTCAACTGCTCATCAGGCTTATTTTCCGTGTGTGATCACGACTCCCCAAGCCTGCCCTCGGGGTGCAGCGCGAGACGTGCAACTTGGAAGGCCCTCCGTGATGAACTGGAGGCCGCATTTTGTCGCACGGCTCAGGGCTTTCGAAATGTGGAAGCGTCACGCTGGCAAGGAGCCGCCCGAGCCTAGTGAAGGTGATGTCGGATCCGCACCTCGTCTATGTGCCAGCATTTCCAGTTGTTGATGTGCCACCGGACCCAGGAGAGCGGCGAGAACGCATTCAAAGAAGGGTTGCGAAATGACTATTTTGGGGTTCCTTATGATGATTATAGTATCATGGGCCCCCAAACCCTATTCCAATTATGACCTTATCGGGGAGGCTGCTGGAAGTTCGGAGCTGTCTCTGCGGGGCAAGTGCTGGTCTGGTCTCGGTCGGGCCGGCTTGGGAACCCAGGGATTCCAAAATCCTTTAATTAAGGGATATACCTTAACTTCTAGGCGGTTTTTGTGATTGGAAGTATATGCGTTCATTAAGGGGTTTTGGAGTCCCTGGGAATTGCGCCTAGTTTTCGGCTTAGAGCTTTGGTCTGCGGAAGAATATGCCGACCGAAGTTCCCGACCCAAAACCTATATAGGGTTTAAGACGGGTAGTTCTCCAAAATATGGGTCTCTCTTTACGTCCCTAAATAGTGCAGCACCCATACAAAAAGGACATGAGAGAACTATTCGTAAAGAAGACTAAATACTTATATTACCACCGTCTTTCCCTAAGGTTCCTTCTCATCACGATACTGTATAGGAGCCCAAAACTCTATTCTCTTTGGTGCCCCCATATTGGGCTCGGGTTATAGGAGCCCTAAGCCCTATGGTCATTGAGGCCCGGTTGGGGCTAGGGTTTACTTGTGAAGAGGGCTTCTTCAACACCCTCGAAGGCAATCTGAACCAAACCCTAAACGCTACCTTAAACGACCACCACTTACCTTTTTGTAGGCTCTTATTATACACCCTTCTCTGGAATTCATAGGAGCCCTAGACAATTAGGTGTTGGTAGTTTACGGTAGATCCCAAACCCTGAACCCTAAACCGTAAACCTCAAGGTGTATCAAAAATATGCTCCAGACAAGAAACCTTGCAGCGCCCGAAGATGCCCCGAGTGAGTCCCGGCACCTGCAGGCTTTCATACCGAGCCGACCGGCAAGGAGGAGAGCCAGGTCCGCCCAGCAGTTAGAGAATTAGTATTGTTGGTGTTATGATCCGGTTTAGGGTTCAGGGCCTAGCGGTGTTGTCACTATTATTACTGTTATGATGACTGTTACCCCTGCTGCTCCCATTGCTGCTACTGCTATTACTACCACTACGACGACGAGTACTACTGCTGCTGCTGCTACTACTACTACTACTACTACTACTACTACTACTACTACTGCTACTGCAGTTTCTACAGTACTAAGACTACCAGTATTGTTACTACCACTCCTATTCGCCCGTGTCAAAGCCTTCAGGCGCCCATGAAGCTTGAGTCGGCTGTGAGGCAGCTAGACCTTACGGCACAATACCTTGACCCTGAGCTTCAAGAGACCCTAAACCCTGAAGCATAATCCCAAACTCTTAAACCCTTAACCCCGAAACCCCAGAGCCCCCGAACCCCGAACCCCTGAAACCCTGGACCCTGAAGCCTAAAGCCTCTATCCCGCAACCCCAAAGCAAGCGAGCCAGGTGGCGGTAATAGCGGATCTCTACCGAAGCAACCGCACAGCCCTGAAGCCGGGGGCCTTGGCCGCCTGTGTATGACGCGATGGGAGATGGGGGTTTAGGGTTTACGGTGTGGGGCCCTCAACTTTACAAATCCTAAACCCCAAACACTTGAACTCTAAACCCTCCACTAATGAACCCCTAAACCCTAAAACCTAGGCCCAAAAGCCCTAAAGGGAACTCCAGAAAGTTGGAATATGGTTTCAGGGTAGGATACCCTATAATTTACCATAAAGGGTTTAGGATAATCATATTCCAACTTTCTGGCTTTTACTTTAAACCCCCAAACGGAGTATAGGGCAGGGGTTTCGGGGTTTGGTGTCGGGGGGAGGGCCGGGGGCTTCAGATCTGAGGTTCGAGAAGATCGGCCTCTAGGACCTAGAGTAGGCCCTTATTCCCTTTTTAAGGATCCTGCTCTTGAGGGTTTAGGGTTTAGGGTTTAGGTTCAGGTTCCCTTATAAGCCCTTGTAACCCAAAAAGGGCACCCTTTTTCTTCCTAGGTTGCTCTTGGGTCCAGGCCTTCAGTTCCCGACCGGTAAGCGCTTTGCAGTACGTTTCTGTTTTTAGCTGTCTACATGGGGATCGTATCTTTCAAAGTTGTTTGTGGATGGAAGTGTATTTTTCATGCATGGATGGATGCATGTATGTGTGATGCATGCATGCATGTATGTATGTACGTATGCATGCATGTAGGCATAAGCATCTCGGCTCTGCGCGAGAGCATGCTGGACTGGATGTCCAAAGACAGTGCTGTCAATGGATCGGCTTGGCTTTTCTTTTGGACCTCTTCTGAAGGAGTGTTAAGCCGCTTGGGCCGGGCTGGTTCAGAAGGGGTGGCTGGCTATGGCTTGTCTCCAATAAGCCTTAGATCTTGGATGCCACGATGGATGGCATGGAACTGGCTGCACCATACAGTCCCAATAAAGTTCCGGAGTTCCTGCTCATTTGCTGTAGTGTGACCATGCTGGCAATCGTACCAGGAAGATCATACTTGGAGAATACCCGATTTGTTCTGAACTCCCACTCCCTATATGAGGTTCTCCAACAAGACGGCAACCGGACCGGAGGCCCTTGGCGATAATTTTTGCTATGGGGCTGGCCTTTTGTGGGTTCTTACGTCTTAATGTAGTCTTGTTTGCTAGGGTTGAAGTTTGTAGGTTTGTGAGGGATTACAGGGTTTTGGAAGGCTTTCCCAGGCGATCTTTGTACAGAGTAACCGGTCGTAAGAAAGGAAGCCTGCACTTCGAGATGATCATTACTATTGCTATGTTTGCTAGTTGTTAAGTTTTCCATCATCATTATTAGTACTTCCGCTTATCTCCTGCCTCCCAAGTCGCCTGATCCTTCCAGCAAAGCCTACAAGCCCTCAACGAAGTCCGTCAAGGCCTGTCAACATCCAAGTATCCAAGTGCAAGCCCCGTAAGCCGGTTAAGCAAGAGGCTAAGTAAGTAAACTTGGCGACTCTGAGACCATAAACCCTGAAACCCTAAACTCTAAACCCTAAACCCCAAACCTTACCTGCAGGATCATGGGACGTGGTGAGTAAGGTAAGAAGTAGCTGATCTGGCGTACACAGCAAGAGTTTATCCGTACAGTTGCCGTGTTTACAACCCCAGTTGCTCAGCCCTGTCGGCCTAGAACCCTACTTGAAGGGTCGGGGGAGTTAGTAAGTAGATATTTTAGGGACTTATAAGTACCATAACCCCAATGAGGGTCCCTTTTTGAGGTACTTACTTTTCAGTCTATGTGTTGCCTACGTACTAAGTCCCGCGACCCTCCAAGTCAACAGCTGCGTCGTTAAACCTCAACACCTCTGTTGGACTCACACCTACAGTTTCCTTATGAATATCATCTTCCTTATGGTTCGACACCAGGATGACCTAATCATACGGTCAGGGTTGTCCAGGGAGTGGTGCGGGGTTGATACAGAAAATGTGCCCCAGTCTAATTATCCAGACCCAAATACCACGTAGCCGTTTCGAAACTCTTCCTGAACCCCTTGCTGTTCCAACCATCAAGTCTTGTAGCTCTTGCTTCGACTAGCCCTAAATATAAATCCTAAACCCCAAACCCAGGGCTCTTGTCCCTCAGGTTGACGAGGGTTGCTTGAGACATGCTCATGTCTGTCCACATGTGCTGCAGGCCTTGGTCGATTCCAAGCCCAGCACTTAGATGCGGCCTCTCTGTGACCTGCGCCTGAACTCTAACTCCTAATCTCTGAGCCCTCAACCATCCTCCTAAACCCTAAACCCGAAATCCAGCACCCTAAATCCTAAACCCTTAATCCCAAACCCTACCCTGATCCGTGTTTTCTGGGTTGAGGGTTGAAAGGAGATCAGGGTTTACAGGGTTTCAGAAGGCAACATGTGCCGGAAGTCATTTCGGGATTTAGCTGTCTCGGCTTGGGCTTTAGAGTTCAGAGTCCAGAGGCTCTCCAAGAAGCCGATTTCGCCAGCTCTTGAACCCCCAAACCCCAACTGAAAAGCCACGACTTGCCTGACCGTGTTAACACCGGACAGAACTAACCCGATGAAGCTCTTGTTGGTTTTAGCTTTTCGCGAGCTTCTGTTACTTTCGCCATGAGGGCTCGACGAAAGAGCTTTGCTGGCAAGACGAGCTCTACCCTTGGGAGCATGCCAACCATCAGTGAGCTGCTTCCACTGCAAATCATTTGAGGGGGCAGAGGTAGGCTCTCGATTGCTTGCGCTTTCCAATATAGGGGCCTTCATAATTCGGATGGCAAGCCATGGCATTCCCGAGCCTTAAACTCTATGTCAAGATGTTGTTGAGGGACTGTTGGGTAAGCGGCCTGTCGCTATCTGCGATCGAAGAGGCCTGTGTTACTAGTAGTTGTCCCTGAAGCCAGGCGGGAACAAACCTGAAAGCCTTGAATCGAAGAAAGCAGGGTACGCGCTTGGGGAGTTTCAGAAAACTAAGGATCCCAATATACTGAATAAACTAAGTAATGAAGGAGGACCCCCCAACAAGTAATCCCTCGCGTCTGGAAACCCGCTACATACTCGGCTTGCTAAGTCCCTGTATCCGGCACGTAAAGCCTCCGAAGGCCCCATCCATATTTACTGGAACTTCGGCTCTAAACCTTAAGCCGTAAACCTTAGGGGTTTGCGGTTTAGGGTTTCCGGCTGCTTGATGTCCAAGTTCTGCAAGCTTAGAAAGTGACGACCAGTGCTCAATTGCACTGCTAGCTGACCCGCCCAGAAACCGTGACACTTCTCACTCTAGACCTCCTACCCCCTTGGCTTTCAATTACTCGCAACCACAAGCCCAAGCCCAAAAATCCTCTGCCGTTGCGCCAAGCGAAAACCATATGATGACTGTAACCACCACTAGCTCACAGCTTGAAGCCTCTAGCCCTCAACCCACTTGACAGCTCTACCGGAAGCTCGAAAGTACTTTGACACGTAGTCTCTGCATCCTAAATGGGGTTCCCGAGAATGGGATAGCAACATAAGCCCCCAAAGGGCTCTCCTGAAATTCCCCAAGCCCTAAACTCCCTAAACCCCAAAATGTAAACCGTAAACCCTAAACTCTAAACGCTGAACTCCCCAGGCCCTGAATCCCAAGCCCTTGAGGTCGCAGTGCAAGCGGCCAATGTTGCTAGACAAAACCCTGCAATACCCCAACCCAGACCTCTCAAAAGGATCTTTTCTTAGTAGCTGAGTGGATACACTTTACACTTTTTGAGATAGTACTACCCACTAAAAAAAAGTGTAAGTTTTGACGGGCCCCTTAAACATGAACCTGCCTTGAGCCATGTAACACGTACTTGGCGTATCAGTAACTCAAAGGGTTCCTGAAGGGGGTTCCTTACAGGGTTCTATAAGGGATCTAGGGATTTAGGGTTTAATAGTCTACTTGGAGGATCATGGGACTTTTTAACTAAGGTTATTGGTACCTTAATGGGGGTTTGGGAAGCAAGTATAGTTACCTTAATCATAACCCTGGTTAAAAAGTCCCATGACCCTTGAAGTAGTATACCATTCTTGTGGGGGGTTTCGGTTTTCAGATCCGGTAGGTAAGGGGTTTGGGAAGGACCCTGAGGTATAGATATGATGGTAGATTGAGTGAGCATCGTCTTGTTGTACCATGTGCGATGGACTACGGGAATCATGGTGCATTTCTTATGACGGATAAACTCCTAAACCCTAACCCTAACTCCTAAACAGCCCTAAACCCCAAACCCTACTAGAGCTTGAGTCCGTAACCAGAAGCCCTTAACCCCAAAGGCCAACTGCAAGATTTTATCCATCAGCCATATTGTTCAGACTAAACCCTCAACCCTGAAGCCTCAGCCCTAAACCCTCAGCCCTAGACCCGAAGCAGTTCGCAAGCGCCAATAATCGCGTTTCAGGCTTCCAGAGATGGAAACCCAGGAGCGCGTGCCGACTGATGATACCCAGGTGGGGCGCAGGGGTCCTTTGTGTTCTAGGGTTTAGGGTTTGGGGTGAAAAAACAAAGGTTCGTCGAAAAGTTGTAGGAGGTTCCCTTTACGGGTTCCTGGGGTTTTGGAGTTCTTTGCCCACTAAAGCCCAAACCCCCGAAACCCTGAACTCTAAACTCCCTGGGCGACGGCTAGACCTCTCTTGCAGTTGCAAAACGGCCCTCAAACGAAAACAACTCCCTGGGCGCCGTGGATGCGGTGATGAGTTAGAGAGTCTGTCCTCCCTCAAGACCATGACGTGAATAACTGCTTGGAGGGCTATGAGACTCAGAGTTAGGGTATGAGTAGCCAAGTTGGGGCTACGAGTGATCACATGCATCGTCACTCTATTTACAACCCTAGTTTCTGAGTCCCATGATACTTTAAGTGTCTGTAGGCTCACGCAGCTTTGTAGCATTCCAAGGTGCACCTGAACCCTAAAACCTAAACCCCAAGCCTTCCGCCAAGTGCGGATTCTTCAACAGCCGTTAAACCTAAAGGCCTGGTACGGTGCTTTGAAGTTTCTAGAATCCAAACCCTCTACCCTGTAGACGAAGCCCTCAACCGTAAATCCCACGCCCTAAAGCCCTAAACCCCAAACCCCAGAACACTACACCCCAAATTCTTAGGCCTAAGTCCTAGACCCCTAAGCCCTAAACCTCAAAGCCAAAAGCCTCGCATTTTGAAGCCCTGCAGCAAGTACCCCCTGGGCCTTGCCGTATAACCCCAAGCCCTAAACCCTAAACCCTAGACCCCTAAACCACAAGCCCTAAACCCTAAACCCTAAACCCCAAGCCCTAAACCCTAAACCCTAAGCCCTAAACCCCTAAACCCTTGCCTAAAGCCCCAAGCCCGCAAGTACCCTGGCGTCAGGATGACGAGCTGAGTGATGTTTCAAGCCAAGGCCCGTTTGCTCTTTTTTTTTGTCTCCCCTTTCCTCGGGCAAAAAGAAAATGGTTTAGGGTTTTTAGGGTTTTTCGGGTTTTTAGGGTTTTTTGGGCTTTTAGGGTTTAGGGTTTAGGGTCTCGGGCTCTTAGCAGGAAAAGGGGGGTATGGGTTCTAGGGACTACGATAAGGGAGTACTTGAAGGCTCATGGGACCTCGTACAGGGGTTATGCATAAGGCAACTCAGGGTAGCTAGTTACTCGTAGCCCCAATTGAGGTACTCATAGCTGTACGTCCCTGAGCCTTTGAAGCTCCTATAAAGTACCCTTAGTAGTATAGGGCACCAAATTAGGGGATCTACTCTCTAGATCCTCCCGGGGGTCTGGGAAGGCATAACATCCATTCCATCATTCCCCACTAAGCGCAAGATCTTGGGTTCCTTGTAAGACCACCCAAAAACCCCACTTGGAGGATCATGGGGCTTCGTAAGTAGGGTTATAAGTACCTTAATTGGGGTTATAAGTAAAAATAAGTATAGTTACCTTGATTATAACCCTAGTTACTAAGTCCCATGACCCTTTAAGTATCCCTAACCCACCTTCTAGAACCCTTATAGACCCCTTTGAAGGAACCCTTATAGAACCCTTATGGATCCCTTTAAGGGAAACCTAAACCCTCTAAGTAGATCCTTATTATAACCCTTTAAGTACTAAAGCCTCAAGGAGCTTCGGGCCACTGCTTACGTACACCCAGACCCGCTTTGGAGGATGCAAAAAGTAGATCCCTTAATGGGGGTTCCTTGAAAGTACCCTGAGTAGTATAGGGCCCCAAATAAGGGCATCTACTTTCTACATCCTCCCGGGGGTTTGGGTAACTGTCCCATTGCTAATTACAAGCCCCCCAGGTCAGCTACCTACGTTACACTTGCGTTTGAGGTCCAGTGATAACCTAGTCTTAAATACCCCTAAACCCTAAAGCCCAAAGTCAAACTGCAGAACCTCGCCTTCAGTAACCTAGGAATGAACTCTTTGCTGAAAGGGTCATGGGACTTCGTAACTAGGGTTATTATCAAGGTAACTATACTTCTAATTACTTACAACCCCAATTAAGGTACCTATAACCCTACTTACTAAGTCCCACGATCCTCCAAGTAGGTCTCCGAGGGTCGTAGCGGGTTATGTTGGGTGTTCTCCAAAGGCTTCGTAGGGCGAGACAGGGTCAGGGCTCGCCCCCCATAATTTTCTAAGGGGGGTGGAGCAGTGCGGAGGCTGGAGTAGTCTGACATATATAGTCCGACGGAAGCACAGGTTTCGCCATGAATAAAACAATGGTGCATGCCGGTTCAAGCTTGAGGAGTGCCGTGTTGTGCGAAGAGATGCAAGGTGCGCTGGACAAAATGCAACGAATGAACACACCCAGCTCTCAGATACGGCTTTCACGGCGTCTGCTAACTTCTGCCACTTTGGCTGGGGCCAAGGCCCGTCAGATCTGCTTGTTAAGACTGATTCAGCCAAAATGACGAAGTGGCTAAGAGCGAAAGCGACATGGAAAAGCTGAGACGCCTTGCTGGTGCAACAGCTTCGAAAGTCCTGGGCAACGTGGCGCTTGGACCACAGCAGACGTTGCTCTGTTCAGCAGGCTGAAGGCAACCTTCCGTGCGAAGTGGTGTGAGGAGAAATCCCTGCCGCCACAAGGCACTGTATCGCAGGAAGAGTGGCTCCGCATCGTTTCCGGGGTGGAAGGTCGAGTGTGTTGCAAGGCCACTTGGTTTAGGGTCCCCGTAAACCCCAAACCCTGCAACTCTGGACTCCCAGATCTTCCAATACTTCTCAATCAGGGAATATACTGGAATGTATTTTAAATTAAAGTAGGATCCCGATTATGTAGTCGACCATCGACGAGGATTGGAGATCGGGTGCATTGAATGACAAGCTGGTCCGGTACATTCATGACTTCATTTGGAGATATCATCTCCCTGTAGATGTGGACGTGAAGGAGGACCTGTTCAGTTAAGGTGGTAAAACCAGATTTGACAACTGCACCCGGGTAGTAGGTCAATGCAGCGTACGTAAAGGGTCATGGGACTTAGAAACTAAGGTTATAATTATGGTTACTATACTTATAACTACTTATAACTCCAATTTACCTACTTATAACCCTACTTACTAAGTCCCATGATCCTCCAAGTAAGTTCAGTCATACTGTAACCCCGGGAGATTCGAAGTTGCATGGAACATAGAAGCGCTCGCGACTTTTGTTGTCTCCATGTGTGCGTCCAACATCCGACTACAAGTTTCCACAATTTTTTTACCCCTGGCCCCTGGTCCTGCGTACTGGCATCCTTGTTAAGGACTGAACCCAAACCCTTCGCCTGCCTCCGACACCTTGACGAGCCAGGGCAAAAGGGTTTTAGGGTTATATCTGGCAGAATTGGGAAGTTTGATTCCTCAACATTGCGGATGCGTTGTTTAGGGCCCTAAGCCCCCAGCTCCGCCAAGCCAGGAATGCCATACCGTAACCTTAAACCCCGAACCCAAAAAACCCTGAATGCCCGAAAGCCTCAACAGGAGATGAGGAGGAGGACGACAGATCGCCCGAGGAGGAAGCAGGCGGGACAGGGCAAAACGAAGCCTCAACCCACGAGAGCCCTACTATAGAAGCTGAATACTTTCCGACAGTATTGCTTAGGGTTCCTGCTGTAAACACAGCGTAGTGGAATGTAGGGGCCCGCATACTTGTATAGATAGCTGAGGATTTTGGGCACCTTTTAATCCAGCCACAGAGAGGTTTTAGGGGAGTAGCATTTCTAATATATTGACCCTACATTACGCCAAAATCCTATTCGCTAAACCTTAAAGCCCACATAGCCCCAAAGACCGTCAACCCTATATAAACCCTGTTGCTTTTATGAGGCCCCTAGCTCGCAGTTCCCTATGTTCCCAGCCCTAAACGGTTGAGGGGAAAAGGTTTAGGGTATTCGGATGTAGGGAAACACTTGCGAGATATTGCTCGGGACAACAAACTGTAAAAAAACCCAAATCCTAAATCCTTGCAGTTTAGGTGTATACCCCAGAGCCCTTAGCGGTCTGCGGCTAGCGCGTGGCAAGCCTCCAAGCCTCAGCACCGAGCTCGAAATCCTCTGAACTCCGACCGGACAAAGAAGGGCTCGTCCCGTCAAACTCGTCCATACGGTTGATGATATAAATCCTGCATTACCTTAAGGATCCTAAACTTTGGGAATTTATGGTATATTCCTTACTATGGGCAATGCAGGATTTATATCATCAACCGTAGTGTAGTTGCAGTATTGTTCTACCCTACCTGTTCGGGCCGCTTTCCGTGGGCTTCAGAACACTTGAAGGGGGCCTGATTTTGGAGGGCCTTGGATTGAATCTTACTGGTTCTAGGTTTGGGCTGCCAGGTTTCGTCGGGTCCTTGTGTTGAGGATGCTGCTATAGATTTTGCTACTTAATCAGGGTTCTATGTGAAGGTTCCCAATTTGCGGATTTTCTGAAAGCCCAGCATTTTCATGCATCTGCGTTACTTTGCATGGTCTACCCTTGAGTGCTCCAGGCTTCCCTGAAACCGTTAACCCCCAAGTCCGACACCTACACTGGATTATTTGGCCCTGGACCGCCTTAACCCTCCACCCTAAACCCTTCGCCAACCCTAAACCCCTAAACCCCACAGTCAGAAGGCTTAGCCTGATCTTTCAACCTCTAGGCCCTCTACACCCTAAACCCTGAACCCCAAAGCCTAAACCCTGGGCCCTTAAACTCTAAACCTAAATCCTAAAACCCGCCGAGATCCTACTTAACACCCCTACACCCCCCTCAACCCTAAACCTATACCCACCCCAAAGCCCAAACCCTGAGCACTGGAACGCTTCTTCCAGCAGTGCCGCAGATATCATAAATTCAGTTAGAGTCCCTTTTAAAGGAGCCCTTATAGAACCCCTCCCCGTAAGGGTTATACTAAGTCCCACAAGCCTCCAAGTGCCGCAGATGTCGCAGACGACGGCATGCTGACTCCCGAGACGGAGGGTTTCGAGTTCGCCGAGGCCGGTAGTGAACCCTTAAAGGCACGGTTTAGGGTTTAGGGTGCCTTCTTCATAACGGAACCCAAAAAAGATTCCTTTAAAGTGGCTTCCTTTAAAGCGTTCCTTGGCAGGGTTCCGTTAAGGGATCCCTTAAGGGGGTCCTTTGGGGGGGAAGGCCCCTTAATTCGGAACCCCTAAGGGTTCCTGACAGGGGGATTCTCTAGGGTCCCCTGTAAGGCGTCCTTCAATAAGGGTTGCTCATAAGGGATCTTTGGGGTGCCTTGAAGGGCTCCCATAAGGGATCTATATGGTGTTAGGGTTTATAGGCTCCTTTAAAGGAACCTCAAACCCCAAACCCTAAGCCTTGCCGGGTCCGGAATTGGGGGATCTAGTTTTCTTCTTAGCCATGTTCGTAATCTTTGCCAGAGTCTTAGTGGTTTTTGGACCTGGTAGTATTGTCGGTATGGGTATTCCTTGTACTGATGGGTTTGTCAGTACTACGTATGCTTATCGCGCCGATTTAAGTTTTATTGTAAGACGTTGCAGATCGAAGGGCTTGGTGCCCCTCACGCCCAAGACCCAAACTCACTCACTCACTCGCATTGCAGAGCCCTGTCTACTAAACCCCCCAAAATCAATAACACCTCAGACGGTTTACGGGGTTTGGCTTCTTAAGACCGTAACTTTCCAGGAAACTTGGGACAAAAACCTAGGGACTCCAGTATCCCTTAATTAAGGAATATACCCTAAATTATTGTAGGACCCCTAATATGATTTACGGAATATTCCTTGACATAAAAGGATATTGGAGTCTTTGGGAACACAGCATCATCCCAGACAGCCCTTATTTGGGAACACAGCATCATCCCAGACAGCCCTTCATCCCCTTAATTAAGGAATATGGCTTAAAATATATAGGGCTTCATATTATGATTTAAGCGATATTCCTTAATTAAGGGGTATTGGGCTCTCTGGGATCAACCTTCAGCCCCAAACCGTCGATGCCAACTCTCAGGAGTGGCCACTCATGTTCCATGCTATGCAGCGAGGGTTTACAGTCTCTCAAAAGGAAAAGGAGGGACCCTTCATGGGGACCCCTACCCCATAATGGGCTATATAATGGGTATATAATGGCTATATTAAGGGTATATACCTAGGGGTCCTTGTTAAGGGTCCCTCCTTTTACCCTTGGAGTCTCGGATCTGCAGTTTGGGATGGAAACTCTAAACCCTATGCCCCGAAACCTAAACCCTGAAACCCCGAAACCCTAAACCTAATCCCCGAAGCCACTAAACCTCTAAACTCCTAAAATCCCCAAACCCCTAAACCCCCAAACCCCATTCCCTCAATGTTTAAACCCCTAAACCCCTAAGCTCAAAATCCCTAAACCCCTAAACCCGCAAACTCTTAAAGCCCTAAGCCTAAAGCCCTAAACCTCTAAGCGGCGGGGTAATCCAGGGTTGGCAGGATCTGGACATACGGTGGATGATACAAATCGCCATTACCTTAGTGACCCTAAACTGTGGGATTTATGGTATATTCCACGAATTCTGGTATATACCCCTCAACCCTAAACCCCAAGCCCTAAACAGGATGTGCATCATGAGCTGTAGGAAGCCTACAGATCATCAGCCCTTAGAGCCCTCTACCTTATGTAGGAGTTTCAGAAAATCAGGGGTACACTTCCTTTAGGGCTCCTCTAAAGGGTTACTATGAGGGTACTATAAGGCTTCCTTTAAAGGGCTCTGTAAGGGTTTTAGAGTTTCCGAAAATTAGCGGGTACCTGATTTCGGGGTCCTTGTGATTAAATCCTACCATTTAGGGTGCTATATTGGAGTCCCCAATTTTCGGAAACCCCCATGAAGGTGCCTGACTGACTACTTGGAGCTAGTCTTCCAACGCCCTATTCCAGTTGGTAAGGTCCCCCCCTGTACTTCAACCCCAACCCCAACTCCAATCCCTAAACCCTAAACCCTAAACCCCTAAACCCTGAACCCTAAACCCTAAACCCCAATCCCTATAGCCCCAAAACCACGACAGGTTCCCGACGATGACGTGGCCTTGCCAGAGGCCAGTGCTCGGGGCGACCGCCACCCAAAGAGTCCGACGTTACCCTTACAAGAGTTCTATAAGGGTTCTGTAAGGCTTCAATTGAGGGTTTCAATTAGGGTTCTAATACGCCTTCTATCAAAGGTTTTGTACTAAGGCTCCTACTTGCAAGAGTTCTATACAATCAGGAGTCTTTTACGGCTTCTATCACGGGGTTTTTATGCTAAGGCTCCTAAGACCACTCCAAAAAATTGCGCACCCAGGCCGCTGCCAGAGGAGCACGAGTTCGGGAGGCAGAAGTGCACCCAAGAATACACACGGTCTTGTGGCAGTAGCGCAGCTTCCACTTGCGCCAAAGGGAGATTCTGTGGCCTTGCTGCGATTCCAGGAGGCTAGGAGACTTCGAGCGATGTGAAGGCACAAATCAGCAGGGGGCTGTGCGCGAGCACGATTTCCACCCAAAAACCGCACGGGACTGCGGAGAGAGCACGATCCATCAATCCAAGCCAAGTTCACAGGCCTTACAGAGAATCGCATTTTTTCCGAGACGACTGCGGTGGGACTGTGGCGAGAATGCCATCTCAGTCCCCTACAAACCTAAACCTTAAGACCCGAACCTCAAGCCCTCAGCCCTAAGCCAGAACCCGAAGCCTTAAACAGCAAGCTCAACGCCCAGAACCTGAAGCCAAGCGCTATAATGTTCACCAGCCCACCAGAGGAAGCCGAGAGGTCTCAAATCATGACAGGTAGGGTTTCCTTGAAGGAATCTCTAAAGGTTTGGGGTTCCCTTGAGGGAACCCTACGGGTTTAGGTTCCTTTTAAGGGATGAGCTCTTTCAAGTATAAGGTGCATCCCGTTTACGGGATAGGCCTTAAATCATAAAAGGAACTCTTTTCACTTTCAGGTGTATCCCTTAATTGAAGGGTTTTGCGGCCACTGGGTTCCTTCCAACTGCCAGCTACCACACCGTTTGGGGAACAAAGCTTCTTTTGGGTGGTTGTCAAAATTATGGTCCCTCTTTGAATCCCTAATATAATTCGGCACCTAATATTTAGGGTACCCGGAAAGGGACCCTAACTTTGACAACCACCCTTATGAGATCTCAAGGATCAGCGGTCGTGCGGGAATTGAGAAAACACTACCGGGCTCGCTGGGCAGGGTTCTTGCGTTGTGTGGGGTTTGGGGATCTTGAAGGGTGCTAGCCTTTTGGGATATTACTTGGAGGGTCGGGGGACTTAGGAAGTAGGTAGTAAGTAGACTTACAAGTACCCGAATAGGGACCCTAAATAGAGGTTACGATACTTATGAGTCTCTAAAATAACTATTTACTAACTCCCCCGACCCTCCAAGTAATGTGTTCGGGCTTCACCCGTTCAAGGGTTTGAGGCTCTGGGGGTTTGGCATTTCGCATCTTTAGGGGGTTGGGGGCAGGTGGTCCAGGATTTTAGCGTTCCAGTGGAAGCATGCCACTAAACGGATCATGGGACTTGGCCGATAAGCGAGGCAACCTAGCTTTCCCTACACCTTAAATCCCGAACCCTAAACCTATGCTTTAACTACTGTTTTGTTTCCCAAATGATTTTTTCCATCAGAGCTCCGACCTTGACGCCTTGCGACCAGGATTGAGCTAACTACTTAGAGACTCCAAGATCCCTTAGTGAAGGAATACACCCTAAGTCAGTTAAAGGATCCAGCTTCTTCTTTAAATAAGGGATATTGGAGTCTCTGGATACTTATATCCCCAATTGTGCTACTCTTCCAAGCAGGCCCCCGTCAGTGCTGGTGTGGTGAGGGCCACACCTGCAAGAAAGGCAGGGCGAAGGGACGGGGTTGGTTGAAGCTTCGGAACCTCTTCATACCTGATCCGGAGTTTCCGAAAATAGGGGACTCTAATATAGCACTCTAAATTGTAGGATCCTTATGTTTCGGACCCCAAAATAAGGTACCCCCGAATTTTCGGAAACTCCCATCTCGGTGGCGTTTAATGTTCAATGGTGGGTGTGACAAGCTTGCACTTGGACCTTGCAGTTGGGTTTCGGCTCGGTAGTTCGGGCTCCTCAGCCCGAAAGGAACTTTGGAGGAAGCTTACAGGCTTTAGAGGAGAGCTTGATTAAAGGGTCATGGGACTTAGTAACTACGGTTATAATTAGGTTAACTATACTTATAATTTCGTATAACCCCAATTAGGGTACTTGTAACCCTACTTACTAAGTTGCATGATCCTCCAAGTGGGGGAACCTCGATAAGACGAACCTGTAAGGCCCAAACCCAGGGCCTCAAACCGCGTTTGGGCTGTCTGAGTTTACCGTCCGTGCTTGTGGGCTCTTCCTATTATCCCAGGGATCGCTGTTTCGGCAGCCCAGCATTCGAAGACTTTTTTGTGGGGGGTGGTTGTATTTTACGAAAACATGTATACAAACCTGAGCAAACCACCCGAGCAGGGCCCTAAACCCTTAAACCCTCAATGGGTGGTTGTCAAAATTATGGTCCCTTTTTGGGTCCCTAATATACCAATTTGGTATGGCACTTAACATTTAGGGTACCCACAAAGGGACCCTAATTTTCACAACTTCCCCCTAAACCCTAAACCCAAAAAACCCTCAAACCCCCCAATGTACTGTTTCCCAACTCGGTCTTCTCAACGCTTGCGGATGCCGGATACCTCTTGGATCGAAGCCCTGATACTTAAAGGATCATGGGACTTAGTAACTAGGGTTATAATTAAGGTAACTGTACTTATAATTACTTATAACCCCATTTAAGGTACTTATAACCCTAATTGCTAAGTCCCATGATCTTCCAAGTAGGCAGAGTGCCTCAAACATCATCTGCTCCGGAACCTAGTCTGCTCTTTCGTCCCCAACCCTCTCCAAGTCTGGGGTTCCTACTTGTCGGGTATCATGGGTAACTAAAAGGGTTAACCTTTTTGGTTATTTAGGGATTATATAGGGACTATACTACCCAAAAAAGGGTAAAGGTTACCTACTCGACTACTAGGGGTTTTTAGGGGCTCAGACCCAACAGCCCCGGAAACCAGATGATCAAGTTGTGGCTTCAGGCGCGCTGAAAGCTCCTCAAACCTTAAACCCCAAATCCTAAGCCCTAAACCCTAGCCCTAAGCTCCTCAAACCTTAGACCCTAAACCACCACAGCCCTAAGCTCCTTAAGCCTTAAACACTAGATCCCTAGCCCTGAGCTCCTTGCCTCAAACCTTGGGGTTTTGAGTCGCCCAGAGGTTCTACTTAGGTTCCTTAAAGGGCCCCTTAAAGGGATCTAACTATAGGGTTACTTAAAGGGATCTAGAGGGGTTTAGGGTTTACGGTTTGCTTGCAGAGGTTCTCAATCTCCGCCAACTCCGCGAAGGATTATGATCAGCAGTATCAGGTGGGTCGCAGCCCCTAAAAGCCCAGACACCCGAAAAGGATCCAAAAAGGAGATCCTCTGAGGGGGTTCCTAAAATGTACCTCTTAGTGGTATAGGGTTCCAAATTATCGGTTCTACTTTTTGCATCCTCCCGGGGTCTGGGAAGGAACATTAGGTAAACCCCCTACAGAACCCACCTTTTCAGGGTTCCTTATTATGAGCTCCTCATGTAAGTCCTGAAAAAGGCAGGCTTTCCAGGGTCCAGGTAGGGTTTAGGGGTTAACGGTGTTGGGAATTTTGGGAGAATCCAAAAAGCAGACCCCTGAAGGGGGTTCCTATGCAGGACTCTTTTGAGCAGTAGGGGCACTATTTTTTGATTTTTTTCGGGGTGTCGGCAACTCTTAACCCCCCAGATCCCAGAACTGTGAGACTAAATATCCTAAGTGCGTGAAGCCTCTCGGCCCCACAGCTCGGGCTTTTGCTGCGATTCGGGATAGGTATATATATATATATATATATATCTCTCTCTCTCTCTCTCTCTCCCTGTCTCTCTCTCTATATATATGTATACATTCCCACATATATTTTTTTATATACATACCCAGGGGTAAATAGGAATAATATCTTTAATTTTTGGTTCTACATGCCCTAAGGAACAGCCAGAATTGTATGTTTTGCGGGTCTAAGTTCAGTATATACATGAATATATATATATATATATATATACATACATAGTTGTTTTTGCTTTGCTTTGAGTACCAGGACACCCAGAGACCTTTGATGTAAAGCTGTAGAGTTTGGACATAGAGCTGTGCCTTTGTCGGGGGCGAAGCAACAGGTAGCACTCTTTACACATCCGCTTCCTACGCTTGACTCGTGTATCCTGAATCTAAACCCTAGACCCTAACCTACACACTATCCCCTAAACCCTAACCCCTAAACTCTAGACCCTGAATCCTACACCCGAAACCCTAAACCCTAATGCACTCGGAGTCTGTTGCAGAGCGCTTCTTTTGGTACTTTGGAGGGGCCATAGCTGCTCATGGCTACTGCACAGCCCAAAAGCCGCGAATCCGAAGCTGTGCCTGGCAAGGCTTCGCAGTGAGAGCGCTTTCTGACATCGTCAGAGACCCTCGATCCCTGAGCCCTAAACCCTGAACCCCCAGGGACATTTCCTTCTTTTAAAGCAGCAGGTCAGCAGGGAGAAATCCCGCTTTTAAACCCAGAGACTCCAATATCCCTTAATTAAGGAATGTACCTTAACCTATAGTAGGATCCCTAATATGATTTAAGGAATATTCCTCAATTAAAGGATACACTAGAATCCAAAAAGTTGGATTGGAAACCCAATAGCCTCAATCCCTAAGAGTAATGTCTAGGGAATCCCAGCACTATTTGGCCTTAATTCGGTTTCCAACTTTATGGGGTTTACTGTATTGGAGTCTCTGGGAAGCAGCCAGTGGGCCCGCTCTTAGCTGCCCGGACTCAGCTCAAGCAAGAAGCAGGGAAAGCTGCCCAGAGAGCCCAATACCCTTAAATCATAATATGAAGCCCTATTCAATTTAAGCCATATTCCTTAACTAAGGGGTATTGGGCTCTCTGGGTGCCACGGACAGTAGGATTTAAGTCAGGGCCCGTAAACCCTAAACCCCAAACCCTGAAACGGGTTTTAGTGAGAGTCTCCAGAGGAGTATCGGTGAGTGCATATTTGGGCATCAAAGCATCCTTGGTTAGAGGCTAGAGGTCTAGTGAATGCCCTAGACCCTAAACCCCAAACAGTGGCTTGCCGCAATGTGCTCGGTTAAGCCACCCTAAGTCTTGATAGGTTTAACCGGGAGGTTCACGGGGTCTTATATCCAAGGGTAAAAGGAGGGACCCTTAATAAGGACCCCTGGGTATATACCCTTAATATAGCTATTATATACCCAATATATAGCCCATTATAGGGTAGGGGTCCCCATTAAGGGTCCCTCCTTTTCCCCCTTTGATTACAGGAGGTGTTTCAGCTTCCGAGTTCAGGGTGTGGGTTTTCCAAAACCCGAAACCCTGAACCCCAAGCCCTAACCGGGCCCTAAACCCTAGCCCTAGACCTCCAAGTCCTAAATCCGAAGCCCTAAACTCTAAACCTTAAAGTCATTTTGACTAGACCTTCTGAGGCAGAGAGACGGCCCATTTCAAGAATTCGATGTGCAGTCCAAAATTGGGTGCTGATGACACTTCCCAGTGCCTGCAGCGAGTTAGGAGGCATCCTGAAACCCAAAGCTTCAAACTAAACCCGCAGCCCCAAAGCATCCCAAAACCATCCCTAAACCGGTGGAGCAAATCCTCGAGTTTTTTGGGATCCCAGTCCTTGCCCAGACACCCGAAAGGATCCCATACATAGATCAAAGCCAAACACTTTTCAATTCGGATGGTAATACTGGGTTCTGGAATACAATACTTTCATATTTCTTTGCGGACCTGTTCCTCCAAGGAACCATTATGAAATGCAGATTTATGTTTTTTGTGCACATGACCAAAACCTGTTTCTAAGTACCCCATAAAGGAACCCTTAACTCCGAATCCCTGACCTTCCCCTCATCCTGAGAGTACCCTTAGCAGGGACCCATGAAAGAACCCTAAACCCTAAACTTTAAACTCTAATCCCTAAACTCCGAATTCCTGACCTTCGATATCCTCTTCGCTGCGTTGGAAGAAGCGGGCTTCAACAGCGAGCCTGCCGCCCGGCACTTGCCAACGCCAAGCCCTCGCTTGAGGGTTGCCGAGGGTTGAGGGCATAAGGTCGGTTTCAAAAGAGAAGAGAACTTGTCTCAGTACGGTCGATGACACACATCCTGCATTACCTCAAGGACCCTAAATTATGGGAATTATGGGAAATTCTTTGTTATGGGAAATGCAGGATTTGTATCATCAGCCGTAGTGGTACCTGTGGTGGCCAGAGTCAGAAGAAGAGTAATGAGCAGGACCGGATGTAGCACTGTAGGAGAGGGGTTGGTGTCTCGAAGACAAAGCCGGGAATTTCCCAGCAACGAACTCTTTAACATGCCAGCGAAGGCATTTTCCTCGCGAGTTCCATTTTCGCCCGCACTCTAACCCTAACAATTCTACAGAGGTTTGAACCGGGGTTTACTAAAAGGGTTGCTACGAAGGTTCCATTCAAGTTGTGACCGGGTTGTATAAAGTTTAGGGCTGAGGGGAATATTAAAGCTCGAGCAACTAGTGAAAGCATCCCGCTTTATACCCTTCTTGTTCAGGTTCTGTAGGGGTGTAAGGATATTGCAGTCCCCACAGACTTATTTGAGGCCCCTGAGAGGATTAAAGGTATGATTTCGGTTTGAGGGTTTCGGTGAAAGATTACAGCTTACATTCTCAGCTTGATGTCGGCCATGCCGGAACTCGCCGACAGCCTCACACAGGCTGGTTTGAGCTTGTTTACCCACACGATTGCTGAGGCCACTGGGTGCAGACAGATAAAGTTATGATCTTTATGTATGTTTCGGGCCTTCCTTTTGCATATCTTCATAAGGACCCCGAGGAGGGTAGGGGGCGAGGGGGGGTAGGGGCCTTATGCAACCGCAGGTGGTTTCAGAACATTGTCCCTAAACCCTAAACGCTAAACCCCTAACCCTAAATCCTAAACCCCTAAACCCCAAAAACCTACCCTGAAGTCCTAAACCCTAGGCCCTCCTGCGAGAGAGACAGGCTGAGAGAGACAGAGAGAGAGAGAGAGAGAGAGAGAGAGAGAGAGAGACACGGGGCCCGTGCTCAAGGCTTTCGCGTTTGTAGTACAGCTTGGGAGTTTGGGGTTTAGGATTTAGGGGTTTAGGGTTAGAGTTTAGGGTAAGTGGGTTTGAAGGGTTCTTAACCGCCGAAGTTATAACGAAGAAGCCGTAGACTGCAACTCTAGTGCGTCTGATGGTGCCAGAAGTAGTTTCGATACAGTGTCGGAGCTTAAATTGCGGTCCCGGTTGCTTCCGCTTTTTGCAGCAGCTGCGCATGGTATCTATGACCTTTTCCCCTGGTCATCATGGAGCCCTCGGGCCAGAAAAGCTTGAGACCAAAGGCCTCCTGGCTCCTCAGCTAGAAGGGATTGGGGATTTAAGGTTTACGGTTTAGGGCTTAGACAAGAATAGGGATTAGGATTTAGGGCTGAGGCTCTACGGATTTTTAGTTTAGGGGGTTTGGAATTAAGGGTATTAGGGCAACTACAAAACCCAGAGCCCACTGGTGGGAACCTAATCAAGGAACCCTGGCCCAAATAGAAAGTTCCATATGAAGAACCCTTATAAAGACCCATGGTTTCGTAATCAGGTTCCTACATTACTTCAGGAGCAAGAGGCAGCCTGACGAAGTCCCGGCAGAAAGCCTCAAAGGTGCGCCCTATACCCTCAGACTATGCAATTAAATCTCATGGGTCATCACAACAAGGGTCCTCTTGCAAGTATGCGCGCTGAACCCTCAACCCGCGGCCCTGTCACCCGAAACCCTTAACCGAAGTTGATTTACATTTAAACTCCAAACCTGAAAGCCCCAGGCCCTGCAGCCATTTCGGCCGAGTGGCACATCCATGAAGACCAGGGCGAGGAATGCAATCGGATGGCCAAGGAAGAAGCTTTTCAGCGTGCACGAGCCGCTTGTCGGGACTTAACTGTGATTCTGTCAGTGTCAAAATTGCGTCGTCGTCGTCGTCGCCGTCGTGGTAGTGGTAGTTGCCGTCGCAGTAGCAGAACAAGCAGAAAGAGGTAGCAGTAGTAGTAGTAGTAGTAGTAGGAGGAGGAGGAGGAGTAGGAGCAGGAGCAGGAGCAGGAGTAGGAGTAGGAGCAGGAGTAGGAGTAGGACCGAGTAGGAGTCGGCGTCGGAGTAAGAGTCGAGTAGGAGCAAGAGTAGGAGTAGCAAGGAGTAGTAGGATTAGCAGCTGCAGCAGGAGAAGATGGAGTAGCAGGACTTGTCGTCGTCGTGGTCGAGCGCTTTGATGTCGGTCAGGGGTCGGGGTTGAACACCCCAAGAATAAACCCAACCCTAGCCAAAAGGACGGCTCAGCCATCAGTAGCGCTTTCCGTGGAATACAGCTGTGCCAGAGCAACATAGTATGGCTTGAAAACTGTTGCCAAATACCCGAAAGCTTCAACCCAACTAAACAGTAAACCCTACAGTCCTAAAGCCAAACCCGATACAATAACTCACAACCTCAAACTTTGAATACGTCTGGAGGGCTGACGGACGAAGGCGTAAATTGAGGTTTTGTTGCGTTGGTCTGTGTTTTGGGGCTTTCCATGAATGCTCAGAAAACGATGAACCACAGGGCCGGAAATGCATATCTTAGGAGCTGCCCCCACCCTGTAATAGTGACTATAAAGAGTTTATTAGGGCCCTATTATATTCCTGTTATACCACTATTACAGGGTGGGGGCCCCTTCTAATGTATATCCGCCTTGCCCAATCCGTCCTTCAGACCTTCTTCTAAGTTTATAGTTCGGCCCGAGTTTCTGAACCCTAGACCTCATTCTAAGTATATAGTTAGGCCGTTCTATGAAGCACCCGACCAAACCTTGCGCCCTAAAGCCTTCTCTTTGCATCTGTCCGACGCCGGAGTTGCAGAGATGCCCTGGCATCCCTCGAAATCTCCGCATGAGTCTTTTCGCACAGGTGTCTCAGCACGGGTTTTCAGCAGTTCTCTTGTTTCCGCGTCCTACCCTAGCGTCCTACCCTAAACCCGGAAAAGCCCGACAGGGCCCTTGGAACAAGTATGCTGTTACCTTAAACCTTAAACCCTGTGGGTTTTTCGTGAGACACCTCTCACAACACCTGCCTAGAGAGGCGAGTGGGGAGGTTCGTACAAAGCCGACACCTTAAAGCCACACCCGAAATCTGAAACCCAGAGACTCCAATAGCTCTTATTAAGGAATAGACCTTAAATGAAAATGGGGATCCTACTTTTGTTTTAAGGTATATTCTTCAATTAGGGGATATTGGAGTTTCTGAGAACCTAACCCCCAAGTCCTAAACCTTTAAACGGAAAACCTAAAACCATACATTGAATACCTTGCTCAACCCAGCTTAGCCCTTGACCCGAAAAAAAGAATTCCCCTCACCCGAACCATGGACACACAACCATAAAACCCTAAACCCTAGACCTTGTCACTCCGACTCCGGAATTCCAACAAGTTGTATCACTTGAGTTTGCGATTCGGTCTTTGGGGTTTTCGGAGTACTTACCAATGCTCGTAGTATTCTCCTTACAAAGTTCCTTTAACAGAACTACTAAGAAATATTCCAAAGCCCTAGACTAATTATGAAGGCCCCTTTCTCATAGACCCCTTGTATGACCGATATAGACCCTTTGACTAAACCCTTACCGGAATTCGAACGTGGACACCCTTCGAACTTATTAAGGCCCCTAAAACACATCCAGCCCTAAACCCTAATTAAGGCCCCTATATTACATCCCTGCGCCTTGCTAAGAACAGCCCCTGCATTCCTCTTTCTTTTCTGCAGTTCTCTGCCGCACCCGAGCAAAAAGCCAGCAGGATCGTAAATGTCAGAGACCAGAGTCTGTTTTTGCCGGTTCCACCCTAAGCCATGAACCCTGAACACTAACGGCTAGACCGTAAACCTAACCCTAAATCCCTAAACCCTAATCCACCAGAATCCCAAGCGCTAAGCCCCAAAATGAAGAGGGTTTTTGGGCAGTGTGCAGGACCCTCTGACTTGCGGGAACACGACCAAGTCAAGTTTTCCAACATTAGCGGGGACGTAGCTAACCGACTTGCTGTGTCCCCACGTTTTGCAAGCAAGACCTAAACCGCAAAGTTCAATCCCCAGAACCCCCGAGCCGTTCCAGGGTCGAGGGTTTCTGGTTTGAGGGTGTAGTCAGCAAAGCAAGATAAGAAATTTTAGAAATACTGTTCCTTTAGTGTCCCTCCTGTCAATATGCTTTAATTGAGAATAAATGCAAGACATATTGTGCCCCTATCGTCCCTCCTACCAATATAGTTTAGTATACCCCAGAAAAGACTCTCATTGGTAACCCTAGGTTCCTATTCAAGCCATAGTAAAATAGGTTTCCATTCATTAAGCGTTTTGTAATTACAGGAACCTGGCAAAAAGGCCCTATTCTAATTATTATGGCCACTATCAGCAAGACTCTGCTGAAATTTTGCTCCTGGGTGACAGCGCACAAGTGCACACCTATTGGCAGCCTGCTGAGAGTACCCTGCTTCGGGTTCAGGTTCAGGGCGTCAGTCAACACCGAACATCCTGAGCTTAGAGACCTATACGTTTCATCTACGCCTCACAGCGGCATCATAATTGCTTTCGTTACTCTTTATGTTCTCGGCTTCCTTTCGGGCTTTCCAGGAGCCAAGATTGGCTGACAAAGTCTTTCCAGCAAACCGAAACATGTTTACTTAAAGCAAAAACCCTCAACCTTAAACCGAGCAAGAGGCTTGACAAATTACTAACACTAGTCCTGAGGGTTCGGCTATTTAAATAGCGTATGCCAAAAAGCTACTCTAAGCATTAAGGCTCCTATACTGAACACTAAACCCTTTAGGCCGACGGAAAGAGGCATTAAACACAAAAAAACACCTGTTACCCTAGGGCTCCTGGATCCCGGGTGCCCAAACCCTGGCCCCCAAAGCCGAAACCCTCCCCCAGAAGGCCCAAGACCCTGTTTGGGGCCTTAGGGTAAGACCCTACATGCCACCCTAAACCCTAAACCCCTACACCCTAAACCCTGAACCCTCAAGTCCTAAACCCTAAACTCCTAGATCCTAGACTCCTAAGCCCTTGTAATTCATAATTAGTTCGTCCCTGTGTTGTATCTGTAGCAGAGATCCGTGCGTCAGTGTCGCCTGGACCGACGACTGCTTCACAAACCCCTAAACCCTAAACCCCCAAAGATCCCGTGTAGATCCCTTAAAGGAACCCTTATAGGATCCCTTAAAGGAACCCCTAAACCCGACAGCCTAAACCCCCCGAAGGCTCTCAGCAGGGACGCCGCGAGTAGCTTACTAGCATCTTTCTCTTCCAGGGAGAGCATCTTGCCGGCTCTCTTTTTAGAGGTTTAGGGTGTTCGAGTTTAGGGTTCAGAGTTTAGGGTTCAGGGTTTAGAGGTTACAGGTTTAGTTTGGGGTATCATGTTTCAGTTGTTGGGTTTCATGTTTTGGTTTCGGAGCTTTCGTTTCAGTTTTGGGGTTTATCTTTGTGTAGAGTTGAGGATTCACGATGTTGAAATCAGCCCGAAAGGCAATCTTAGCCGCCACAGCACGTTGGGGAGTACTCCACCTCTTCAGCGGGTCTCTCCCTGGATCCACGATGTGCATCATGATGCGGTGCTGCGGCGGCGAGGGTAAGACCTAATTTATTAACGCTACACCCAGCTGATTCAATTTTTGGCTTGGCTTCTAGAGTGCTTTACCCTGTAATGTGGGAGTTTCCGAGAATAGGGCACTCCAATATAGCACCCTATATACCAGGATCCTTATCATAAGGGACCTCAAAGTAAGGTAACCTTAATTTCCGGAAGCTCCCATATCACAGGAACTGTTATTACATTGAAGTTCGCAAGTCCTAAGCTGCCACAAGCCCGAGGGTGGAAGACCTTACCTTAAGGGTCCAAAGGACCCAATAATTAGGTACTTGACCGGTTTAGGATAGTAGTTATGTAGCTCAGTATTTAGGAGAGTATATGACCATTATGTACTTGGACCCTTAGAATTAGTACATGATGCAAGCCATACTAGCTAACGGCTGAACCTTACAGCCGAAACCCTTAAACCCAAAAGTCTACATGCGAAGACACCCTACACCAGTTGAAAGTACTAAGTGCATCATCGCCGAACCGCCTTATGTAGCAATCCTATTCTCGCAAATGCCGGGTACGTTCCGTTCAACTAAAGTATCCCCCAAGCCCTATTGTAATCATGAAGGTCCCTCTTGAACTCGTGTAGCAACCCTTGCAGCCCTTGCCCTTTAGAGGAACCCATGACAGAACTTTCTTCCCAGAGAGCCCAATGCTATGATTCCCTATATAATTTAAGCCATATTCCTTAATTGACCCCCTTTTTGATCCCTTTAAGGAGCCCTTTTAAGGAACCCTAGGTATTCCTCAATTAAGGGTCTTTGGGCTCTCTGGGTTTCAGGCGCAAGACTGGCATCCTTGTGGCTGCTCATGATTACTTGAAGGGTCATGGGACCTAGTAGCTGGGGATTCTGAATAAGGGTTCCTTTAAAGGGATCTATGAGGCTTCTATACTGGGGGGTTCGGGCTATAGTCCTGTTGTGATTGCGGGTATTGGTATTACTTATTCTTACTACTATTTTACTGAGAATTATTGTGGCTGTTGCTGTATTACTAAGTACCCATATCACCGGCACCAGCGCAAGGGAGAACCAACAGAAGACCACCGCGCCATACACTCTGGCTTCATCATGATGCATCGGCATAAACTGCCTGCCGGTCCGTACAAGCGAGCAGCAATAAGCCGGACAGGGTTGTCCCGGTATAATCAACAAAAGTAGTCCTTTGTAGTCGCAGTACAATTATCGGACCCATAAGGGGCCCATTCCCAGTATAATTATAGTAAAAGTGTTGTATAGCTCGCGACCGGTTCAGATTCTTAGGGTCTGTATGTATTGCATGGTTCTTCAGTCAAAGCGTTAGGTTATACAGCCATGCGGTAGCCTTGCACAAGCCATGAACCAGCATGTCGAATTTCGAGTTTACTCTTGCAAGCCTCAAATCCTAAAACCACCACATACACCCGGGACCTTTTTGTGACGCCCTACTCTTGGTAAGTAATGTTGCAAGTACCTGAATTGAGGTTGTAAGTGTCTAAATAAAAGTATTGCAACCTTCTGTAATAAACCCCATGATCCGGGAAGCAGGGGGGTTCTAGTTAGGGTGAAAAAGGCTCCCCGTCATCCTTCCAGTGGCCCCCAGAGAGCCCAATACCCCTGAATTAAGGAATATAGCTTAAATCATAATATGCAGCCCTATATAGTGTAAGCCATATTCCTTAATTAAGGGGTATTGGGCTCTCTGAGCCCTTTTTCAGGACAACCCTGTTGCCAGATGTCTAGTGATCGATCTCAAACTCTTCTCGGGCGATTTGCGGAAGATCGGGCACCGGCGGCGCCTGCTTTGGGGCGGTACCACAGAGGACTTCATGACTTGAATAATATAGAGGCTTAAACAAAGACCAACACTATTTTGGTGGTTCCTTGTTTTATGTGTAGGGCCCTCAAGGTTCATGGTTTAGGGAGGTTTGGGGGTTCAGGGCTTCGGGGTTTAGCTTCAAGGTTTAGGGTTTCGGGTGTTGGGTTTTCACTTTAAGCCCCTAAACCCCTAAGACTTCCCTAAGCCCTAAACACTAATCCCCTCAACCCTAAGCCCCAAACCGACCCCTAAGCTCGTGCGCGCCAAACACGGTGATTCCGGTCTCCCGCTTTTGCCCTATCCTGCGCGATTCACCAAAAAATCAGCGAGTTGCAAGCTTGAGGTATGGGTGTAGCGTGATTTAGGGTTTAGGCTTTAGGGTCCAGGGTTTAGAGTTTAGGTTTGAGGAGCCTAGGGTCGAGTTGCAAGCTTGAGGGCTGGGGGTTCTTTCCAGAGTGTTATGTGGGTTGTCAAAATTGGGGTCCCTTTTTGGGTACCCTAAATAATAGGTGCCGTACTTTTTTAGGAACCCAAAAATACACCCTAATTTTGACAACCACACATGTGCGTATTGGATTGTTGGCATAGGGTGTTGCGGGATAGCTATTCTACAAAGGGTTGAAGAGGTTTGGGTATGGGTTTGCCAGTAGGAGGAGGTCTCCTAAATAATGTATGCTGAAGACAAAAAGAATTTTATGAACAGTTGATACAACACTGTAAAGCCTATATATAAGCCCTTAACAGCTGATACAGCACTATAAAGCCTATAATAATCCCTGTAAGACCTCATACGACCCCTAAACCTATAAGCCCAAAATCCTCAACTCTTAAGCCTACACCGTAAAGCCCAAAAGGTTATTTCAGATCCCTGAGCCCTTATCTTCCTTGCTCCCAAGTCCGCAAAGGTCAGTTTCGAAAGGTTACATGCGGATTTAAGTTCAGGGGGCTGGGCCGTTGAGAGCTTCTCAAGAGGGTATCATGCGCTTTTGGATATAGGATCTAGGAGTTCGGAGTTTTTGGGCCTATAGCAAGGCTTGTGCTGAAGGATCGGACATTTACGATTGGGTATCGACTTTCATCAAAGGGCAGCCGCTGTTTCTGGACTCGCAAAACCCATCAATCCCACACTCGAAGCTCTGAAACCCTGAGCTGATCAACTGCAGACCCCCAAACCGTTCAAACCCCGACACTGTCAGACCAAGCCTGAAAACCTACACCATAAGACGTACTTAGAGGGTCAGTGCACATCTGAAGTCGGTTTGAGGAAGGGTTACACGCAAGACGACTCCAAAGAAGGTGCTTGCAAATTTGATTTCAATCTGGTCCGACGATCCCTAGTACACCCGAAGACTTAAATCGACCCTGGACCTCCGAACCTAAACCTTAAAACAGCCTGAACCCTTAACCATAAACCCAAGCCCTACACCTTAGACTAAAACCCTAAGGGTCCAATTACATAATAATCATATACTCTCCTTTCTATTGAGCTGCATAGCTACTATCCTACACCCAAGTACCTAATTATTGGGTCCTTTGGACCCTTAGACTAAAACGCCCTAGACCGTGGCAGACAAGGCTCTCCCCCTCCGTTACGGCTTCTTTTTTTACACTCGCTCCGTGCTTTCATAGTCTCTGATTGCAACGGTTGAGGGTCTAGCGTCTCGGGTAGAATATACACTTGAATCCTACCCTGAACACTAAACCCTCAAGAATCAAGATTATTAAGCCCGCGGTATCATGGAACCCTTACAGAAGCCCCTTTGCAGACCAAAGCCTGAAACCCTAAACCCTACAGCAACCCTAAATTTTTGAATCCCAAACCCTAGCCACAAATCCGAACTGCTAAAGCCCGTAGTTTAGCAGCCTCAAGGGCCTTGTTAAGGAAGCCCTTAAAGGAACCCTACTTGGAGGGTCGGGGGACTTAGTAACCGGTTATGTTAGGGAGTTATAAGTACCATAACCCCAATTAGGGTCCCTTTTCGGGTACTTGTAAGTCTACTTACTACCTACTTACTAAGTCCCCCGACCCTCCAAGTATTCTACGTATAGTATGATAAACACCTAAAACAGCCCGCCAAAGGTCCACGAAGAGGAAGGAGCCCTTGACGGAACCCTGTTGTAGTATTCGCTTATGGTAGCCTTAGGGGTCCCTTAAAGGAACCCTCGGGGGATCCCTGGGCGGCCACCGTTTCTTTCCCTTAATCCTAAAGCCAGTGTTCCTCAAACCCCTGAACCCCCGATCCCAAAACCCTAAACCCTTAACTCCCTAAACCATAAAATGCGAAACCCTAAACCTTTTTTTCACAAAACGCCGAGGCCAACCCTAAACCCTAAAGCCTAAACCCTAGACCCTAAACCCCAGACCCAAAGCCCTAAGCCCTTTCAAAGAAACCCTTAAAGGAGCCCTTAGAGGAACCCTGAAAGGAACCCTTTTTTTGAAGCCGAGGCTCTCCTTCATCCGGGAGCAAAATCCGCCCTACGGACCCCAGGAGCAGCCAATTGCCATGCTCGGCCGCTGGGCCTTTAACCGAAACCCTAAAAAACCTTAAACCCTAAACCCTAAACCCTAACCCCTAAACCCCTAAACCCTTAACCTTAATCCCTAAACCCTAAACCCCTAAACCCTTAACCTTAAACCCTAAACCCTAAACCCTTCTTTCTTTAGGGGCTCCTTTTATCCTTTCAAAGTTCCTTTAAGGGTTCCTTGAATCCCTTAAGAGTTCCGTTAAGGGTTCTATCCTTAAAGGGTTCCTTTAAGGAACCCAAAACCCTTAGGGCTTGGGTCAAGTTTGGGTCAGGGTTTAGGGTTCAGAGGTTTAGGGTTTATAGGGGCCTTGATGGGGTTCCTTTAAGGGCTCTTTTAAGGGTTCCTTTAATTGTTCCTTTAAGGGCTCCTTCAAGGGCTCCTTGAAGGGTTCCCTTAAGGGTTCCTCTCAGGTTTCTTTAAGGGTTCCTCTAAGGGCTCCTTTAAGGGTTTCTTTAAAAGGGCTTGGGGCTTTGGGTCTGGGGTTTAGGGTCTAGGGTTTAGGCTTTAGGGTTATGGGAGCAATTCGGTGCTTCAAACTACGGTTGGAAATGGGGCATCCAGGCACTTTCAGCTGCCTCTGAGCCGAAAGTGTCACCGAATGCCCTCACTTGAAGCATCGCGGGACTGAGTAAGTTAGGTAACAAGTAGACTTATGAGTACCCTAAAGGGGGTCCTACTTGGGGTTATGATTTGTTTAAAAGTCTATAGAACAACTACTTAACAAGTCCCCCGACCCTCCAAGCATAGAGCCGTGAAGGCTTGAGGGTTTTGAGGAGCTAAGGGGTTGCAAAGTATGCCGGTAGATAGAACCAACCCCAACCCAACCCCGAGCCAACTCCTGAACCTAAAACCACTTATAGATCCCTTTAAAGGAACCCGTATACAACCCTGAACCCCAAGCCCTTTTCACAAGCCTAAGACCCCTGAAGCCCTAACCTGCGACCCAAAGCTCAGGCATGCGAGACATCAACCAGCCCTTCAGGTGTCTTAGGGTTTAGGGGTCCGAAGCCGTGGTTCATTGTAATATAGGGGGGCCTCAATCATTATTGGGTTTTGGGGGGCGATTATACTATCATTATAATCAGGAACCACCAAAATAGTATTGGTAGAGGGGTCCGAAGCCCCAAACAAGGTTCTGAAGGGGCGTAGGGCTCAGAGGTGTCCTGTTCCGGGATTTATGGGTTCAGAAGGCTTTTCGGTTCCTGGGCTCTGGTTTCTGTTTGAGGGCTTTCGGTTCCTGGTGAAGGAATCAAAGGTATTACGGAGTAGCAGATTGCAGTCAAGGTTTGGTACTTAAGTTTCGGGTTCAGGGTAAAGCGTGCCAAGTTCGACATTGTTACGGTTGATGTTTTCATCCTGCATTACCTTAATGGCCCGAAACTATGGGAATTATGGTATATTCCTTATTATGGGCAATGCAGGATTTATATCATCAACCGTAGGAGTCGGATTTGGGGGGGTTTAGGCGCATCCAGGGGCATAGCAGCATTCGGGGGTGGAAGGTTGGCACGCCACGCCACCATTGACCCCACGAAGCACAACTCATGAAGCTTAAACCCTGCTTGAAACCTTAAACCCTAAACCCTCAACCCTTTGTCAAAGTTGGGTAATATTTTACATTTTTATGCGTACTTAAATCAAACAAGGATTAAAAATGCAAACGTTTAAGCCTATCCCGACCATGAACTAGAACCCTAACCCTTCGACTCGACTGTAGCCGAGAAGTGCCGGAATCCAGAAGCCCCAGGAAACGGAGATCCTCCCCCCCTTTTACCATATCTTCCAAGATCCAGTAAATTCAGGAACATACCCCAAATCATAGTAGGGATCCTAAACCGTAAGCCCTAAACTTTATGTGTAGCGACAGTGGATCCTAACGCCTAAGCCGTGTGAGTCTAGGGTGGCCTGGTATAAAGCTGAGGGCTTAGAGTCCTAGTAGTAGAGTAGGTAACCTTTAACCGTTTTTGGGTAGCATAGTCCCTATATAACCAAAAAGGTTAACCTTTAGTTCCCCATGATACCCGACAAGTAGGGAGTGCTTTGGGGTGCCGGGGCTAGGGTGCTTGAGGGGCTAAGGTTCAGGGCGGTTTAATGTTTTGGGTTCAGAGTGTACGGTTTAGTGCTTTAGGGTTTACGGCGGTTTAGGGCTTAGTGTGCTTTAAAGTTCAGGGCGGTTTATGGTTTAGGGCTTAAAGGACTCAGGACCCGAAACCCTACATGGGTGGTTGTGAAAATTATGGTCCCTTTCTGGGTCCCTGATATACTACGGCACCTGATATTTCTGGGTTTTTTTTAAAAAGAAGGACCTTAATTTTGACAACTACCCACATCTTGAAGCCGGACTCCAAACCCCAGGCATCGAAACGACCCAGACCCAGAGCCCCTCAACAAGTGCTGAGCCTGAACTCCCACATCCTGCAATCGTAAATGATGCCGACTACATTCCCAACATGTTAATCGCAGCCAAGATAGATTCCTATTCTTGCGTAGATTTCATTGATCTTTTTCTTAAACTCTAACAGCAAATGATTTCTTAAACCCTACTTGCCCTAAACCCGCCAAATCCTCGACCGTAAGCGTTAGAGCCAAAACCCTAAACCGTGTGCAAGGTATCACCTTCCGCAGATGCCCCTGTTCTTCTCCTTAGCATCCGCTTCCCTTGGCCTCTTCATGGCGCGACGGGGAGGGGGTTTTGGGGTAGGCTTGTTGGGCTTTCGGTTCAAGGATTAGGGTGTAGGGTTCAGGGCGAGGGTTTGGGGATGGGACCGGGTTTTGGGCGTAGGGGTTCCGGCAATTTGAGGCTGAAGGGTTGGAGTGAAGGAGTGCCTGGAGTATGGAACATGGCTTCTGAAGCTTGCTGTATACATCTTGTCGACATAACCTAAAAGCCAAGTCCCGAATCCTAAAGAGCTTACTGAGAACAGAGATATTTTGAAACTTCGGTGTGGGACCTCGGCTGGTACCAGGTCGTGAAACTCTAGGGCTTGTGAAATTTGGGATTTAGGATAGAATGTAGGGGCCTTAATAATTAGAATATGGTTTTATAGTAACCCTTCTAGTAATCTTTATAGACCCTTTAACAGGAACCCTTTAACGGAGCCCCCGTCTATTTGTTAAGGCCCCTATACTACTAGGATGTCCAGTAGTACCCTTATTGCCTTTTGCAGTCCTAGGTTCCTTATAAAGTTACCCAATACCAAAAAGGGGGGCCCTTTTATTTTTACCCTAAACCCTAGACCCTAAACCCTAAACCATTTATATCCCTAGGTTACTGGGCGTCCTAGATTAGTATCCTTCTGGGCCAGTCCGAGTCTTTTGGGTTGGTCTCGCTTAGCTAAACTGTCGGTGACTCATAATGTAGGAACCTGATTAAGAAACCTTTGGCCTTTACGAGGGTTCCTTGTATGAATCCTACTGTTTTCGATATTCATATTACAACTAGTAAATAAGACTGTGTAATGATAACTAGCCATCAATCATCACAAGCAATTGAATAATTATTCCGACAGCTCATAACTGATGCCAACAAACATTTTTGTTGAGAAGAATAAGAAGTATTACAAGAAGCAAGAGTAACACCAGTCTTGTAAGACTTTATAAGTAACAAGACATAAGTAAATCAGTAACTTTGGTGCTCTGATTGGCCTAGCAGGGAGGTGTCGCGCAAGGTCTCAGCGATGGATTTTTTGAGGTTCCTTGAGAAATTAATCTGATGCTTGGTTTCTCTCTTCGAAACTTGACTGTCTCTGTTTGAAACTTCACTCAAGGAGTCTTCAGCGGCAAAGAACCGGTGCTCGCGCTTCTCTCATCTTTTGTTTCTGTCTTGGCTATGGCTGGTGGCTCTGGCGAACGTGAGCCTCTTGCTGAGTCGCCTGTCAGTGACGCAGATGAAGAAAACCAAGGGATTCCAAAGCAGACGCAGGCACCCATTTCCCGCACGTTCCCATGGGGCAAGTTTTCTGTGATCATGGCTCTATGCTTCTTCACAGGCTGCTTCCTCGTCGCGTGGACAGGTGGTCACGACGTGGGACAAGAGAGGTCCAGTGGCAAAGTTCAGAATGCCATAATGGGCGGGTATCATGTTTACCAATATCTGGCACATCAATGCCGCCTGCACTTTTCCTTCTTTTGACTTTATGAGATGGGATGCTCATTCCTACAAATGAGCACGGTACACACTTGTCAGTGTGTTGGACTTACGCCCGAAAACCAGGCTGCCTACACATGTCTCCCAGATCAGATTCTCTTTGAATACATCCCTTACGAGCACAGAGCCAGAGAGCTAAGCTGGCGCACGTTATTGTCGTAAGTTTAGAAGGGCCAAGTGTAAAGTGTACAGAGGCCATTCTTTAGCCCTTTCTTGACGAGCTCGTTGCTAAGCATGTTTGAGCATCAACGTGGCTCGTCGATTCGTTCGCTTGGGCAAAAGATGGTGCGCTCCGGGATGCACCCTTCGGTCGCCTAAACCTTACTTGGAGGGTCAGGGACTTAGTAAGTAGGTAATGAGTAGACTTATAAGTACCCTACAAGAGACCCTTATTGGGGCTATGATACTTACATGTCTTTTAAACTAACTAATTCATTACTAAGTCCCCCGACCCTCCAAGTGACCTAAACCCTTGACCCAGACTTGAGGCTCGTCTTCTGCTTGCCCCTCATTGCTCAAGCCAGGGCACGCGATGTACTACAGCGGCAAAAGTCATTACCAACAGGGTTCCTTTAAAGGGGTCTAGAATCTAGAAGGGCTATTATACGGATTTAGTATAGGGGCCCTAAATATAAAGAATTACCGCTACTATTCCCGGGGTTCATTATTGTAATTATAGTATACTGGGACTGGGACCCCCAAACCCTATTGTAATTATTAAGGCCCCTACAGTAGGGTTTAGTCTTCGAGGTTCGGGTTTTCCAGGGCTTCATGTGATACCGCTAGCTAGTTCAATGTGTGCATGTTTGTGTCTGACTTTGTGGCTGTTCTTGCGGAAATGCACAGTCGCATGGTAGAAGCATCTCCAGGTAATGTGGATACAGATATCGAACAGTAGATAGTGCATGCCGAGCGGCAAACTTGCATCCATAATATATCCTCGCTTACCTACACGGCTACAAACATACCTGGATGGGCGTCGAGGATATTTTAACCTTTCTTTATGTACAGAGGCTTCAAAGGGCCAACCTAGATACCCTGAACCCTAAAGCCTCAACCATGCCAAACCCTAAACCTTAAACCCTAAATCCTAAACCTCTAAACCCTAAACCCCTAAACCCTATACCCCTAAGTACGTAGGACCTTTATGTTCTATTTGGCATTCGGCTTCGTTGTTATAATTCTTTGCCACAGAGATCCGTATTCGAATATCTAGCCTTTCAAGTTTTAAAGGTTTTCAATTTTTGAATGGCTTCTAAAATCTTTAAAATTTAATTGGCCGGCCAATTAATTTTTAAGGATTTTTAAAATTTTAATGGCCTTAAAATCTTTAAAATCCTTGAAATTTAAATGGGCCGAGGTTTGGGCTTTGGAAAAGTTAGCAAACCATTATTTGTTTTAAAAATCTTTGAAATCTTTAAAATTTAATTGGCCTGCCAATTATTTTTTAAGGATTTTTAAAATTTTAATGGCCTCAAAATCTTTAAAATCCTTAAAATTTAAATGGGCCGAGGTTTGGGCTTTGGAAAAGTTAGCAAACCATTAAATTCTTAAAAATCTTTAAAATCTTTAAAATTTAATTGGCCAGCCAATTAATTTGTAAGGATTTTTAAAATTTTAATGGCCTTAAAATCTTTAAAATCCTTAAAATTTAAATGGGCCACGGTTTGGGCTTTGGAAAAGTTAGCAAACCATTAAATTTTTAAAAATCTTTGAAATCTTTAAAATTTAATTGGCCTGCCAATTATGGTTTAAGGATTTTTAAAATTTTAATGGCCTCAAAATCTTTGAAATTTAATTGGCCGGCCAATTAATTTTTAAGGGTTTTTAAAATTTTAATGGCCTTAAAATCTTTAAAATCTTCAAAATTTAAATGGGCCGAGGTTTGGGCTTTGGAAAAGTTAGCAAACCGTTAAATTTTTAAAAATCTTTAAAATCTTTAAAATTTAATTGGCCGGCCAATTAATTTTTAAGGATTTTTAAAATTTTAATGGCCTTAAAATCTTTAAAATTAATTGGCCGGCCAATTAATTTTTAAGGATTTTTAAAATTTTAATGGCCTCAAAATCTTTAAAATCCTTAAAATTTAAATGGGCCAAGGTTTGGGCTTTGGAAAAGTTAGCAAACCATTAAATTTTAAAAGACCTTTAAAATCTTTAAAATGTAATTGGCCGGCCAATTAATTTTTAAGGATTTTTAAAATTTTAATGGCCTTAAAATCTTAAAAATCCTTAAAAATTAATTGGCCGGCCCATTAAATTTTAAAGATTTTAAAGATTTTTAAAAATTTAATGGTTTGCTAACTTTTCCAAAGCCCAAACCGTGCCCTCCCCTCACCTTCCTCACTCTCCCCCACCTCCACTCCCTCTACCTCTCCTCTTCCCTTTTCTCTCTCCTGGAATCTCCACCCTCCCCCACCCTCCCTTCTCTCCTTCTTAAATATCCCCCTAAGGTTTAGTGAAAACTCAGATCCCAAAACCACAGATCTTAAGGGGTGTCCCCCTAAAGGTTTTCATGACAAGTAAGTGCAAAAAACACAAATCGCAAGGGGTGTCCCCCTTAAGGTTTTGTGAAGATTCAAATCCCAAAACCACAGATCTTAAGGGGTGTCCCCTAAAGGTTTTCATGACAAGTAAGTTCAAAAATCACAAATCGCAAGGGGTGTCGCCCAAATATTTTGTAAGAACTCAGATCCAAAAATCACAGATCGCACGGGGTGTGCCCCTCTCAGGCTTTTTAAGAACTCAGATCCAAAAATCACACATCGCAAGGAGCGTCCCCCTAAAGGCGTTTGCAAATGATCCACCCTGTGCCTCTCACTTGCCTCCTACCTCCCCCACTCCTAACTCATTCCTTCCCTTCCCATCTCATGTCTCCTCACCTCCCATCACTTTTTCTCCCATCCACTCATCTTCTTATCATCTTCTTATCACCTTCATCACTTTTTAATCTGTCTTATGGGGTCTATAGAGCCCATATAGAAAGCTTCATAGATATATAAACCTTACAGATCCTCGAGATAAAGAACTTGTAGGAACCGCTTATGTTTCCCACAAATGGAGTCCTTTATAAAAAAATCTTTGAAAGATCGATTATATGGAGCCCTCATACACAGTCTTTATATACTCCTTATAGAAATCTATAGATCCTTTGTACAGATCCCTGATATGGAACCCTTTGTAGAAAACCCTTAGACTATACAATCCAAAGAACGCACCCACCCTCCACTCCCTCTACCTCTCCACCCATCTCCCCACTCCTTCCTCTTCCCCTCCCTTTGTCCACCCGCCCTCCCCTCATCCGCGCTTCTTCATTCACCCGTAACCCTTCCTGATTGCCATCTCACTCTGCTCCCCTTTCCCTCCTGCCCCTACCTGCCTTTACCTCCCTCTTCCCACCCCTCTCCCCACCTTTTCCTTGCGCTCCCTCTACCTCCTCTCTCCACCCACCCTCTTCTCCCTGTTCCTCTCCACCCTCTCCCCACTCACTCACCCAACCCACTCAGCCCGGCCAGGCTCCCCAGCTGGCCCTGCCTCAAAGCAAGCCGGGCGTGCTGGCCGTGGATCTCAGCAGGCCCCTGCCCACCCTCGAGAGCCCACCAGGCTCAGCAGGCCAGGCCGCAGGCAAGCTGCGAGCTGGCCGCCTTCGGCAAGCTGTCTAACATTGTTTCTTATCCACTTTCACCTATTCCCCCGCTTCAGTCCATGCCCTACCTTTCACTCCTTTCCAGACCCTTCTGATATGAGTAAAATGAGAGGAGGAGGTCAGAGGGACGAAGAACAGCTCTCTCCATTACTTTCTCATCTGCTTTGACCCCTTCCCTTTCCTGGCTCCATGCATGCCCTGCGAGAAGAGAAGAATAAGAGAGAAAAGAGGAAGAGCAGAGGAGAAACTGGTTTCCCCTCTTTCATTACGTAGCATTTCTTTTGGCCACTTCCTCCACACTTCTCGTATCTTCCTCTCTCTTCTTCCTCTGCTGGGCTTGAAGCTCTCTCTCGCCCTCTCCGCAACTCTCTTCTTTCTGTCGAGCGGACGAGCGGTGGGAGAGGAAGGGCACAAGGTGAGTGAAGACGAGAACACTTCTTCCTTGTCTTCCTCCACAACCTCTTCCTGGTTTTTTACCAATGAGACGGTGAGATAGGACAAGCAAGGCACTTTCGACTGCTTTCTGCATCGCTTCCCCTCCCCTCCTTTCTCTCACTCTCTGCCTCTGTTTTTGCTGGTCTTTCTCTCTTCTCTCTTACTTTCTCTCTTTGTTTCTGTGTTTGTTTCCTTGTGGCTCTCGTTCTTCTTCTGCCCTTCTCGGATTGTCTCTCCGCTTCTGTTGTCTTTCTCTTACTCCCTTGTCTTCTTCCTTGTGAATTGTCCTTCTTCGACGGGAGGCAGGAAAGGCAGGAGGAGAAGGAATAGGGGGCAAGCGATTCTTTCCAAGCGAACATAATAGGCGGAGAGAAGCGGAAAAGGGAATGTGCAGAAGTAGACGGGAAGGGAGGGAGGGAGAAAGAGGGATCTGGAGAGAACAATGAAAAGGAGGATGGTGAGGTGATGAGAAGAGTGCCCTTTGTGTGCCCTGAACTCTCCGTTCCTTTCATTTCTCCTTCCTTATGAAGATGAATAGGGTAAGAGAAGAGGAAGAAGGCGAAGGGCAAGGAAGTAAGAGAGGCGAGCGAAGGAGGAATTCTCCTTTCTTCTCCGAACCGTCTTCCCGCATCTCACCGCTTCCTTTCTGTTGTCTGCTCTTCTTTCCTGATGTCTTCGCAGAGCCTTTCCTCCTTCTTATCCTTTTCTTTCCTCTGGTCATTCAAAGAGGAAACGATGAGGAGACGCGAACTGATTCTCCTTGCTCCTTCTTACCACACTCTGCTTCTCTACATCCCCCTGCTTTCTTTATACTCGGTTTGGTGTTCATGTCCTCAAGAGGCCCCCTTAGGGAGGAAGTTGGTGGCCTCCAGAAAGTTGTGGAAGTGTCTGAAGGCGCCTACAAGCCTCCTCGAAGCCCTCGCGAGGCCCGGAGTCCTTTGAGATACGGCAACACTGGTACTCTCTCGCTTCCTCTTCTGTGTCCTTCTTCCTAGTCTTCCTCGTTTCCCTTTCTTTCGCACTCGACTTCCCCCACTCTCTGTCTATGACTTTCTCTTATCCACTTTCACCTATTGCCTCGCTTCAGTCCATGCCCTAGCCTTCACTCCTTTCCAAACCCTTCTGACATGAGCAAGCATCAGGAGAATGAGAGGAGGAGGTGAGAGGGACGAAGAACAGCTCTCTCCGCTACTTTCTCTCATCCGCTTTGACCCCTTCCCTTTCCTGCTCCATGCGTGCCCTTTGCTAAGAGAAAAATAAGAGAGAAAAGAGGAAGAACAGAGGAGACAGGGGCTTCCGCCCTTTCATTACGTAGCTTTGGCTTACGCTTCTTTCTTGTGATTCGTCCTCCTTCCTTCTGAGTGATAGAGGGAGAAGGACGGGAGGCAGGAAAGCCAGGAGGAGAAGGAATAGGGCAAGCGATTCTATCAAAGCGAACATAATAGGCGGAGAGAAGCGGAAAAGGGAATGTGCAGAAGTAGACGGGAAGGGAGGGAGAGAGAAAGAGGGATCTAGAGAGAACAATGAAAAGGAGGATGGATGAGGTGATGAGAAAGAGTGCCCTTTGCATGCCCTGAACTCTCCGTTCCTTTCATTTCTCCTTCCTTATGAAGATGAATAGGGTAAGAGAAGAGGAAGAAGGCGAAGGGCAAGCAAGTAGAGAGGCGAGCGAAGGAGGAATTCTCCTTTCTTCTCCGAACCGTCTTCCCGCATCTTACCGCTTCCTTTCTGTTGTTTGCTCTTCTTTCCTGATGTCTTCGCAGAGCCTTTCCTCCTTCTTATCCTTTTCTTTCCTCTGGTCATTCAAAAAGGAAACGATGAGGAGACGCGAACTGAGTCTCCTTGCTCCTTCTTACCACACTCTGCTTCTCTACATCCCCCTGCTTTCTTTATACTCGGTTTGGTGTTCATGTCCTCGGGAGGCCCCCTTAGGGAGGAAGTTGGTGGCTTCCAGAAAGTTGTGGAAGTGTCTGAAGGCGCCTACAAGCCTCCTCAAAGCCCTCGCGAGGCCCGGAGTCCTTTGAGATACGGCAACACTGGTACTCTCTCGCTTCCTCTTCTGTGTCCTTCTTCCTAGTCTTCCTCGTTTCTCTTTCTTTCGCACTCGACTTCCCCACTCTCTGTCTATGACTTTCTCTTATCCACTTTCACCTATTGCCTCGCTTCAGTCCATGCCCTAGCCTTCACTCCTTTCCAAACCCTTCTGACATGAGCAAGCATCAGGAGAATGAGAGGAGGAGGTGAGAGGGACGAAGAACAGCTCTCTCCGTTACTTTCTCTCATCCGCTTTGACCCCTTCCCTTTCCTAGCTCCATGCATGCCCTGCGCTAAGAAAAACAAGAGAGCAAAGAGGAAGAAGAAGAGAATGGGGCTTCCGCCCTTTCAATACGTAGCTTTGGCTTACGCTTCTTCTGGCCACCCCTTGCTCCCTTCTCTTATCTTCCTCTCTCTTCTTCCTCTGCTGGGCTTGAAGCTCTCCCTCGCTCTCTCCGTATCTCTCTTCTTTTTGTCATTTCTCAATCTCGTCCTTTCCCTGGTCCACTTTCCTTCCTGGTTCCCACTTTTCCGCCAGACAAGAAAATCAAAGAAAGGAGAGCGGGCGAGCGGTGGGAGAGGAAGGGCACAAGGTGAGTGAAGAGGAGAACACTTCTTCCTCGTCTCCCTCCACAAGCTCTTCCTGGTTTATCACCAATGAGACAGTGTGATAGGACAAGAACAAAGAATGAATAGACGTGGAGGTCAAGGCACTGTCGGCTGCTTTATGCATCGCCTCCTCTTTCTGTCTCCCTTTTTGATTATCTTTCCCCCATATTTTCTCTCTTTGTTTCTGTATTTCGTCCCTTATGGCTCTCTCTCCGTTTCTTTTGTCTGCTTTCTTACTCCCTTGTCTTTCTCCTTGTGAGTCTTCCTTCTTCCTTCTGAGTGATAAGGGGAGAAGGACGGGAGGCAGGGAAGGGAGGAGGAGAAGGAACAGGGCAAGCGATGGGACAAAGAGAGTGAGAGAAAGTTGAAGATAAGTATCAAATCAAGCATAATGTAGTAGGCGAGAGAAGTGGAAAAGTAAATGTGCAGAAGTAGAGAGGAAAGGATGGAGGGAGAGAGAGAGAGAGAGAGAGAGAGAGAGAGAGAGAGAGAGAGAGAGAGCGAGGGGGAGATGGACAACGCAATGAACACGAGGAAGGAGGAGATTGTGAGGAACAGTGTCACTTGCTCTCCCTGAGCTCTCCGTTCTTGTCGCTTCTCCTTCTAATTGTGAAGAAGGATAGGAGCAGAGAAAAGAAGGCAAGGGCAAAGAAAGTCAAAGAGCCGAGTGAGGGAGGAATCCACCTTCCTTCTCCCAACCATCTTCCTCCATCTTATGTCTTCGCTTCTGTTTTCTATTCCTTCCAGCAAGGGAGCAAGGAAAGAGGGGACAGAAGAGATGAGAGAGCGAGACACGGCAGAGAGGAAGACAGAGCAAAAAAAGAGAGAGAGAGAGAGAGAGAGAGACAGAGAGAGAGAGAGAGGCGGAAGAGAGACAACGCGAGAGGAAATGAAAAAACGAACCACGTCGAGAGGAACTGACGTCGTCCCTTTGCCCCTCCCTCGTGTTACCCCTGTCATTGACAGCAGAAGGCGACAAGAAAAGCAACAGAAAAAAGATCAATCAAAGGAAGGAGAGAAGGGAGAGACGAGAGAATGAAGAGTTCACTTCGTCCATCTTCATGCCTATTCCTCTGTCATGACTTCAATTTCTGTGTCTTCTTGACAAACGGCAGAGTGGATAGGCAGGAAGAGGAACGGGAATGAGAGAAAGACACAGGACGAGAAATACACAAGACAGATTCTTGATGGTTCCCGGCGCGAGAGGGACGGGAGGACATTGTGATAGACTGTGATAGACCCTAAAACCAGCACGGAGAACTTGTGAGAGCGTAAAACCATCTAAATCCTCATAAACTCCAAACCTTAGATCTTCCATAGTATACTGACCGCGGTAAACCATAGTTAGGAGCTAAGACCCTAGACCCTTAAACTCCTGTCGAGACTTTACACTGTACACGCTTCGGCCTCCCGATGTAACCGTCGTGCCAGACCTTGTCGTCGCCGTGTTGAACCCAGTCGTCGTCGTGCTAAACCGAGTCGTCGTCGTCCTTGTCGCCGTGGTGTTGTTGCAGTTTAAATACAAAGCCCAGCAGGATTGCCAAATAGACCCTAAAGGTCCATGCCACATACCCCTAAAGCCCTAAACCTCGACATGTATGCATGGCAAATCCACAGCCTCGCAAGCCGAAGGGCGGAAGGTGTCCAGGGATGAAAGCTCTACCTGTGGCCCAAATGACCTATCTTAAAGGCACTAGAGGTATGAATTATGTGTACACACACATATATATATGCACACACTTATTTATGCAACTGTATATACATATGTATAAGTGTATATATATATATATTCATATATGTAGATACACATAAAAACCTGGTTCTTTTCAGCTACGCGTAAACGCTACCTCTATGGTGGTGTTTCGGATGTATACGTTCGTGGCCCGGGGATTTGCTTGAAGCAGGCTCGTTCGAAACACTGACCCCCAAGCCGTAGAGAATCCAACCCCTCAGTCCCAAAATGCTAACCGATCATGCCAACCTGAAGCACACAAGCACCACTCATAGCCGTATGGAACCCTTGCAAACGCCCAAGCGCCCTGTTAAGAGCTTTGTTTAAGCCTAAAAGGACCATGTAAAGAGTCTACAAACTTGGAGCACAATCTGTAGGATCCGAAATTTAAGCCCCTGAAGGTGTGCCTGTTCACCACCCTGATGCCAGTGCCCAAGATCGGGTTCAATGGACGACTTGGAGGGTCATGGGACTTAGAAAGTAGGGGTATAAGTACCTTAATTGGGGTTATAAGTATTTATAGGTATAGTTACCTTAGTAATAACCCTAGTTACTAAGTCACATGACCCTTTAGGTACTGATTGGGGAACACGGCGCTGACCGTGCAAATCGGAGCTGGCCGAAACTCTAGATCAGTTTGTTCTGTCCGGCTAATGATCGTGACGACGGTAACCGTGGGTGGCGGTTTTGAGAACTTTAAACATTGATGACGATATGCATGTATATATATATATATGCAGAAAGCCCTCTCTATCTCTCTATCTCTCCATCTCTCTACCTCTCTATCTCTCAATCTCTCAATCTCTCTATCTCTCCATCTGCTACGCCTCGATCTCTCTATCTCTCTACCTCTGTCTCTATGCTTATCTATATCTATATCTATACTGATATGTATAACCGAAGCTTCGTGCAGGCAGTACAGAAGGTAACATCGACTGCAGATACACATAACTACGGACCCCCCAAAGCACATGAGCATAAGCATTTTATAGGGATACCCCTACCTTATTGGGCTTCATTATAAGGGGATATATATATATATATATACATATATATGGGATATCCCTATCCTTTGCTTTTTTGGGGCCCTTCCTAAACCCTAAACCGCCCAGGCTGTTGGAAGTGCAGGGTTCCCGGAGATGCGTGGACATCAGCTGGCTCGTCAGTAAGGCAGATGAGAGGGGGGCTTTCAGGATTTAGGGCTTCTATGTGGCCTAGGGTCTAGGGGTTAGGTTGGCAGGTTTAGGGTTTTTGTTTAGTTCAGGGTTGACGGTTTAAGCTTAGGGTTCAGGTTTTCAGGGTGTTAGGGGCTTGTGCAGGTTTGTCACGGGCGTTTTGTCGGTGCGGTTCAGGGTTTCGGCTTCGGGTTAGGGTTTCGGGATTAGGGCGTAGGGAATTAAGGCTTTAAGGTTCAAGAATGTGGAGGTTGTAGGTCGGGCTTGTGGAAGGGAGCTTGGCTCACGACTGCACTAAGAGTGAAGATTCATGGTCACAGAGCTGTACATGTCGGTACATGTACAAGAATTGGGAGCCTAAGCAACTACGACTATGGCAACCTTACTCCTGGCTCTATGTCTAAGCATCCTTCAAGAAGACTCCAAACTCCCTTGGAACCGACAAGGCTTTTTGGCACTGTTTTGAGTCTTGAAGTGAATGCTGTGTGCTAAAGATATACAGCGATTCCCATGGCCATATGGTTGCGGAACTCCGGCCCTCCCAGCCGATCCGAAACCACGCAAAACTTGAAGTGCTTGAAGGCGAAACAGGTTTTTTAGCCAGCAGAGTTTACCTCTGTAGTAATTCGTCAAAATTCCTCGGGGCTTCCACTTCCATGAGTCATGACAGTGTAGTGATTGACGCGTGATTGAAGCATTTTCAGTTGGACCATTTGCACGGCATCGCCGACCACCGCATGCATAATCTTGGAAAGCGGGTCATGCTGTAGATATCAGACATGGGCCATCAACGTGAACTTCAACCCCGAAGCCTATACCCCACGCCCCGAATGTACAGACCTTCATGGTGCCTTGTTTGCAGGGCGTGACGGTCTACATGAACCGGACGCTTCCGTGCATCTGTGCACCTCGGAGTTCAAGATTGGGCTTTGCGTAAAGAGGTCACGACTCAGAGCTTCACGGGTTGAGGGTTTGTTCAAGGGCTGCAGGGAGATGTTCGCGTATGGCGACAGGGCCCAAAGCGAGCAACCTGTAGTTTGCATTTAGCAGCTGTGGCTCCACTTGCATCCTGTCCTCCATGTCGGAAGCCAGTCTCGTGCAGGCTGATACCGAAATGGAGGTGCCTGAAGCAACGGCGACATCGGAACAGGTCAGTGACGTAGTTTTGGACTTCGGCGTGGACGTGATGCCGGCTAGCGCTACTTTGCTTCGACTGGCCTCCCCTGTCTTCAACCGCATGCTTGAGAGCGGTATGAAGGAAGCACAGCAAAGGGTCATCAAGGTGGATGTGGCAAGCAAGCAGGAGTTCACAATCTTCTACGACTTACTCGGACCTATGGCATGGAGCACCGATAAAGTGCAGGAGGATAATGTTGATTCACTTCTTGCAATCAGCGACTACTACCAGGTGAAGACGATCAAAGAGACCTGTGAGACTTTGCTGCTTGGTCTTTCGCCCACTGGCGATCGCCTGGTGCAAGCGCACAAGCACGGCCTCGAAAGGCAGTACAAAAGGTGCATCAGTGAGTTGGCCAAATTCAGCACGAAGGAAGACCTGGAGGTGCTCCGCCAATCCGGGCCCGACATGCTGCTGGAGGTGGCCCTCAAAAAGCAAGATATGTTGAATCCGATCGTCGCCTTGCAGGATGAGATCTTCCAGTGCGAGGCCTGCGTCCGCACTGCCCCGTTTGGCAAAGGTGGGGGGCTGTTTGGGAAGTCTCAATCCGATGCTGATCTTGCGAAAGTCCGGGCGCCTTTGAAAAGGTTGCTGGAACCTCTGCTTCAGGCGGTGCGGGAACCTCAAGGTGGACAGATTTTTGGAGACTGGGGCGCATGAACTGCCAGGGCCTTCCGGGTCTTGATGCGTTGCACAGTATGTGTCTGTCAGTTTGTCTATGAGACTGCGAGGTGGATGAGCAGTGATCGAATCTATTGATCAATGGCTGCAGATGGGTCGAAGGCCATTGCCACCAGGAGACTTGTGGAGATTTTCTCTTGAAAGCGTGCTGAGGGCATTGCCATGATCTTCACCGTGCCGTGATGTGCCAGAAGTGCACCGGCTCGACGTTCGGGCATCAAGAGGTTTGGGCACTGCATGAAGAAATTGCGTACTCGGGCCAGTCTGTTCAAGGTAGCACCGCCGTAGCATCGCCGTGTCCCTGTCCAGTCGTGTAATGGTCGTTCGGTGTCTTCCAAGCTTTGGGGAGAGGACGATAAACATCCGAAATCCCGAATTAAGATCTTCGCGGTTCGGAACAGAAGCTCCTAAACCCTAAACCCTAAACCGGTAGAATCTTTGTTGTGACCCAGACACAGCACCTACATGGGCTTCACAGGCGACCCTACGCCTTAAATCCTAAGCCAAGGCTGCCTCGGATCTTTCCGGAGCTTCCTCAAACCCCATCTAGGGGTTAGGGTTTGGGGTTTAGGGTTTAGGGGGTTTAGGGGGTGTAGGGTTTCGGGCCTAGGGTTCAGGATTTAGGGTTTATGGTTTAGGGTTTAGGTTAATTTTGTGTTTTGAGGGGCTTGCCTATGATACCTTAATCCCTATACGCCCAAAGCCCTAAGCCCTAACCAACCTTAATAAAGAAGCCTAAAGAATTACCAATATTTTCCTTAGGGCTCCTTATTATAATCATAGCATAATATGCCCCAAAAGCCTACTATATGCACTAAGGCCCCTACATTATTACCAAAGCAACTGCCTGGGAGACTTCTCGAGGCTTTCGGCGTATCGGACTTTGAAGGTTCTCACGGGTACTTTGAAATAATTCTTAATTGCTGTCTACTATAATCCTGAAGGAAACAGCTGAAATCATAATCATAAATTGTGCAAGGGTCCCAATTTCAGCATAAGGTTGTGGCAGTGCAAGAACATTCGGTTTAGGGTCTTCGGGTTCAGGGTTTTGGTTATACACTCCAGGGGTTATGGTTTAGGGTGTAGTTTAGGGTTTGGGGTGTAGGGTTCGGGGTCAAGGGTTTTGTTTTCGAGCCCGTCTATTGGCTCGATAGCTCGACGAACGTTCCGAGCTTCCCCCAAACTCCTTCACTCTTATATACATCAAGCGGCCCTCAAAGCCCTAGATGCATCTTCCCGCGCTCTGCAGCGCCTGAGCACCAGACGCAAGACCTTAAACCCCAAACCCCAAACCCTAAATCCTAAAACCTTAAACCCCAAACCCTAAATCCAAAACCCTAAATCCTAAAACCTTAAACCCCAAACCCCAAACCCCAAACCCTAAATCCTAAAACCTTAAACCCCAAACCCTAAATCCAAAACCCTAAATCCTCCTAAAACCTTAAACCCCAAACCCCAAACCCCAAACCCTAAATCCTAAAACCTTAAACCCCAAACCCTAAAACCAAAACCCTAAATCCTAAAACCTTAAACCCCAAACCCCAAACCCCAAACCCTAAATCCTAAAACCTTAAACCCCAAACCCTAAATCCAAAACCCTAAATCCTAAAACCTTAAACCCCAAACCCCAAACCCTAAATCCTAAAACCTTAAACCCCAAACCCTAAATCCAAAACCCTAAATCCTAAAACCATAAACCCCAAACCCCAAACCCTAAATCCTAAAACCTTAAACCCCAAACCCTAAATCCTAAACCTAAAACCTGAAGCCCCAAATCCTAAACCTGCCACCTCAACCCTCAACTCGGATTAAAGTAAAAGCCCAAAAGTTGAAAACCATAGCCTCAATCCTTAAGAGTGATGTAAAGGGAATCCCAGCACTATTTGGCCTTAATCCGGTTTCCAACTTTATAGGGTTTACTGCAAAGTGATGCACGATGAAGGTATTTCTCTTCATGGCCGGCTGGTACGTCGCCAGGCTGCATCGCAGATCCCGGTCTCAGGGTTTGGGATGTCAGCTTCCCTTACATAGGGGTACTTAGAAATACTTGTTAATTTTTGGTTATTATAACCCCTAAGAAACAGCGAAATTAAAATTTTTGCTAGGGTTCTAAGTTCAGTATAGTTCCGAAGAAGCCCAAAGGCCCGCATTGCTTAAGTCAGGCTGAAACCAATTCCCCAATTCCTCAACCCGAGAGCAAACTCCCAGGTTTACGTCGCATCCGGCTTCGGCACACCCTAAACCCTAAACCCCTAAACTCCTAAAGCCCTAAACCCTAAACCCCTAAACCCTGGACCCCAAACCGGCGTGCAAACTCCCAGGTTTACGTCGCGTCCGGCTTCGGCACATTGCTTTGCTTCATCGCCGGCGCCTCGCTGCGACCTGGCTGATTTGGTTGGGCCCGGCACTACAAAGAGATATGGTTCCATATTTTAGTCCTCTACTTTCTGCGAGTCCCCATATGTATGTATACACATACATATATATATATATATATGTATATGTATATGTATATATATATATATATATGTCTATGTCTATGTCTATGTCTATGTCTATGTCTATGTATATGTATATGTATGTGTATATATATATATATATATATATATATATATATATCACAAATATATCTAGACATACATATGTATATATATATATATATACATACATATTTTAATATGTTTAGATAGACATGTATTTGCTTTTGAAACACAGTTTCGAAGCTGGTATTTATAGGTTTGTTTGTGGTCGTGCTTCGCGCTCGGTACATCGAGCTGATGGGTCAGACTCTTTTTTGGGGTTCCTTATTATAATTCCAGTATAGTGGGCCCCTAAACCCAATTCTACTCATTGAGGCCCTATATTTTGCTTCCAGTGGCTTTGGAGGGATTTGGGGCTTCGTCCTTTCAAAGGACAGGGCGTAGAGTTCAGGGTTGCGTTGTTGCAGCTTCTCAACACCTCCAGAACACGGAGGATTCATTACTTTTGTCATTTTAACGCACTCATTCGCATCCAGATGTCGGAGGCTTCAAAAGGTGAGATGAAGTTAGGTAGGATTAAGGATCTTGTCTCTCTCTCTCTCTCTCTCTCTCTCTCCCTCTCTCCCTCTATATACATATATACGGACTACTTAGTATTTAAGATTGCCCCACCTACCTTCATCCTATCCCTATCGCAAAATGCTGAGCAGTTAGGCACTTTTTGTTTAGCCCTGGTTCGAAGCCTCTTCTAAGTTTTGGAGCCCGTGCAACACGTTGCTGTGGTCGTCTTCATCGTAGGGTTTTGACTCGTAATGGTCGAGTTCGGAGAGAGTACTGGGAGCAGTGTTATAATTCGGTCCTAAGGTAACCAAGTCTGTTCAACTCAGCAACAGTCAGCGGGGTCTGCGGCTTTTGTAAACCGTCAAACACAAAATCAAGCAAAGCGCGGAACTAGCGGTCCGTTTCTAAGGCCGTAGCCACCACGCCCATCGGCCCTCCACCTTCATCTTATCCTGCATCCTACAGATCCCGTATAGGTTCTGAAGCTTCAGACCTCATGCCCCCCCCTTGCCATAAGACCGAAGGCGCAGATTGAAAGCCCCGACACCTTTGGGGCTTGGGTTCCCCGTGCCGTAAGCCGAAGGGTTTAGGGTTTAGGGGATCTCCGTGCTGCGAGGAATATGGTGAGCGCCAAGGCGGGCCGGGTTTTCACCGAAGGATCCTTCGTAGCAGCTGTGGGATCAGAAGAGCTTCCCTGGCATGGACATATCATAATGTAGGAACCTGATTAAGAAACCATGGGCATATAACGCCAAAATAGTAGGATTCATATCAGGAACCCTTGAAACAAGGCCCAAGGCTTTGTTTTAATCAGGTTCCTACATTACGTATAACTAAAGTATAACCGTAAGTAGAATCCAATCATCGCCTGAGTAACACCATTGGGAGCTACCTTGAGTTATGGTTGCAGCTAAACTTAAGTTCTAAGACCCAAGCCCTAAACCTTAAATGCACTGATACTTAAGTCCTAAACCCTAGGCCCTAAACTCTAATTGCAGATATGCTGAAGTCTTACACCATAAGCCCTAAACTCTAACTCCAGTTATAAACCCTGTGATAGTAGTAGAAGAAGTAGCAGAACCCTAAACCCTAAACCCTATACTAGTAGTAATTAAACCCTAACACTTAAGTTAGAGCCTCAGCCTGAAGCTTAGGATGTTCGGTAAGAGTCAACGGCTCTGTGATCGAGGATCCCTAATCTTGGAACCTTGCAAGTCCTGAAGCTTAAATCCGGAGCCCTGAACCCTGTCTACCTGTGTATATATATATATACACACAATATGTACAAGCTATATATATATATATAATATGTATATATATATATATATATATTATATGTTTACATGATATAATCATATATACACATATACCCACACGCACATAAGAGCTAGTCTAGGAATACCGCTAAACCCTGAACACGAGACCTTGAACCCTCAGCCCTAAGCAAGTAGAGGCATATTGCTTAGAAGGGGCCCCCACCCTGTAATAGTGGTATGATAGGAATATAATATAATCCTTATAGTCACTATTACAGGGTGGGGGCCCCTTCTAAGGTATATTCCTCTTAATTAGGGGGTTTTGGAGTCTCTGGGAGGACTGGGGCGGGGGACTTGGTAAGTAGTTATTTTGGACTCAATTAGGGGTTCTCCGGGCACCCGCCTCCGCAGGTCGGCGTGAACACTTGCGTAGCTGCCACAGCGCGCCTCGCCAATGCCCTTTGACCTCAATGGAGGGTTTATGGGACTTAGTAACTAAGGGTTCTGTCAGGGTTCCCTTAAAGGGATCTATAGGGTTTCTATAAGGGGGGTTTAAGGCTACTTAAAGGGTCATGGGACTTAGTAACTAGGGTTCTAATGAAGGCAACCATACCTATAAATAGTTATACCCCCAATTAAGGTTCTTATAACGTTACTTACTAAGTCCAAGGATCCTCCAAGTAGGGTTTAGGGTTTGGGGGTTCGGGCTTAGGACAGTTTAGGGTTACGTCCTTCCAAAGTTCAGGGACTTCGGGCTATAGGGACTCGGGTTTGCGGTGTTTGTTGAATTGCTGGAGAGATGGGTTGTAACCTTCACCTTTTGTTTACATGCTCTTTTTCACACTTCATATCAAAAGCACACCCTGAGCACAACATATAAATCCTGAACCCTAAGCTTCTGGGCTGAAGGAAGATGGCATTCAAGAAAGAAAACCCTCAACTTAAACCCTAAACCCTAAACTGCCTAATCCTAAACCCTAAACCCTGAACCTTCAACTTAAACTCTAACCCTCATCCTTAAACTTAAACCCTAATCCCTAAACTAGACCTGCTTAACTCTTTTGTCGACTTCTGCCGGGGGTCAAGGCCATGGGAGAGCAGCTGGAAACGTCGGTGGCTGGGCACGGTTTAGGGTTTAGGGGTTTAGGGATTTCATAAAATGGCACGGTTTTGATTTTAGATACATCCTGGGGTTCCTTTAAAGGGATCTATGAGGGTACCTTTAAAGGGTTCCTTTAAGGGAGCTATAGGGGCTTAGGGTTTAGGGTCCAGGTTGATGATACAAATCCTGCATTACCTATAAATTAGGAATATACCATGATCCATAGTCTAGGATCATTAATGTATTGCAGGATTTATATCATCAGCCGTAGTATGTTCAGCTTGTCAGTGTTGAGGTTTATAAGTCAAGATTAGAGTTTAGAGGTTGTAGGGTTAGTAAAGGATTCCTTTACGGCCTCCGTTCAGTCTTCTTCGTGCAAGGGTGACTAGACGGGTCGCGTCGGAAGAATGTTCGTCGTCGTCCTCCTACTCCCCTTCCGCCTCCTCCTCATCCTCATCTCGTCCTCATCCTCATTCTGAGTATTAACTACTACCAGTATTATTAACTTTATTATTGTCATTTATCGTCACAGTTGCTATTGCTGTTATTATACTATACCGTATTCCGTTTTCCCAGGATTAAGACGCCTATGTTACCCGAAAGGACTGCAGGGTTTGGAATTTAGAAATACTCGGGCTAAGGGTTTGGGGTTTAGTATTTTCTGAAGCCTTCCCAGACTCCGTCATGATAGGAGAACCCCTCCCTCCCCCGCATAGGCATCCAACAGAGCTAGAGCAGGAACTTTTCGATGGGTTTCCTTTTAACAGTTTTGGGGAGGGATCTTGCAGAAGGAGACACTGCCCGAGGATGGACATGTTGTTTCAGGTGTGGTCATGTGTAGTCTTTGGTTTGGGGGCCTCATTTTTCGGAGTTTGGGATGTAGGTGGTTATGGGTTGCCCTAGCCCCGCAGCCTCAATGCTGGGCCGCAGTCCTTGAAAGCTACATCCGGCCCCCATCTTCGATTCTTTACGCCGTAGGCAAAGTCATGTGACTTTGAGGCATATTTCTCGAGGCATATTTCCTCAGGCATATTTCTTGAGTCCACCAAGTTGGAAACAAAGCCAAAAGAAAGACCCATGCGCATGGAGCCGACAAGTTCCATCACAGAGCTGCAGTCTGCAATCGATAAAGCCCTCACAGCACTTAGGGTTCAATGAGCCCAAACCCAGCTGACCGTCTGAGCCCTAAACCCTTAACCCTGAAGCCCAAAACCTTAAACCCCGGAGCCTCGAGCTTCAAAGCTGCGACGCGAAGCCCCAGCTATAGGTTACTCTCGGCATGCGGACCGGTGCCATTGGGGGACTTCTCTCCACCAGCCTTGGATTAGGTGGGCGGCGGCTGTTGACTTGGATCGCCTCCTGTTTTTTGAATCCTTCTGAGATCCCAAGGAGAGTGCTTTCAACGCTTCGCTGCTTTGACTGATGGTGGTTTAGACGCTATCATGGTTCCATATCCGACCACACATTTTTGGTTGCGGTTCGGGGATCTCTCTTGTCTATGCTCGGCCTGACCACACGAGCTAAGCAGCACAACGACTGCGATGAAGCTGGAAAGATGCTCCAATGCTTCGGCATGCACTTTTTTTTCAAGGACCAATCTGTTATTTTTCATCAGCCATCAAATAAACCCTAAACTCGAACCCCCCGCCAACCCGAAGCCTTGAATCGTCAATCCCAAACAGGTGGTTTGGCGGCGATGTGGCTTGTGCGCCTTGTCCGTGGTTACAGCCCTAAACCCTAAACCCTAACACTTAGCAGCAGTCGGGTTGTGCTCTTGGGGCGAAGTTTCGCTGGCTCCGAAGTTTCCCGCATCTCGAGTTTGTAGGGTTCAGGGTTTAGGGTTTAATATAGGAACCTGATTAAGAAACCTTGGGCCGTTATTAGGGTTCCTTATATGAATCCTACTATTTTGGGATTATAGGCCCAGGGTTTCTTAATCAGGTTCCTACATTAGGATGGTTTAGGGGTTTCGGGGTTTAGGGCTCAGGGTTTCGGAGTTTGGGGATGAGGGTTCAATGAGTTCAATGTTTACTTTTTCTGGGGTCCCGCTTCTTCCAAGCTTCCGCGGGTCACGGCTTCAAGGGCTGCAGGGCTTCCGTGGAAAGTAGGATCCTTGTTGCACGGACCCTTATGAAGGAAAGGGAGCCTTAATTCCTCAAAAACTCCGCAATTCGAAGTCTTTGTCAAACCTAGCGGGAAACGCCGCACCCCTACAACATCTCATGACCTGCTGGAAAAACCAAAGCCAAAGTCCAGAACTACCCAGAGAGCCCAATACCCCTTAATTAAGAAATATAGCGCAAATTCATATGAAGCCCTATATAATTTAAGCCATATTCCGTAATTGAGGGGTATTGGGCTCTCTGGGTACCCCATCTCCAAGCCCACTCCCACAATCCAACGGCTTCCAGGCTGTGGAGCTTCTGAGCCGAATCCTAAACTTGGATAGTGAACGGCATGATTTTTGTGCGCACAAAAATCATGATTTTTATGAACTTTAAACTTTTTGGCCTTATATATGCATATCTAGATATTGCTTTTCGTTTTGTCTTAGAAAGCTTGAACTTACTGGGGCCCGGTGGTTGAAGAAGAGAGTAAGCGGAACTCTACATGAATGACAAGGCGACTTTCTGGATAAGAAGGAAGCCCGAAAAGCCTCTGCCCCGTCTGATCTTAGCTAGTTTCGTCCAACGTGCCTAAGCCTGACAAAGCCCCTACAGATTCCTTTTTATCTTTTGGGGTTTAGGCTTTAGGCTCCCAGAGAGCCCAAGACCCCTTAATTACAGAATATAGTTTAAACCATATGACGCCCCATATAATTTAAGCCAAATTTCGTAATTCCCTTATAGACCCCCTGAAAGATCCCTTTACGGAGCCCTTTTAAGGAACCCTAGGTATTCCTTAATTAAGGGGTATTGGGCTCTCTGGGTTTTTCGCCCAGGACGCTGGATACCACAGCATTATCTGGATTCGGCTCAGGTCGGCCTTGCAGGTTTTCAGGTTTGGCGGTTTGGGTTTAGGGTTTAGGTTTTAGGGTTCTTTGCTATCCTTACTTCTGTATTGTGTCTGGTTCCATTTGCTACTCGTTTTTCGGTTTGGCCATTTTTGTTTCCTGATCACTGTGAGTTATGTGTGTTCTTGCAGATATATAGTGCTTCCGGTTTAGGCATAGGCGCTTTTTAGTCTATCGCGGTCCTGTTTTCAGTTTGTGTTTCCGGATTTAGGCATTAGGGTGTTTATTCTTGGGTGCAGGTTTCGGTATCTTCGTGATGCTCATTTTAGTTGCTGTTGAGTGTCGTTTTCGTGATGGTATGCCCTGAACTTCGAACCCCAAACGCAAAACCGTAAACCTTAAATCCTTAACCCCACGCCCTAAACCCTAAAGGGGGCCTGAGCAATTGTTAACACTACTCGTCAGAGTTCCTTCATACATGAATGGTATACTATAACATCTCCCAGTTTGGTGCTTTGATTGCAAATCTTCCGTAGTCGCAGGGTATGGAGCCAAGTTTCCTGGGTTTGGAGTGTCTGGTCCAGAACTCAGGGTGAATCCTAAACCCTGAGAGCTTTATTCATAAACAGCTTAAGACTCAAGGGTATGTCTGCTTGCCAAGGGCCACTCCTCCTCGTCCTCCTCCTAGCTCCTACTCCTAGTCTTATTCCTACTCTTACCTCCTAGTATCATTACCCCTCTTCCTCCTGCTCCTCCTGCTACCACCACTACCACTACTCGACCACAAGAGCAGGCGCTTCCCTGGTGTCCTTCTACCTGCGGGTGGGTGGGGGCATCTTCTCGAAGGCGGGCTCTGGGGTCTTTTCTGCAGGAGCTTGGGGGGTGTTTGGGGTTTGGTTTAGGGTTTAGGGGTTGGGATTTTGAGGTTTTACCCTAAACCCTAAAACCGTTCCGGATGAAAGGTTTGGTGTCTGGAGTTTTGGGATTTAGGGTTTTGTGGTTGTGTCGGCAAGTCACCCGGACCCCACGAGCTTCTCATGGCTTAGCCCGAAGATGCGGGGTGAAGCAAGAGCTCAGACCTTTCAAAAGCACGTACCTTAAATCATGCTGGGGTCCTTCACTAACTTAAGGTATATTCCTTAATTAGGAATCGTAGTCGCATCGCATGATTTCAGGTTTATTTCTTAATTCAGGGGATCTTGGAAGATCTGGGTTCCTCTAGGATGATATCCCTTAAAGCCTTAAACCCTGAACCTCAAACCCTAAACCCCCGGAGCCCTAAGCCTTTAGGGTAAATCCTAAAAGCTCAAGCCCTAAAGCCCCCAAGCAGATACCGAAGGAAGGCCCGGAGGTCTCAGTCCCATGAGCACACGAAGCACCCCCCAATGGCCCTGTAATGGAGCCCTTATGGTCCTTGCTAGTGGGTACTTAGGGTATATTAGAGCCTTCTACCAAAGCCTTTCGGCCCAAAGCCCTGAACCCTAAAGACTTGCGAACCTTGGACTCTAAGACTAAGCAAGAGACCCTAGCCTCCGAACCGCAAATCCCCAAAACTTTCAAGCCACAAAAGCTTAAGTCTGGACAATCTCAAACTCGAAGCCACACCTTTAAACCCTACACCTTCTAAGCCACGCCTTTTCAAGTCGTCAGGGGGCGGAGATCGGAGCCGATCTCGTCGGGGAGATGTCTGAAAACAAGCTGGATGAAGACAGGCAGAGCACATAACGTTTTAGGGGCTTGGGATATTTAAGTTTTTTTTGCTAGAGCCATGCGCGCGAGTCAGCGCACTTTGGCGTCTTCCCAGCAGGATCTCTCAGCTTTCTGTGTACTAGTACGTATTTAAAGTGGGGTCCTAGGGCGGTGTGGCCTGTTTGCTGAAATTCCGTTGGGTAGTACTGTTTACATACTACTTCCAGCCAGTAGGGGAATTGCATTCCCCTACGCCGACCTTGGGACAGGATCCTATCTTTGAACGCAGAACCGAACACTACTGAATGGCAAGTTTCAGACCTGGGGCTTGGAACACCTCTTTCATCATTTTATGCTGCTGTTGGCTGAGGCTGTCGGCGGGGAGTTGTGGTTTGTTGGCGACTTCGTATACTCGGGTGTTGGGGATGTGAGAGTAGTACGAGGCTTTGATACCAACTATCCTCCTAAGGAGGCGAATGTAGAACGCGTTGATGCGTTTCATGTGCGGTGTGGTCAAGGTCAAGGCTTCGAGGCCGTACAAGAGAGTTGGCACAAAGGTAGCGTGAAAGATTCTCAGTTTGGACTTACGGGATAGGGAGCTGTTCCAGATGAGTCGGAGTTTTTTGAAAGCTTCTTCTGCTAGGCCTGATCTATGATAGAAGGCGGTTTCGGATATTTAAGTTTAGGGTGTAGGGGTCAGGGTTTAGGAAGCGTTCGGGGTTTCTGTTCATCAGTTTATTGTGGCAGGATTTTTAGTAAATCTCGGGCTGTAACTGTGATTTCGGCTTCTGGTTAAAGGTCGTCTAAACGGGGTGTCTTGCGAAGATGCCAACGAGCAGTCCCGACAAAGCCCAAACTCAGTCGAACACCAAAAACGTTGAACGTAAGGGCCGGAATATTTACTTAGTCAGTAGTGATTAAAATTTATTACAACTGTTCAGTCCCCGGTATTGGGCCCAAATGCTGATCTGAGTCTGACTCTCCTCGTCGCTTAACGACCGCAACCAGTGCTGCTTGCGGACCTGGGAGAAAAGGAGCTTGAACAAAAATCCGAAAACCCTAAACCCTGAACCCCTGAACCCAAAACTCTAAACTCCTAAAACCTAAACCCCGGACTCCTAAACCCTAACCCCGCAGCTCCTGGAGGTTTACTAGGGCTGTTCTGTAGGGTTCTTTATCATGATTAGTCGGACATACACCCAAGCCCTGCTCCAACCATTCCTACTTACAGGGTGGGGAACTTAGTAAGCCGTTGTGAGTCGGGTTAGTTGTGACTGTGTCACGAAAATGCTAATTACTGGGTTGCCCGACCTCGGCCTTTGAGTGGTTTGGGGTGAACCGGGGTCTCAGAACCGCCATGCAGATCTAGGCCTTTCTAAACCTGGCGAGAAGGGGGAGAGTGCAGCTCCCAGCCTAGATACGAAAGCCTTGCCCCAAAAACCAGTAAACTTCAACCTCGAGAGGCGCGTCTACGAACTGCAGCAGCGATTGTCCGAGATGGAGGCTTAATATAGGGACCTTACTAATTACCTATTCTGTTTTGGGGGTTCCTTAGTATAATTACAGTATAGCGTCCTTCAAAACCCTATGCTAATTATTCAGGCCCCTACAAAAAACCCACCGCTCTTTGGAATCCAGAGACTGGCAAATTCCAACACTTACGGGGTGTTTTACCCTAACACCCTATAGATCCCTTAAAGGAGCCGCTTAAACGGCTTAAACTAACCCTTATGGAACCCCAGGGGTTTATGTAAAGTCTTAGGTTTCGGGTTGACGTTTCAAGGTGAAGGTTGATCAGGGTTTGGGCTTTGGGGTGACGGTTACGGTCGGGGGACTTAGCAGTAAGTAGGTATTAAGTAGTAAGTCGGCTTAAAAGTATTCTAAAACGGATCCTAATTGGGGCTATGACATTTATAAGTCTATAAAATAGCCACTTACTAAGTCCCCCGACTCTCCAGGTAGTGTACCACCCTTAGACCCTAAACCCCTAAGCCGCTAAACCCCTAAACCCCTAAACCCTAAACCACCTGAACCACCTAAACCACCTAAACCTCTAAACCTCTAAACCCCTAAACCCCTAAACACCTAAACGACCTAAACCGCAAAACCCTTCAACCCTAAACTGCTAAACCCTCAACCCTAAACCCTAAACCTTCAACCCTGAACCCTCACCCCTCAACCCTAAAGACTTAGTTGAGGGAGTTTGGGGTTTCTCAATCCTCCGAGTTCCCGAGATCGAGGCTCCTTCCAGAGAGCCCAAGACCCCTTAATTAAGGAATGCCTAGGGTTTCTTAAAAGGGCTCCTTAAAGGGATCTATAAGGGGGTCTATAAGGGAATTGAGGAATTTGGCCTAAATTATATAGGGCTTCATATTATGATTTAAGCTATATTCCTTAATTAAGGGGTATTGGGCTCTCTGGGCTTCGGGTTTTCCGGGATGTCGAGGGTCGTGCGGAGGTTTCAGGGTTCGAGGATTGGAGGGTTTAGGGTTCAGGGTTTTGGGTTTAGGGTTTTGGGTTTAATTTTCGGGCTTGGGGTTTAGGATTTAGAGTTTATAGGCTTCAGGGTTTTGGGTTTAAGGTTATGGCTTAGGGTTGACTGTAGGGAGAATTGGGTCTGTATTTCCAGCGCAGGAGTGTCGTGGATTCAGTTTTCATTTTGTTGTTGTGTTTTTTTGTTTGGAGCGCTGCGATGGCTTTTGGACTATAGCTGCCATCGAGGTCCCCAAAGGCTTTTCATGAACAGCTGCAAACGAGACCACCCATGCCTTTTACCGGAAACGCGCAGTCTATAGCCCTTCACAACGGAACTTAAACTGTAATTTGTGAAGCCTTGGTAAATGCAACAGGGTTTGAGTGTGCGTAATACCGGAATATCGTGTAAAGCTAAACTCTCGACGGTACCCGACCGGACCCGTTCTACAACAGCATACAAAGGAGGCCGCTTGACACCAATATGCCTGAACCCTAAACCGCCATGTTGGCATGGACATCGGCCGCTTGCGCAAGAAGACCACTAAGCCAGGCCTTAGGCTCAAAACCCCAACCTACTCTCAACCCCAAACCCCATGCCCCAAACCCTACACCCAAAGCCCTAAACCCCAAATCCTAAGCTCCAAAGCCCTGAGCAGTAAACCCCACGAGCCTGCACCCCTAAACCCGAAACCTTAAACTCCAAACCTTACCTAGACCCCCCAACTACCCTTAATTGTAGCCCCGAATTACCTCCTAATGAGAAGTATTAGATCCCTTTAAAGGGTACTTGGGTAAGCCTGAAAGCCCCAAGCCTTAATCCCAAGTGCCCGAAGTCCCCTCTTCCGCGAGTCTCTTCGAGCCGACCGGCGGAGGCGTGGCCTCCAGGAGGAGGAGGCGCCCTGCCCTTTAAAGCCTGGTTTAGGGTTTAGGGGTTAGGGTTTAGGGGTTAGGGTTCAGGGTTTAGGGAAGGAAGAGGAGGACGCGCCCTGCTCTTTGAAGCCTCCTTTCCATAAGGTAGGCTACCGTAAGAGTTTGCAATTATTGCTGTACAGGTTATTACAAAGGTTAGTATGAGGGCTACTATAAGGGCTAATTATTAGAAGGGTTACTAGAGCTACTGGAAGGGTTTCAAGGTTTAGTGTTTATTGTTTTTGTGGTTCAAACATCTTTTTCGTTTCTGCTGTTTCATGTTGCAGCTCATTGTTGTGATGCAGTATCGTCAATGCGTGCTTTTTTGATTGTCAGTTTATTACACCGTCTTCGGCATTGCCGGATGGGTGAGGGGGGTTGACGGTTTCCAGGTCCCACCCAACAGACCCAGAGGCTCCAAATATCAATATCCCTTAATTAATAGGAATATACCTTAAATTATAGTAGGATCCCAGGTATGATTTAAGGTATTTTCCTTAATTAAGGGATGTTGGAGTCTCTGGGGGCTTTAGGATTCAACTTGAAAGATGATTATAGGGCTGGCTTGGTAAGTAGGCGGTGTTTTCCTGCTACAGCCTTGCTGTCCCGCGATCTTTTGGGTAGGTTTCAAGTGAAAAAGCCCGCAGCACTCAGAAGCAGCCTGAGTGCTTGGAGGTTAAGTTGACATGGCCATATTGGGGTTTCCGAAAATAGGGAACCCCGAGATAGTACCCTAAATAGTAGGATCCTTACTATAAGGACCCCAGAATAAGGTACCCCTAATTTTCGGACACTCCCACTGCTGCTGGCATACTTGTATGCTTCGCAGTGCATCAACCCTAAACCCAAAACCCTAAACCTTAAACCCTAAACCCGTTTTGAGTGTTGTTTCTTCTGCTGTTCTTGGGAATCTTCAGGGGTCTTCGACAGTAAGCCTTAAGCCCTTAACCCTAAATCACTAGGGTCCTAAAACCGAAGGCCTCGACACGGGGTCTTCTCCTAAGGACTTTTCGTATGTGTATTTTGGGTACTTTTAGTTGTTGATACCGTTGATACCCTACTGCCGGTCTTTAACGGACACCACAACACTTCCAATCGCCGGCACCAGGGGTTCTATGTTTCAGGTCCTTGTAAGGAACCTGGGTATTTGTGATCATTGCAACCACGGAAAACCTGCTTCTACCGATAAAACTCCAAGTGCAGTTTGGAGTAGTTCGGTTTTGGTGGATCGCACAAGATAGTCTTACACGGCCTTTTTCTCAGTGTATTTGGGAGTGCTCGTCTGCTTCGCTCGTACAAGGAGGTTCGTGAGTGGTTGTAGTTTGGTTCAGATGAGGGGGAATACATGAAGCACTACACCCTAAACCCAAAACCCTAAGTACCCATGATGGTGGAAGTGAGCCTTTATCCGTCGGTTTGTCATGCCGTGACGCTGACGCAGATAGTGACTTGGGCCACATCGGGTTGTTAATTCGCCTGCTGGTGCTTCAAGCAAGGGGACTCAGTAAGTATGCTAAGATGGAGTTATTTTACCCAAATCCCTCAACGCTGAACCCTGAACCCAAACCCAACACCCAAGCCTTAAGTCGAAACCAGAAATCCCCAAACCCGAATCCTCTGCTGCAGCACTAAACCTCAAAACTCTAAGCCGTTCCTAGAGCCTCCACTTAAAGCCCTAGCCAGCACCGGAAACCATTGACAGCCATGAACAACCGCACACCCTAAATGCCCCGAGCCGCATGCCCGGCGAGGAAGACATGATGGATCAGCTGCGGATGATGGAAGAGGACTTGCACACCCTGGTTTGGACTCACGGATTTAGGGGTTCTCTAGGGTTCGGTAGGACTTTCTGTAGGGATACCAAACAGGCGCTCAAAAGGTTTTTGGGTCGGCGACTTGGGATGTAAGGTTAGGATGTACATCCCGTTCGGGGCCCGGGGTCGGGGGTGCACGGCTTAGAATGGGCGAGGGTCCAGGCTTTGGCTCCATCGGAAATCTTAGTTCCGAAACCCAAGCTTTAAAACGCTTTAAATATGGTAAGCCCGTGACCAGGGATTGTGCCCTAAGCCCGAGAACTAAAAGCCCTAGAGCCAAATCCTAAACCCTATGCCCTAAACCCAAAGCCTTGAACTCCCAAAACCCTAAACCTAAACCCTGAACCTAAGCTCCTCTGCCTGGCAGCTTATGCGACGGACTTTTGTAAGTCTGCCAGATGACTGTGGTTGTGCACCCCTCTGGCAGTCGGCGGTGGTGGGGTGTTCCCGAATGAGTAGCAAACACCAAAACAGGGCGGAGGGCGGGTTCGTTGGCACCCGTTTAGGGGTTGAAGGGTTTAGGGTTTAGGGCTTAAGGTTTAGAGTTGAGGGTTTTGGGCCGTGCAGTGCGGAAGACAGCCGCGATGACGACGGGTGGTCATTCCACACGGGGGATTTAGTAACTAGGCAATAACTACCTTGTTTCAGGGTTCTTACTCGGGGCTATGAGACAAAAAACTCGAATTATAAAACAAGTAGCCATAGGACAGGGTTGAAGTAGGTTACCACAACCGGCTAATATCATCAGCTACGGCCTAGGGTTTAATATGATCGGGTTGCTACACTCGCATTATTAACGGCAGGTTGCTGTCAGGTGATTTGGTTACACAAAGGTTGCCATGATGGGTCCCGAATCCGACCATACAATTAACACGCACCTTTTTTGCTCTCAACGGCCCGTTCTCAGGACGCCCCAAGCACTATGGCCCTAAACCTTAAGCCCTAAACTTAATCCTTAAACCAGTCACTACAGTGTACCATGGACCCCACCCCGAAGCCCTATTCTTGCATCCTGGAGCCTGCGGGAAATAAACTCTACTGAAAAACGCAGTCTCTAAGCTTCACGCCTGGTCCCAGCGACTCCACCGCCCTTCAGCTAACGCGCATACCTCAAAACCTAGAGCTGTCCTTGATATGTAAGCTTGGGGGTGTATTCAATATTCCTTCTAAGCTTGAAACTCGAAACCCTAAACTCAAAACCCAAAGAATCCAGACCCTAAACTCGCAATCGAAACCCCTAAACCCTAATCCTCGTTATAGGTTGATTAATGCTTCATAGGGGTAGAAAAAAGTTACAGTTGCTTTATGGAGATCCTTGCAGGGCGCTTGTAAGTCTACTTGTTACCTACTGACTGCCTCGCCCGACCCTCTAAGTAATTTGCAAATGATTTAGGATTCAGGGCTGCTTGTGTGGGGGTTAAGGATCCAGGAACACGCTGTGAAAGGCTTAAACTGTAGCTCTTAAGCCCTACATCCTAAACCCGAAACCTCCGGACCCCAAGCACCAAAACCCCAAGACCGTGAACCCTGACCGCAATACGCGAAAGTTGTCGTGATCCAGGAGATGAAAGATATCGCCTCGTCACTTCATCCGACACCTTGAAGCAGCAGATCGTTGAGTGGTAACGTGCGGGTTTAGGGTTGGTTGAGGTTTAGGCTTCAGAGTATAGGGCTTAATGTAGGGGCCTAGCCAAGCCACGCCTGGTCCGTGTCAGGGCTTTGGATATTGGTCTGTGTTGTTCGGGTATTCAGAACTCAGGGCTGTCTGCGCAGAGAAGCCGTAATGAGTTGTAATCCTCAAGGTTTTCTGGTTATACTGTTGATGATATAAATCCTGCATTACCTTAAGGACCCAAAACTATGGGGATTATGGGACATTCCTTATCATGGGTAATGCAGGATTTGTATCATCAACCGTAGTTATTGATGTCATTATTGTGAGTATTTTCTTTGTATTCGTTCTTGCGGATTCGGAACTAAGGCTGTCTTAATCAGCTTAGCGCAGAAAGATTCGAACGCCCGGGTCTAGGGTTGAATCTGCAGTTGAGGCTGTAGAGAGGAGCTACACCAGGTTTAGGGTCTAGGGTTTAGTAGGGTTTGATCTGAATTTCAGTACGAGCAATCAGTACGTGTACAAAGAGCTTCCGAAAACGGGCCCATGTTGTTGGCCTAGTCTTTTTCACATACCTTCTGATGACAAGCAGACGGCATGGTTGGGAGAGTACGATTGATTGTAGGAGTACTGTAACTAGAGCTACACTACACAGGTATCGGGTTTACGAGCTGCAATGGGGTGTATCACCCGAACCTTGCGCCGTTTATGGTAGAGGTTGTTGTGGGATGCATTTTGTTTGTCAGAGTCTTTAAAGCTAATAAGTGGTGAAAATGGCAAGGCTTCATAAGGTTTGAAACAGGGGACCCGAAGAAATATTCCTTTGATGCAGTCCTGTTATAACATACCCAAAGCCCTGTTCCCATCATTCGAGATCGAGCCCGTAATCCCCAAACCGTACAGCCCTAACACTTAGCCTTAAACCCTGGATCCTGAACATTTCGGAACCCTAAAGTCCTAAACCCTAGACCCTGAGCCCTGACTGTTTTGGAACCCTCAACCCTGAACCCTAAACCCTAGCTGAGTGCACTTGCCACTCTGTCGTGCTTGGCGGAGTGAAAGGTCCATCAAGTAGATCCCTAAAGGGGGTTCTCATACAGTACCCTGTAGTAGTTCGGGTTCCAAATTTGGCTCCCAAAAGCTGACCGACTTTCTAGATCCTCTCAGGCAGTCTGGGAAAAAGCAAACCCTAAAGACTAAACCCCAAGCCCTAGGCCTTAAACCCGAAGCCCTGAAGATCCTCCCGGAAAGTTGCGGGAAAAAACAGCTCAAGACTCATCCTATAGTTCTGTTGTAGATCCCTTTAAATTCGCACTTGAAGGAACACCTTTAGATCCTAAGGTTTGTGAAAAAAAACAGCTCAAGACTCATCCTGCAGACCGCAAGGATCGATTACCTCGACGCGGTCGGCGAGAACATTTGTGATGTGAGCGGTCACGTGCCATCATTTGGGGATCCGGGTTTCGGGGGTGGGGGGGTCGGGTTAAGGGTATTATCGGAATATATACACATAATATAAGATAATTACATGTATCTATCATTCATAATATGACTTATTCCATTATGCTTGACCTACATAAATTGAAGGTTTGAGATGACTGGGGCAAGGGTTCAGGGTCTAGTGTTTGGCTTACACCCCTAAACCCCCAAACCCAAACCCCTAATTCCCTAAACTCTAGTTGTTCTGAAAAAGCAATCTCGAGGCACTTGCGCAGATCTCTTCGAGTCCATGGCCTCTCTGCTGCAGCAGAGACTTCGCGAATGCGGGGATTCGGATTGGGCCTTACCTGGAGAGGGTCGGGGGAGTTATACATATTCAGCAGGTAATAGTAGACATAGAAGTACACTGAAAGGGACCCTAAGTGGGGTTATGATACCTATATAGTAGTTCACAAATCGTTGGCATACGGAAATCGACTTCAATATGCCATTCACTCCGTTTTTTGGTAAAACCTGGCTCTTAGAACAAATCCTTGGCATATCTGACGAAAACTTGGGCTCAGAAGAGGGGGCTTGGGGAGTAGACACAAATGCCTGGCACATCTGATTGCAATTCTCGATTGGCTTAAAAAAACCCTAATGGCCCTAATGCCTCAATGCCCGAATACCCTAATCTCCTTAAAATCCAAACATCATGCTGCCACAATATTTTGGGAGTGTGGCTTGAAACAATTATTCAGTTTTTCGATGATTTTGCACCTTGCCGCGCCGCCGCCGAGCTCTAGGCTAGGCCATAGCGGAAGTGTTTTGAACATATCCTAGCAGCGCAGCAGCAGCAGCAGCAGTAGTAGACACAAATGCCTGGCACATCTGATTGCAATTCTCGATTGGCTTAAAACAACACACAATTTGCGGTCCATTTGTTGCACGTCGCTTCGTCGGTGAGTCCGGACCTGAGCTTCAGAACTCAGAGTGCTTGCCGGGGTTTCTTTTGTTTTTGGAAGGGTCTGGGTTTGTGTGGGGTTTCTTTCTCGAGCGAGTGTCTGTGTGCGTGCAGGAGTGCCTGGTTCTGCTGCCCCGGCCTTTTGCCGTAAACCCCATCCCGATTCGCAGGAGTCCTGCGAGTGTGTGCCTAGGTGCTGCTCGGGGCCTGTGCGCCTCCTTCGACTTGTGCGTTGGTCATGTGCCATGCATTCGTGTGGCCGCTGGTGCATGCGTTTTTAAAAAACTGCAGCGTCTTCTTCTTTGGCTTACTTCTCCTTTCCTGTCCTCCCGAGCCTAAACCTTTGTCTTGTGCTGCCCAGGCAACCTTGACTCGACATCCTCACTGTGGTCCTCACTCGTGCACCGGCCTGGGCCTTGTCTTCAGTCTGGCAGGAGTGAGGGGTGTAGGACCGTGTAGGAGCGACTGTTGTGGGCGCAGTGCATTTCGTGGAAGCGTGCCTCACATGTGCCATCAATTTGTGTGCCTTCCTGGCGTGCCCGTAGGTCCCCCTTTTGCCCCGCGAGTGTGTTGCCCAGATCCGGACCTTTGTCATCCCATGCCGGCGCCTCTGAGGGTTTGTTCGGATGTTCGGCGGTTTGCGAGTGTGTGCGCGTGCAGGAGTGCCTTGTGCTGGTAAAGCTAGAGCCCGCCTCGCGTGTGTATAAGCATGTGTAAGCTCTCCCGATCTCCCTCCTATCCGCGTCGCTCAGGTCTGACCTCGCTGGGCGGGCGACGCGTCTTTGGGCCTGGATCTTGAGCTTGCAAGGACAAGAAAGTCCCCGTCGTCTTCCTCGCCAGACAGACCTGAGCGACGCGGATAGGAGGGAGATCGGGAGAGCTTACACATGCTTATACACACGCGAGGCGGGCTCTAGCTTTACCAGCACAAGGCACTCCTGCACGCGCACACACTCGCAAACCGCCGAATATTTCGTTAGGCAGTTTTCTTTCGGAGCACGTTTCTCCTTTGCTCCCACTTTTGAATCTCGCTGCCGCGCATGCTCCGGTTCGAGTTTCGTGTTGCCTGCGCTCAGGCTTCTGGCGAGGAAGACGACGGGGACTTTCTTGTCCTTGCAAGTTGCTGCGCGTGCCTGCGTGTGGATGCTGGTGTGCCAGCCATTTGTGCAGAGTAACATAGCTGCAAGAGGTCCCGGTCTAGCATCTCTCATTCCGGGCCTTTTATTGTTCACTATGCCAGAACCCGAAACTGTGAGCCACAACTAGATGATCCTTTACCCAAAGCCCAAAGCCCCATTGAAGTTTGGAGCCGGGCGTCCACACGAATGGCATTGTGATGGGGTGTTGCATGTGCCTGTGTGCGGGTGCTGATGTGCCAGCCATTTGTGTAGAGTAACATTGCCGAATAAAACATAGCTGCAAGAGGTCTAGCAGCCTGGCTGGCAATATTCACGGCGTGGCGCATGCTTTTTGTATAGGTTATGTATATAGGCGTTGTTTCTGGCTCATCCGCACAAGGCCACCAGGCAACCCTGCTTGGAAAACTTGCGAAGGCTTTGCGAAGCTCGGTTTAAGGTAAGGCGTGTTTCTGACACATCCCTGCAAAGCCACCTTTGTTCGAAGGCTCTGGATTTGCAAAAGCCCGAGAAGAGATCGGACTAGGAACCTGTCGGCGCATCTTGACGGAAAAGAAAGACCCTCCGCGCACAAATAGATGGCACGCGATCCGCAAATAGGCGGTTTTTTATCGACTGGGTGCGTGTCATCTTGGCCCCCATGTCCATCCCCCGGGGGGGGGGCGTATGCCGTCCACTCGGTCGAGCCGTATATGCCAAAGACTTGTGAACTACTATAAGTATAACTACTTACTAAGTTCCATGAACCTCCAAGTAATCCCAAGGGTCCCAAGGATCCAATAATTAGGTACTCGGTTTTAGGGTAGTAGTTATGTAGGTTAGGATTTTGGAGAGTATATGATTATTAGGTACTTGGACCCTCGGGGTAACGTGTCAAAGAAACACGAAACATAGTCTGTGAATGCAATGTTTTGACACGATTCATGGGGTTTAGAGATCAGGGTTTAGTTTGGGTTCTAGTGTTTCGGGTTTAACGTCACAAACACAAACAGACATACAAACCCAGCAAAGACATGCATAGAGGGACGCTGATGCTGAACCCTGAATCAATTTTAGAGACCCTTATTATGTCCTTATAGTTATATTAAGTTATTTGTAGTAGACTTAAAAGGAACCTTAAACCACCCTAGACGCCCACTCCCGAAGCCCAAACCAAAACTCCAAATCAACCCTACTTGGAGGATCATGGGACTTAGCAAGTAAGGTTATAAGTACCTGAACTGGGGTTACAAGTAAGTATAAGTATAGTTACCTTGGTGAAAACCCTGGTTACTAAGTCCCATGGCCCTTTCAGTAGACCCTAAACCCGAAACCCTACAGACCTGGACACGAAGCCCTAAACACCTAGACCCTACTTGGAGGGTCGGGGGACTTAGTAAATAGATAATATGTAGACTTACAAGAACCCTACAAGGGACCCTAATTGGGCTTATGATACTTAGAAGTCTCTAAAACAACTGCTTACTAAGTCGGACCCTCCAAGTAAGCTCTTTGAGAAGAGGTTCTGATCCTCAGCCTATCGCTGATCATCGGTGCCCGAGGAGCTTCTTGAGGGTTCAGGTTTAGGGGTGTAAGGTTAGGGTTCAGGTGGTTAGGGTTTAGGTATTTTGGGGAGGGTTTAGGGATTTTGGGGAGGGTTTATGGTTTGGGAGTGAGTTTAGGGGTTTAGGGTTTAGGGATTTTGGGGTTTAGGTTTAGGGTTTGGGGCTTAATGCGGATGAATCACTCCCCTTTCCTTAACTTAAGCGCCTTCATATCAGGATCGTCGAGATAGTCCGTAGATAGTTCGCATTATAAATGAGAAAGGTGCACTTTCAATTCCAGTCGCTACATTGACCTTATTCGCTTTGTCATCCCTCTTAGACCCCATTAATATAGCAAGTCACGCTTTTAGTAGCCAACCATTCTAGAGCTCTTGCAGAACCCGTTCTAAAGAACCGTTGAAGGAGTTCCCATATTGGACTGGAATCTCCGTCCAGGATCCGCGGTGCCACATTTTTTTACTGCACTGCCACTGTGGCTGCTGGGTGGCATTTGTGCGGTTTAGGGTTTAGGCTTGGGATTTCGGTTTGTTGCTTCAGGATCACGGCGCGGGTCACTCTGAGTACGATCCCAATCATGGTATATGAAGTACAGTAGACACCAAGCAGTCCAGGCACACCGCACGGGAGCGCGAGTGGCGCGCCAGGAAGCGCACCGCACTGCGGAAACCTGCATCTCACCCCCCAAAATATGTGAAGGCCTATCGTGCCAGCACGACCTTTTTCAAAACGACAGCACGAGTCGCAGCCCAAACATGCACGGCACCGTGGCAGTAGAAGCATAATTCCGGCGGGTGGCAACAAGCGGGACCCCGGCGGGAAGACGATGCGCACCCCAAAATACCCTCTGAGGCAGCGACAGGACAGTGGCGGAACGGCGGTTTCCATCCAAAAGCACCAGAAACACGCACAGCTCGCGTGTTTGATAAAGTACGGGAGGGGCAGCATAATTTGGGGTTTTCATACTGTTCCTGGAACCGCCTACCGGCGGGCCTTACACTTTCACTGACTCACTAGACCTAAGCCACTGCTTTCCAACATCTGAACCCAACGGTGTAACCACATGACCTGTGCAAGCATCGGAAGAAATCCACGCCCAAAGCCCAATACATAGTGACTAAGCTCTACACCCCCAACTTTGAACCCTAAACCTGAAGCTCTAAGCCCCAAGCTCTAAACTAGTAGAAATCTAAGCCCGGAGCCAGAGCAAGCAACATGGACCGCTCCAAGGATCGTGGCTTCGGGAAACCTGGCGTGTGCCATGGACCGGGGCCCAGCAAATCTCGAGTTTTACGGTTTTGCGTGCAGGGTTCAGGGTCTAGCTTTTGTTGCTTCTGGTTTTTCAAGGGTGAGCGTTTTTTGCGTAGGGCTTTAAGACGAAGAGTGGAAGAGGGTTTTAGATCACTGTGATCCCAAATCCTGGGTTCCCAAATCGACATGATCAAATGTCGTCATTATGTCCTCGTAGAGGGCCGGCCTGGTCTAGCCTTCAGCGCAAAAGCAGAGAGGCACATAAACAGAAGGTGTTAAGACCTACTCCGTTACAGTAGGATCCAGACAGTTGGAACAGAGTTGCCCCTAAGGTAAAGGGAATCCCAGCACTAATCATGCTCAAACCATGTTCCAGCTTTCTGGGGTTCACTGTAGATGCATGTGACTGTGGAAGATCTATGGTTGGGTCCCCACACCCTGAACCCTGATCCTTGAACCCGAAGTTAAGCCATAAATTCAGCAATCGACTTCAAACTGAAGAATGATCTATTCCTTTCTTGCACCAACTCCCCAAGGTTGAGGAGGGTTCTTTTTAGGGTTCCTTTTGGTGTTTCTATAAGGGTTACTACAAGGGCCTTCTGATTGTTTTTGTGATGAGGGTGTACAAGTTAGATTAAGCTGTTTGATTCAGGGCTTCGGGGTTTGGGATTCAAGGTTTAGGGTTTACTTTTCCGCTTCTGCTCTCAGTGGAAGACGAAAAGCTAAACCCTAAAACCTACCCCTTTTTTGTGTTTGGGACCTAGCAACGACCTTAGGACCTTGACTCTTTTAGGCTTCCTTTGGGTCCTGTATAGGGTCTGGAACGTTAACTCTTTCTAGAGGTTCTCAGCGCCATGATACTTTATCATGACACATGAATTACGCAGCTGCTTTGCTTTCCTGGGACTTGGCAGGCTCAAACCACAAGTATGCATAAGTACCTTCGCTCGATTTTCTCACTTGTAACCCTGAACCCAAAACCGAAAACCCTGAACCCTAAACCCCAAACCGAAAACCCTAGACCCTAAATTAAGTCGCCTGAGCCTCAATGCAACCTCCGCTCACACATTTGTTCACGCCGTACCCTCCCAAACCTGGAATCCTGAACGGCCTTTAAGGCCTTAGAGCCTCAGGTTTAGAGCCGAAGTCTTATGAGAAAGCACCCTAAACTAAACCCTATAGGACCCACCAGAGGCCCTAGGCAGAGATCGTGTTTGACAAGAGTTGTGAGCTCCGAAAGCCCAGGTGGCGCACCGGAGCCACGTGAAGAACAGGTTCACTTCGAGGCTCTAGGGTTTAGGGTTTAGGGTTACTTTCTGTAAAGTTGAATATCCTTAACCCTAACCCTGAACCCTATGAGCCCTAACACCCGCGACCTCCAACACTGTTGTATAAGTTTCAATTTCTCTTCCTACCTTTGAAGGTTCCTTGTCATGGGTTTTATTTGTAGTTCCTCAAAGAGGTATATAGGTCTTTTGGGCCACAGGCAGGGTTTAGGGTTTAGGGTTCAAGGAGACAGCGTTTCACAAGGTAACCTGAATCCTTCATATGGGTAGTTGTCAAAATTGTGGCTCTTTTTGGGTCCCTATTATAATACGGCACCCATTATTTAGGGTACCAAAAAAGGGGCCATAATTTTGACAACTACACATATGGGATCCTTAGTTACGGCTGCTGGAGTCTATGCTGATGATCGGATGCCGAGGGCTTTCAAAGGGAGAAGGAGAGACCCTTAATGGGGACCCCTACCCTATATACTGGGTATATAATAGCTATATTAAGGGTATATACCTAGGGGTCCTCATTAAGGGTCCCTCCTTTTACCCTTGGAGTTCAGGATAAAGGAGTCCACCTTAAACCCTAAGCCAAAACCCTCTGGCAGAAGGCATTTTTGCGAGCATCATGTAGTGTGTAGCATGATCCATTCCCTATATTCTTGTAATACGACAACATAGTCCCGAAGCCATTTCAAAAATGGTCCAGCGTTACACCTTAAATCCTAAGCGTTAAACCCAGAGCCCCGAGGAGGCTTCGGTGACGCAATAAGTGGCTTAGAAGTGGGGTCACAGGTGGGACAGCCTCAATTTGGAATGGTTCGGGCTTTGTGGTTTCTTACTATGGGGTATTGCCCTTGGCCCCAAACCCTAAACCGTAACCCCCCAGCCCCTTCCAAAAGATCCTTAAACACATGAGCCTCTCTGTAAACCGCTACCCTAAACCCTAAACCGTGAAGCTTGAGCAATAAAATCTGGAAAGCCGAACCTATAAGCCTCTGAGGCCCAAACGGGGTTCGTACAAGCTTCAAGTACGTGGTTAGGGTTCAGGGTTTAGTGGTTTGGGGCTTTCGGGTTTTAGGGCTTTAGGTTTTGGGGTTTAGGTTTTAGGGTTTAGGGCTTACCCGGAGAGCCCAATACCCCTTAATTAAGGAACTTAAGCAATATAGGGCTTCATATTATGATTTAAGCTATATTCCTCAATTCGGGGTATTGGGCTCTCTGGGTACCTTTTTGAGAACTCATATAAGGAAATCAGAATAAGGAACCGTAACAAGGTAGGTTTTTTGGGGTTAAGGAAGCCCTAAACCCTGAGCTTGCGAGCATCGGCGGTGCTGCTGCCCCTAATATTAGGCCCTAATATAGTACCCTAAATAGTAGGATCCTTATCATAAGGAGCCCAAATAAGGTACCCCTAATTTCGGAAACTCCGGAGGCAGGTTCGCTGGTACATGCGCCTGAACCTTGCCTTCGTGCGGCCACCCCTCTGCTCAGAGCTTTTGGGGTTAAAGTAGCCCTAAACCCTAAACCCTAAACCCCAAACCCTAAACCCTAAACCCTAAGCCCTAAACCCTATAGAAC